>CM031243.1:496585048-496651385 GCA_018340775.1 Taxus wallichiana var. yunnanensis | reverse complement strand
GTTCAAAAAATTTCCATCCTTAGCGAAAAATGAGATTCTGGGCATGAATGGTGAATTTCTATGTTTTTGAAAGTATGACGAGCGTCTTTTTCCCTTCAAAATATTCCTCGGCATTTGGTGGTCATGTGGCTTCTTTCGGTTAGTCAATGGACAGCGGGGAAATTTTTTACTTATCACCTTTTGCTTTTGTAGCAAAGGGAAAATTTTAGTCCTTTGGCTCCTCTCAATTCGATTGGTTCTTTTGGTACTTATGTGGCTTCTTCTAATTGGATGAGGTGCGGTGGGTTTGTTTTATGAACTTGTTCTTTTTGCTACTTTGGAAAAAAATTGAACTCGCCCTATGGCCCCGTCAGGCTCTAATTAAATAAAAATTTAAGTGGCGGGGAAAATTTCTTATTTTTGCCCCGAAGGTGTATACATGTTCATTTTTTAGTTGATGCGGCCCGGCAGATCTTTTTGGTGAAATTTTCCAATTTTTTCACATTTATAAAAAATATCAAATTGGCCTTGCATGGCCCTAATAGTATCTAATTGGTTATTCAACAGATATGAAGCGGCAGCGAAAAAGTCTTACTTTGACCCCATAGAAGGACACGTGGCAGTTTTTCAAGTTAAAAGCGGAAGGCGGGTCTCCGGAGGATTTTGAGTTTTTTAACTCTTTTGTAAAAATGAGTTAAAGTATGGAAATGAACCACAATTCCATAGCAAATCAAGAAAGGACACGTCAGAGTTAAAAGTGGAGATGCGGGCCTTCAGAAGCAAGTTGGAAATTTTTCCCTTTTGGAAAAATGGAGTAAAAGTTCTAAAAAGGAAACGTGCTGACCCAAATTATATTAAATCTTGCATTGAAAAGTTAGAGCGAGAGAGCGGGTCCATGGAGAAATTTTGGAAATTTTCCCTTTTGGAAAATTCATGTAAAATGAAGAAATGAGGCATGGGTCGCTGGGACCCACATCAGAAGCTAAAGGTAGAAGGGCGGAGCTATGGGGAAAATTTGGAAAATTTTCCTTTTTCCAAAAACAAGGTAAAATAGCATAATCAAGCCATGGTTCCTCTAGGACCCACATTGGGACACGTGTCAAGCCCGTTTTCCGAGGGTGGAGGGGTGGAGAAAAATGTCAAAATTTTATTTTTTTCAGGAAGGTTATAAAATGTCAAAAATTCTCCAGGCCCATTTCCAATCACATTTTTCCACGTGGAGTGCTCGGATTAAGCGATGAAGGAAAGATCAATGGTAGTTATGCATTTCATTTGATTTTTCTACCATTGAAGCTCCAACATGTTTGGAGATTCATTTTTACATCATTCTTCATTAAATTTTTGGAAAATTTGTGTCATTTTGGTCTAAAAAGTTCAATTAATCTATTTGGGATCTCAATTTGTAAATCGAAGGACTCTTGAAGTGGATTTTTCTCGGGATCATGCAAAACGAGAAAATTCCAAATCTAGAAAGTGCATAGTAAAATTTCAGAGGAAAAAACACTAAATGATGAAAGTGCAGTGCGAAAAGGATAATAGGCATTTCCTCGAAGAGAAAAAAGGGATGACTTTGTCAAAGTCCAACTATGTAAAGGATTTGAAAATCAATTAAGAGGAGGATTTCTTGCATGTGAGGAATCGAGGAATGATAAAAGGACTCAGAAAAGTTGTGGTGTGGCATCCTAGTCATTAGTTGAAGGCCCAAAAACGTGATCAGTTCACGGTTGGTCCACTGGCTGATTTTGGATCCGAATTTGTTAAAAATATCTGTTTGAAACAAAATTGTAACAAGTAAAGGTTTCTCGAATATTCTTCTCTTTTGAGGGGAAAAGGTGTTGCAGGCACCAAGGATGAAGAATATCGCTCTAGTTATAATAATGATGTAAATATTTTTAATGATTCACCGTTTTTGAAAACACGTGGCACGTTTTTACAAATCTGTTGAGTGTCACTTTACGCAAATTATGATCCGATATGTGCAACAAAGGTGCTTCAAATATTCCTCTTTTGGGGGAAAATTTGATGTAAAGGGTGTATTATAATTGCAGTATGAGATTACTCTTGCAAAAGGTTGGCGATTCATTTTCACAAGAAATTTTTGAGTAAAGGTCATCTTACGAGAAAACTTTATGAGAAACCGGGTTAACTTCCTTTGTGTTAGATTTTCATTCATGTTGAATTGGTTACGATTATATATATTTACTAAGTTTTCCTCATCATTTATAAATTTGGGTGAAGAAAGGTATGATTTGTAAAGCTTTGCATGATTTTTAGTGCTAATAGACATTTGATAGATTATTTTAGTGCATTTGCACAACTAGGGTGAAAATCTTTAGTGGCGACTCTGTGTTGATTTATTTTGGATAAATGCCAATGTCTTGACCTCTTTCAATGTGAATTTGTTACTAATCTTTGCAAAGCTGGAAGGAAGAAGATCTTTCTTTGTTAAGGACCCTACTAGAAGGTTGTTTCCAGAGCTAGGAAAATCAAATTATGAAGGTAAAATAATTTGGAAAGTTGTTGGAGATCATAAGACATCAAGAAAAGATATCTCCATTGTTGAAAGTGATCAGCCTGTCGTTGAAGATTGTAGTTCTTCTTCAAGAACTTCTAAATTAGGTAGTCTTTTTGTTTAGTTAAATTCTCCATCTAGTGAGGGTCTTCATTTCTCTTTGAAAATTTTCTTCTCATTCTACCCCCTTGTATTTTCAAATTTGATAGAGTTTCATTGTGGAAAATAGCCATTAGGGGCTATTAATTTTGAAAATTACATTTTATTCCTAAAATCCTCTCACTCCTCATCATTTTGTCTCTCCTCCAAGATCACTTCATCAAAAAAAACATGGCTCATCCTTCACCTAGACTCCATTTGTTGTAATACCTTCATACTTATCAATTTTAGAGGAATGGATGGATACCCAAATGTAGTTCCACAAGATGTAAGAAATAGATTACCAAAGTTCCAAGGAAATAATGCTATAACTGGTGATCAACACTTCAAGCTCTTTGTTAATATGATGGAGGACTTTGAGATTTAATTTGAGGATGTATAAATAAAATTGTTTATTCATACATTAGAATAAGATGCAAGGGACTGGTATAAATATTTTCTTGATAATCCATTGACTCTTGGGCATAAATGAATAATGCTTTTAGATTGCAGTATGGTGACAAAAAAGACCCTAGGTTTCTTTTTTCAGAATTTGAAAATATTAAGAAGAATCCTAATGAATCGGTGCATGATTTCAACACTAGATTTAATAATACATTGAGAAGATTGCCTGTGAATTTGAGGCCATGTGATGAATCATGTCTTATAAAGTATTCAAATGCATTTGATAAGAAAGTTTCTTACTATTTGAAGGATAAGAACCTTGGGACTTTGAGGCAGGCCTTTACCATGGCCCTGCAAATTGAGAACAACATTAAAGTAGTTGAAAAACCTCCTAAGAGAGATGATGTTAAACTAATTAACCCAAAAAAACCTCAAGCAGGTAAAGCTGCTTATTTGGAGGAAGTTGTGGAAATTTTGGCAGGGGCTGTAAAAGAAATCTCATACAAATTAGCCTGGGCAGAGAAAGGAATTGGGCAGAGTTTACAAGGTCAGAAAAAGGCACAAAATCATGACAGATTTGGCAATCATCCTAGGGGTGATCATAGGTCAGATGACAGAGGTAAAGGACCCATAGGAGGACTAAATAGACAGCCCCAAGCATGTGAAAGTAGAATTGTGTCTAATCCTCTAACTTTCTAGGTTGCTTCTGTTGATGAAGCCAATGAAATTATTTGGTGTGATAGATGTTTTCTTCCCCATCCTCCATGTGAAGTAGATTAGCAAGTTGAAGAATCTGATAATGGTGATGATATTGATGATGATGTTTGCATGATGGGTTACTCCACAAGCTCACAACAAGGAGAAACTTCAACTAAAGTGATAAGTTCTTGAACTGCTACAATTTTTTGGGATTGCATCCACCGTGTACCATTTCTTCCTCCCTCTCATAATTTTGAAGTAGATATGGTACAAGATTTTGAAATACCTGATAATGAATTTGAATACTTAAGAGCTTTAATCATAAAGAAGTATGATGGAGGAATCCCATCTGAGGAGGATAGGTAGTTATTGATGAATGTTGTTGTTTCCCAAGAGAAATATTATAACACTAGGAGTAAAGTTGTTAAAGGAGCAGGCCCTCAGGCCAAACCCAAAACTTCATTGCTTACTAGTATTCCTAAAGAAGTTTCTAAGAAAGAAGCATCTACCAAAGGCCTTTCTGTCCCAAACAAAATTCATACTTCTCCTCATACCGAATATGTCAAAATTCCCATGCCGTCTGATGAGTTTGTCAATCTCCCTCCTAATGCTTCCTTGCCCAAGTATGTTCCATATGACATTGCCCAAGTTTTGAGTCAAATCAAAGTTAGTATTCCAATTTTTGAGCTGCTTAGGATTCCTGAGTAGAAGACTGAGGGAATTTAATTATTTTTGATTGAAAGAAGAGAAAAGTACCCCAAGCAAAAATGTAAACATTGTGGAGACTCATCCAATCATTAAAGAGCTAGAAACACCACCAGCATTGGAAGATCTTGGGGAAGCACCTGAGGTTTATTTGGGAACATATTTGGTTGAGTCTCAATTGAATGTTGATCCATTTTTTAGAACTCTAATCATTAAGGACAAATTGCACAATTGTATGTTTGATTCGGGAGCATCATGCAATGTCATGCCTCTTGAGGTCATGAATGAACTGGATATCAAAGTGACAACAACATATGGAATATGTACTTGCCATGGACTCTAGAGAGGTGTCAATTGTTGGATGTGTTAAAGGATTGGTGGTACACTTACAACTTATCTAGGTAAGAACTTGAAACTTGATGTTTTTATTGTTGATTGCCCTACCAAATGGGGTATGTTGTTATCTAGAAAATGGGCTGCAAGTGTTGGTGGGAGTGTTCAAATGGATATGTCCTATGCCACCATCCTGATTGAGGGAACCTTGTCAAGTTGTATGGAGAAAAGAAGATGTTGCATCTCATAGAGATCTAAATAATGCCTTTTATGAAGTGTTATATGTTGATGTTGATGCTGATAATTTTGTGGATTTTGATGATGACATGGAGCACAAAATTGATCGGTGTGAGTTTCCTGAACAAGCTGGTTTACCTTGGACCTTGTTGTTTGATGGAGCTTATTCTAAATTTGGAAATGGTGCTGGTATTGTTATGATTTCTCCAAGCATGGAAGAGTTTGTTTTTTCTTTCAAACTTAACTTTGAATCCACTAACAATATTGTAGAGTATGAGGCATTGTTGTTAGGATTAAGAATCACTTGGAAGTATGTTGTTATGGATATTATTCTCAAGGGAGATTCAGAACTAATTGTCAAGCAAATTAGAAAATTGTATGCTACTAAAAATCAGAGAATGAAACAATACAAGCATGTAGTCTGGGATTTGATTGAGATGTTTGACTCATTTGATATTTTGCATCATGATAGAAAGTTCAATGTTGTTCAGACCACTTGTAGTCTTAGGATGTCGAGTTTGATGTTTGTTCAATGTCCCCAATTATGAATATAATTTTGAAGTATTGATAAAGGATCTCAATAAAAAATTGAAATTTGATGATCAGTGAAATTTTCCCCGAATAAAGGGGAGTTTGATGTATATTAATGTTCAGAAGGAAAAGAAACTATTATCAAAATTCACCCCTCGAGGTAAATTTTGATAACATTCATCATATTCTTGAGTCCCGAGCAAGTAGATTGATTCAATTCCAAAAATCATGTTTTTGGGGCGGCTTTGGCTTCTCTCTAACTCTCCCTCCAAGGAAAAATCCCAACTAGTTAGAAAAAAATGAAAAAATACAAGAAATTAAATCGTAGGCTTATTTTAATGCATTGCAGGTCTGAAGGCTATGGGTCATACCAGTGTGGTTCGTACCGAGGTTCGTCGTACCAAGTTTGGGGCTAAAATACAAAGAAAATCGGCTAAGTCAGACATTTTTTCCCAGGTGGTCCGCGGGACAGTTGGGACGTCAGGACGTGTAGGAGACACAAAGTCAAAGTAGCCGCGGGAAGTGAAAATTGGAAAATGTGGAAGTTGTTGTTCCACGCAGTCTGGGACATCTGGGAAAAAAGTACACGCGGGACACGAATCGGCTGATTTTCCACAAGTCAGTCAATTACGGGCAGTGCGGAGATTTTTTTCCGAGATAGTCGAGACAAAAGTATGTGTGGGACACACAAAGGAGAAAAGGCTATAAAAGGGGACAAGGAATCCTCAATCGTCCGATGTAGAAGAATGTGTCCAGGACAGCTGGAACACATAGACTCGATTTTTCTGAAATAGCTGCAACAAAGAGGAAAAGTCAATGTTTGACCCGTGAACTTCAAACGGAGATAACTTTTGACTCCGAGAACTGATTTTCATAAAATTGGACTTTCTGGAATGAGCACAACTTTCTAGAATGAGGGTAGATATATTTAAATAAAATAAACATATTTGGATCTAGTTAGTCAATGCTCATTCCCGTCAAATGACAGAAAACCCCTGCCAAACCCAAAATAGTTGCTCGCACTCAGAACGTCATAACTTTTGTATTTCTCAACAAAATCGCACAAAATTGGTTCCGTTGGAGTCATGGATTTGAGTCTAACGCACAAAAATCAAGAAATTCTAGATTTTATGAGAAATAGATGGGGAGTTTTCATAAAACATGGCTAGGTTCATGACAGTGTTTTATTTGGTAGTTGGGAGTGAGATTAAGAGGCATGGTCATCATTCTTTCTCTCTTTCGCAAAGCACACTGGGATAAAGTATGGGAGCCTTTTTAAGTAACATACAATCATTTCACTCCATTTAGTACCTCTTACAAGTGGTTGAAGGATAGATTTCAAGATTTCCATTTTTCCCTTCTCTCTCTCTTCTCATTTTTCTATAAATTGGAGTGTTGGGCTCATTGTAAAAGAGGAGGTAGTTTTTGTAGAAAAGATCTATCAAAATTTCTTTGTGAATCCAATGTGTTGCAGGCCCTTGTAGTGGACTCCTTGCATGGTGATCCAGGCCCTTATCTTGTAATAGATTGAACTGTGCATATCATGAAGCAATAAAATATAAGTTTGTGGATGCATCTTCCCCTGTTGTTTTTTTGCATTCTTCTTGCCCCTTCAACCTTGATTACAAGTTTATTATGTCTATCTTTATACTCTTCAAGGATCCATTATTATTGTGCATGTATGAAACATTTTTGTGAATGCATTTTCATATTGTGGAGAACTGTTATCACCCCTTCTAGTATGAACTTTACTCCTAGTTTTCACACATTGGAAGACTACTCTCACACCCTCCTTTTCTATTATATCACCACTTTAGTGTAGGCTTTCATTTTATGCATTATCTCTCCTTGGTCCCTTGGAAATTTAGATTAGAATAGTTAGTTTATGTTGCATTAGAGTAGATTGTGGTAGGTAGTTTAGGAGCAAAACCAGCTTTCTCTGGAGGTCTATCTCAAGTAGCAAGTCCCATAACTTGGAGATAGTACCCATGTTATCCAATCACACAGTGAGTTCAAGTATATGCACTTGTGTAAACATAAGGGTGCTGTGATTTGTGATTACTAACAAGGCCATGATACACAAAAAAAGTGTTTTGATGATGCCTAGATAAATGGTTTCTAAGGTGAGTTTAATACAAATTATTGATTGGGAGCCAATGGTGTCTTTAGTTGATGGAAAAGAAATTTTTTTCGGTAAAGATATCATTCAATTGAAAACTAATATCATTCCTAGAGGGTTGGTTTCTCTTGAATCAAACTTTGATAATGTTGATTGCATTATTAACATAAGTATGTTGATTTCAAGAGATTTTGAGGAGCATGACCTTGGCACAAAGGAGAAACCAAGGAAGACCTAGTTGGGAAGCAATTTGAACAAGGAGGAAAAATGGTCCTATGTCCAATTTTTGAAGAAATATCAGGACTGCCTAGCTTGGTCTTATTCTAAACTGAAAGCATATAGAGAGGATTTGTTTCAACATGAAACTCATCTTGAAACAAATGCCAAGCTATTTAGATAAAAGTAGAGGTCTATTAATCCACTCCTCTCCATGAAGATGAAAGAAGAATTGAAGAAGCTAAGGGATGGAGGGATCATTCAACCAACAAGGTATTCTTCTTGGGTTGCAAACTTAGTACCAGTTAGAAAAATGAATGGTGCTATCTAGCTATGGGTGGATTTTAGAAATTTGAACAGAGCATTAATGAAGGATAATTATCCTCTCCCAAAAAAGGAAAATATGCTGCAATTGGTGACTTGTTTTGAGCTACTTTCTACATTGGATGGTTTCTCTGGATACAACCAGGTAGTTGTGAAGGAATCAGAAGGACTTAAGACCACCTTTACCACTCCTTGGGGTATGTATGTTTATTTCAGAATGCCTTTCAGTCTGATGAATGCTAGAGCTACCTTCCAAAGAGTAATATATGTTGCCTTTGTTGGTTATATTAATGAATTCATTGTTGTCTATGAAGATGATGTGACTATGTTTTCTAGGAAAATAAATTATCATTTGTAGCACTTGGAAAAATGTTGATGAGGTGCAGATAATTGGTATTTTACTTAATCCCAAGAAGTGCCACTTTGGAGTGCAAAAGGAAAATGTGTTGGGTTACATTGTGTCAAAGGAAGGGGTCATGATTGATCTTGAGAGGGTAGAAACCATACAAAAATGTTCCAATTCCAAGGACTAAGAAGGGAATCCAATTCTTCTTTGGGAAAATCAATTTTATCAGAAGGTTTATATCTAACTTTGTTGAGATAACTATCCCAATTACAAGCATGCTAAAGAAGGACCAAGTTATCAAATGGGAAGAGGCTACCATTCAGGATTTTGATGGAATCAAAATAAGCATTGAAACATTCCCCTATTTTAGCAGCTCCAAATTATAAGAAGCCTTTTCAAATGTTCTCTTTTGCTTTAGAAAACACCATTGCATCTTTTTTATTGTAGAAGGATGATGAGGGGGCTGAGAGACCAATTTTCTTTTTTACCAAGATATTACAAGGGGTTGAGTTGAAGTACACCATCATGGAGAAGCAAGCATTTTCCTTGATGAAAGAAACAAATACTTTCAAGCCTTACATTCTTAAGTTCCAAAGTTGTTTCTTATGTTCCCCACACCATGGTAAAAGATATCTTATCAGAGATGGAGGTCTCAAGCAAAATATGCATATGGGTAAACAAGTTGTAGGAGTATGACATGGATATCCAAACCACAAAATTGGTAAGATGTTTAGGATTAGCTAAGCTTATGGATGAGAGCAAATTGCAAACCATTGAGGTGAATGAAGTAGAGGAATAAAGGGTTAATGTCCTTCAAAAATTGATGAGTTCTGAATGGTACAAAGATATAATATTTTATCTCAGACATCTATGTTGCCCTGAACATTTGAGTAAAAATAAGAAAATAGCTCTTAAGTTAGCCTCTCAAAAATATGTCATTACTGATTTTGGGTTAGCTTGGAAGAACCTGGAGAGAGTTCTCTTAAGATGTATTACTGAAGATGAATCCCCAAGAATCATTTATGATCTCCATGGAGGAGGTTTTGGGGGACATTTTTCTGGAAGGGTCAAAGCTCATAAAATTTTGAGAGTTGGTTATTGGTGGCCCACCCTTTTCAATGATACAACTCTACTAGCTAGAAAATGTGAAATTTGTTAGCATTTTTCTAGAAGAATGAAAGCTTCAAGATCCCTTCCTTTGTAGCTCGTGTCAGTTGAATAGCTCCTTTAAAACAATGGCGAATGGACTTCAATGGTGAAATTTCAGATCCCTTAGTGTTGGTCATAAGTGGATTCTTGTAACTATTGTCTACTTCACTAAGTGGATGGAAGCAATCCCCACTAAGAAAGAAACACACCAAGTGGTCATGGACTTCATGCTGATTCACATCATCTGCAGATTTGGAGTTTCACCAAAATTGTTGTTGATAATGCCTTGAGTTTTAGAGCTAAACCTTTTATGGAAATGTGCAAAGAGTATGAGATAAATCTGACATATGATTCTAACTATAACCCTAAAGGAAATGGACAAGCTAATTCCAGCAATAAAACTTGTAGAAGATCATTAGAAGAACCTTAGAGCTAAACAATTGAATTTTTTTGTTTGGTGACAAAATAATCTGTCAAACAAGCTAATGGTAAAAGCCCATTTGAGGTCATTTATGGAACACAAGATCTACTACCCTGCATTTACAAGTGTCTTCATTCAGTTTGTTCAACAATTGGAGGACCAAGAGGTTAGCCCATACGAATCTCGAATCAATGAGATTGTTGAATCTGGATGAAGAAATGGGAGCGTCCCATCGAGAGGCATGAAAATTGAAGAAGTTATTTAACAAGAAGGTGACTCCAAGGGATTTTAACATTGGAGATCTTATGCTGTTATGGGATAGCAAGCATGAGGATAAGGGAAAGCTTGGTAAAATTGATGCGTTGTGGATGGGCCCTTATTCCATTAACGTTTGAATTAGTGAACATACTTTTTCTTGAAATACTTGGAAGGGGAATTTCTTTGATTTCTGTTAATGGCAGGAATTTGAAAAATTTCCTTGATTAATTTCCAAAAATCAAGGTGAGCACCATTTGTATATTATATAGTTCTCTCTGGATTCATCCTACTTTTGTGTTTTTCTCATTTTCATCCTTGGTGACCTGATTTTGTTGGTTTCTCGGTTTGTATTTATAAAATGGCTCTATTTTTATGCTTGTAAGATGACTCCTTTTCCCAATGGATATTTTTAGCACTTGGTTTTCTCTATTTGTTCTTATGGCACTCACCAAGAAGGGCCATTGCCAAGCTGAGCCAATGTTGGTGCTCACTTTCATCCCGCACCATTTTCCCTAAATTTTCCTTTTATCTATGTGTTATAAAACATTTTATCTCTCTATGTGGATGTTATGAAGCTTTTACCTCCATTTGAATGCCTTGAATTGTTTGCAAAATCCATTATCTTGCCCTTTTTTTTAAGAAGTCTCCAAGCTTTCCCTGTTTTTACCCTAATTTCTTCAAATCCACGGGCTCTGTCATTTTTTCCTATTTTCCCCAATCATAGAAGTTTGAGAATGACCAACTTATACTTCTATGCCTTTGAAAATCCAAATCCATGGTCAAAAAATGCTTAGAACCATGATTCACTTGGTTTTGTTCCAAAATTTTCCATCCTTAGCAAAAAAATCAGATTCTAGGCATGAATGGTGAATTTTTGTGTTTTTGACGGTCTAACGGGCATCTTTTTCCCGTCAAATTATTCCTCAGCATTCAGCGATCACATGTCTTCTTTTGGTTTGTCAAGGGATGGCGAACTTTTTTTTACTTATCACTTTTTGCATTTTTGGCAAAAGGGCAATTTTTGTCCCGTAGCTCCACTCAATTCTGATTGGTTCTTTTGGTATTTACATGGCTTCTTCTAATTGGATGAGGCATGATGGGTTTGTTTTATGAACTTGTTCTGTTTGGCTACTTAAAAAATTAACTCACCTTGTCACCCCGCCAAGCTTTGATTAAAGCAAAATTTAAGTGGTGGGGAATTTTTTTTATTTTAGCCCGAAGGTGTATACATGTTCATTTTTTATTTGATGCGACCCAACGGGTTTTTTGGGGAAATTTGCCACTTTTGTCACATTCTTAAAAATATAAAAATTGGCCCTACGGCTCGATAACATCTAATTAGTTATTCAATAGATATGAAGCGGTAGGGAAAAATTATTACTTTGACCCCTTGAGAAGGACACGTGGCGATTTATCAAGTTAAAAGCGGGAAGACAGTCTCGGAGGATTTTGAGTTTTTTAAATCTTATGTAAAAATGAGTTAAATTATGGAAATGAACTGCAATTCTACAGCAAAAAGCAAATCGGAAAGGACATGTGTCGAGTTAAAAGTGGAGATGCGGGCCTTGAGAGGCAAGTTGGAAATTTTGCCCTTTTCACAAAATGGAGTAAAAGTTCTGAAAATGAAGCACGCCCCTACCAAATCATATTGAAGATTGTGCGGAAAAGTTAGCACGAGAGTGTCATGCCCATGGAAAAATTGTGGAAATTTTTCCTTTTGAAAAAATTGGTATAAAATGAAGAAATGAGGCATGGGTCCACTTTGGGGCCCACATCAAGAGCTAAAGGCGGAAAGGCGGAGCTGCGGAAAAAAATTGGAAAATTTTCCTTTTTCGAGAAAAAAAAGAGGTAAAAGGGAATAATCAAGCCGCGGTTCCGCTAGGACCCACATTGGGACATGTGTCAAGACCATTTTATGAGGGTAGAGGGGCGAGAGAAAATGTCAAAATTTAACTTTTTTACGAAAGGTTATAAAATGTTAAAAAATGCTCCCGAGTCCATTTCAATCACATTTTTCCACATGGAGTGCTCAGATTAAAAGATGAAGTGCAAGAACAATGGTAGCTTAGCATTTCATTAGATTATTCCACCATTAAAGCTTGAGATGTGTAGAGATGCATTTTTCATCATTCTTCATCAATTTTTGGCAAATTTGTGTCATTTTGGTATGCAAACTTCAATTGAATCAATTTGGGATATCAATTTGTAAATTTGAATTACTCTTGAAGTTGGGTTTTCTCGGGCTTGTGAAAAATGAAAAATTTGAGATCAAAAGTGCGAGTAAAATTTCAGAGGGAAAAAGGATGAAATGATGAAAGTGCAGGTGTAAAAGGCTAAAAGGCGTTGCCTCGAAGAGAAAAAGGGGATGACTCACAAATTCCAGCTATGCGAAAGCTCGAAAAATGATTAAAAGGGGATTTCTCACATGACAGAATTAGAATGATTAAAGGGACTCCCAAAAAGTTGTGGCATGGAATCCTAGTCATTAGTTGAAGGCCCAAGAAACATGATTAGTTCAGTTGGCCACCCGGCATATTTCGGATCTGGATTTGTTAGATGTCTCTATCTGAGAAAAAAATTGGTAACAAGCAAAAGTACCTCAAATATTATTCTCTTTTGAGGGGAAAAGGTGTTGCGCAGATGCAATGGATGAAGAATATGCCTCTAGTTAGAACAATGATGCAAATATTTGCAATGATTCACCTTTTTGAAAACACTCGGGAAACTTTTTGCAAATTTGTTGAGTGTCACTTTCTGTAAATCATGATCTGATATGTGTAACAAAGGTGCTTTGAATATTCCTATTTTGGGGAGAAAATTGGATGTAAATGGTGTATTATAAATGCAAAAGGTCGAAGTTCATTTTCACAAGAAAATTTTGAGAAAATCTCATCTTAGAAAATTTTCTCGAGAAACTAGGTTAACTTCCTTTGTGTTAGATTTTTATTCATGTTAAGTTGGCTATGAGTATATAGCCATCAACAAGCTCGACATTTTTAAAATAACTCTCCCCTACCGATGAATCGATAAACTTTGAGTTAATTTGTGTTAAATATTTGGAAAATTTTGTGTTTATTTCTCTTCCGAATGTTTGCAAGTAGTTTTTATTGTTCCTATTGCAATCTTGTATCAAAATATCTTTGAATCACATAGATCTCAATACTTGTGATATTTTAGTGGCTTCTGCGATTCATTTTTAGAAGATCTTTCATCGGGAATGAAATAAATGATTTAAAATAACTTTTCTTTCATATGTTGACAAAGATTGTTTGTAAGCCTCAGGTGAACCTCAAGTGTGATTGATATTAGATTTTGATGTTTTATTGGGTCTTCTAACACGAGCATTCATGCTAGAATCTCAACGATTGTTTGAAAAAGTGAAAATTTGGGCCTCCATTGATGCACACCTTCTGGTTGAAGGAATGTTTTAACCATTTTGAAGCTTTCTATTATTTAGTTCTCCATTCGTTGTGAAGTTTCTCAAGGATGCGGAAAATCCAATCTATATTATTGATCTCCCACCAAACATTTATTCGAATAACCAATGCTACCTTGATCTACCCCTTGTTTGTCTTGTGTATAAACAAATGCAAAATCTACTTGCAAAAATATGTAGAACAATCAAGATTCCAAATGTCTTTAGTAACATTTGCCTTGTATTGAAAATATCTCCATAATCTGGAAGTGACAACTCATGAGATTGATTTCATGTGTTGATCATATTTTCCAAGTTTTTCTTTATAAAATTTGTGCAAAAGAAAGGTATCTACGTATCCTTTAATAAAATAGGTTACAAAATAGGTTCTCTTACCTTTGTTAAAAGGAACAACCTAAAATAATTACATTAAGATCAAATCCTTTTAAGGTGCTACCCACTTATTCAAAGCTTGAGTGCTAAAAGTCAAATAAATTACTTCCCAGCTACAAAATGACATACATAATCATTTATCTACTTTTGAGTGTCTGTCAAATCCATGATGCTACTCGGTTTGTAAAGAAGAGTAAATCCGTGTACCACAGGTAGTTCAGCGTAGATTCATGGTTTTTGAATAATTTTGGTGGGAGATGAACTAGGATAAAGTTGATTATCTTTGGATCTTGAATGGAGTTCATAACAATGAACAAATGAACAACGAAAGCTTCAAAATAGTTAAGACATTCCCTCAACCGAAGGTGTGCTTCAATGGAGGCCCAAATCAACACGTTTTTACATAATCTTTGAGACTCTAACATGAAGGCTCGAATTGAAAGACTCAATTAAACACCAAAGTCTCACGATCAATAATGCCCAAGGTACACCAAAAGACTTATAAACAATGTTTATCAACAAATGATAGTAAATTGATTTTAAATTTGTTTATCTCATCAAAGATGAAGGCTCTTCTTGAAATGAAATTGTAAATACCATTAAATTGTCACAAGGATGAGATCCTGTGTGATTTCACAAATATTTCAATGTAAGATTGTAATAGGAATAAAAGAAACTATTTACAGACATTCTGAAACAAAGTAGACACAAATTTCTAGAGATTAGACACAAATTAATTTCAAAATTGCTTAGATTCATTAGTAGGGGAAAGCTTCTAGAGAAATCTCAGTTCTCATCAATGGCTATACATCTGCAACCAACTTGACATGATAGAAAATCTAACATAGAAGAAAATAACATGTTATCTCGGCTTGGTCTCTCAGGAAGATGAATTTCTCAAATTTTCTCTTAAGAATTCAACCCCAACCATTTGCAAGAGTATTCTCATTGCATTTATACATTTTTCTCACTCAATTTTCCCCCAAAAGAGAAAGAATATTCAAGGGACATTTTCTTGTTACCAATTTGTTTCAGATAGTGACGTTTAACAAATTCAGATCCAAAACTGCTAGGTGGACCAATTGTGAACTAATCACATTTCTTGGGCCTCGAATAATGACTAGGATGCCATGCCACAACGTTTTGGCAATCCTTCTAATCATTCTGATTTCTTTCATGTGATAAATCCCCTTTTTAATCATTTTCCAGAGACTCGCACACATCCGAATATGACAGGTAATCGCCATCGATCTCAAGGAAACACATTTTTCATCTTTTTCACCTACACTTTCTTCATTTCATCCTTTTCCCTCTCTTTCCTCTGTAATTCTTCCCCGCATCCATCTCCTTTGGTAATTCCCATTTTTGCAAGTGCTTGAGTAATTCCAACTTCAAAATATTGAACTTAAAAATCCTTGGACTCACAAATTAAGTTCCAAAACCATCAAATGGCAATTTTTCTGAGATAGACACGACAAGGAATTTCATCAAAGAATGATAAAAAAACTACGTATTCACATCTCTAGGCATCTTGGAGCAAAAATGGTAGAAAAACATACACAATACACAACAACCATTGATTCGCCCCTTTTCCACTTATTACCATAGCTTATGTACATGTGTTTCCTTGGAACACTCGCAGAAAAGAGAAGCATGAAGGAAAGTCCCAAATAAGCATGGGCCTTCCACATGCCTGGGCCCAAAAACAAATACCTTTTGGCCTTTAAAAGTCTCGGTGTAAAAGGAGCCAGCGGAAGCCTCCATGTGTCTCAATGGCGCATTTTGAGATGGTACTTAAAATCAAAGACCCCAAACAAGTGTGGGCTCAAAGGTGTGTCTCGATCTGGGTAGAGTTTGTTAAAAAGATGAAGGTTCGGAGGAAGTCGCCATGTTTCTAGGGTCGAGACATTTTTTTGTCGTTGAAAAGCCAAGCAAAGGGAAGAGTGAGCGGAAGCCTCCAATTATCCTCCTGGCACTTCTTCAAAATAAAACTTAAGGGTCGGTCTCCAAACATGCATGGTCCCACCATGTGTCCTAGGCCTTTCAAAATTGATTTGAAAAGTTTAATTACAAAGCGGAGCTGATGGAAGCCTCCACATGTCTCCCCTGTCACAATTTTTAAGGTGGGACCCTCAGTGCAAATCGTCAAATGAGTGCCAACCCTCCACGTGTCCATGGTCCACCAAAAGCTGTATCAATTTGCATGAACAATTTGTCTAAGTCTCAAAGCAAGGACGTGGAAATCTACATGTGTCTCCTCGGTGTAACTCCAAGGTCAAACCAAAAGGTGAATTTTTAAATGAGCATAATTCCCGCATGTGTACAAGTTTTGGGTTGAAACGAGCCTTAGATTTTTTTAAGTGCCCCAATGAGCCGCATCCAACCAGAAAGGGCCACATTTCCATTGATGCTGAGAAGTAAATTTGACCAGAAAAATACACTGTCAAGATTGTAAAATGCGGGAAAATCATCATTTGAGCCGGAAATGAATCTTTCTTCATAGACAAAGAGTTTGGAAATGATATAAAGCCCAAATGTGATCCTCAAGCAACATCCAATCATGTTTCCAAATATATTTAGGACACAAAGATAGGGAAAACAAAAATGCGACTGGAAAACATAACTAAAGGAAAACCCGAATTTTACACCCAAGTTACTGAGACTCTTTCATATAAAAGGAGGAATAAAAAACAAAGTTTGTAATTTTAAGTGATCCTCGACTGTGAGGATGGGACTAATCATGGCAAAAAAATGGTGGATAGAGTCTTCAAGCATCAATACAGGAGATCGAAAACATGAAAGAGATCACAAATTGAATAATTTCAATGATAAACCGGGAAAGAATAATTTAAGCACCAACAATTCATATCATAACAAATGAAATCATCACAATCATTGATGAAGAGGTTATTGGATAGCTATGTTTTTATTAGGTGCTCTTCTATTGACGAAAGGAATTATGATACAGAGGGAGAAATGAAGGAGATTTGTTTTCTTCAACGAATACATCTTTCCAACAAAGAAATTCTACAATATTTAAACAATTAAAATCTAAGAAAGCTACCTCATTAAAATATGATGCGACCGTTTGAGTGAGTCTTTGAGAACTAATACGTATCCCCATTCATTCATCACGATGTCCTACATCATAAAAAGTGATACAAGAGGTGCTAAAAATAGAAATTTTAGAAGTATAGGATCGTCAATGTAGTGCCCACTTCCCTTCGACACCTTTTGTTATTGATTATGATACTATTGACTATACTTACGGATATTATTGTAGCTTTTGATTTAGCATGATGTTAGATGTTAGAGATAATGGACTGTTGTTGATTTCAATTCATATATGATGCATGTGCATTATTAGAAACATTTTATACTGATGATGATATGTTGATTGACATGGTTATATATATATATGTGTGTGTGTGTGTGTGTGTGTTTCAGACATGTGATATTTCATCATATTGAGTAGACCTAGAAAATTGAACTAATCTTATGATCATATGGTTATTGAGGAAATTGTAAATGATATTGCTACTTTCCTAGATGATGTTTTGATTCATATATAGATGATTTTGGAGTTATATTGTATATTTATTTTGGATGATTTGATGCGGCCTGTCATCACCAATCCGGCACTATGATAATTCTTCACCGGGAACTCCTCGTGCTATGATTAGTTACTAATGCACAACCTTTAGTTTTGTGGACGTGTCTGAAACAAAACAACAACCAAACACAAGAATACCATCGACCATGATAAGACGGAATGATGACAAATCTAAAATATCAAAGTAAATTATAATATTAACATGAAATTGTTACAATCTCACCCATGAGGTACTTCAACAAGACTATGGGAGAAACTTTACAATTACGCCTCTTGATGGCTTCTTCAACACACCTTTAACTGATGGCTTCCTTTGCACACTTCCTACAATATTTCTCACTACTTCTTTCTATGCTAAATGAGGGGGTGGCCTCTCTATTTATAGAACTTCCAGGAGCTTATCCATCCTATCTCTAAGATAGGATAAGAAATCCACTCTGACGAATCATATTCCATACCTTAACTCTTATCTGTACATGTAAGCTTATCTGTTAAGATAAGATAAACCTTATCATTTTACATGGGTTCCACATTTTTAGACTTTTTACAAATAAAATACACAAAATATTTATGACCTCACTCCTTGTCCTTATTACCAATATAATATTTCTAATTCCTAATCATGTAGACCCTACTTCTCTAATTACCCAAACTTTGACATTTTAACATTATCGGACCACTTACGACAAATATTTACTTTTTACAACATTCCTATTGTACTTTGATTGTTACCATACTCCACATTATTGGCGGCACCGCATCTTGTGGCGCCGTTATCTTCTATCGATGCTACTACTAATTACACTTAACAACATCCTATTCCTAATACATACATTAATGAAATAGAAATTTTGGAGGAAAATTTTAGTGTCGACATCTTCCCCCTTCCTAGCTTCTACTCCGTCCTCGGAGTAGACTATTCTGGTGCTTGGAAAATCTTCAACTTGTCGTGGTTGACCCATTTCATAATAGGAGTTCCATCCAATTCCTCCGGTTAGTACGTACCATTTTCATGCACACTTTGCTATTTTGTAGGGCCCCATCCATTTTGGAAGAAATTTTCTCTTTTTTTTGTATCTGGAATCATATACTAGGACCAAGTCATTCACATGAAATGGAGACCATCGGATCTTTTGATCAAAGTATTCCTTCTGCTTCATTTTCTTCTTATGGCTTGTATCCTTTGCTATTTCCCTCATTTCCTCTAGCAAATGAAGATGTACCAACCTTTCTTTACTTTGAATCACTTTCATCCATCCTTTCATTTTTCATAACTCTCACAGTGGGAATATCAAACTCAATAGGAAGAACTGGATCAATGCCATAGGCCAACTGAAATGGGGAGTATCCTGTTGCTGACTTTGATGTTTCCCTATATGCCCACAATGCTGCATGAATCCTTTTATCCCATTTATGTACTGCAAGGCTGCATCTTTTGCTAGAATTTGACACAAAGACAAAATTTGTTCGTTCCACTGTCCATTTATGCTTGGCTTGTATGTTGTTTCCTTCCCGTGCTTGATTGAAAACTTATTGACTAGGCTTCTACCACCTCATTAATGAAGTGGCTTCCTTGATCTGTTATAATTTCTAATGGACAACCAAATCTGGTGACAATGCGTTCATATATGAACCTTGCCACTTCATCCATGGAAGCTGTTTTCAATGGCCTAGCTTCAACCCACTTGGTTAAATAATCTGTGGCAACTACAATATACTTATTTTGACGTGATGTAGTTGGAAGTGGACCTACAATGTCTATTCCCCATTTTTCAAAGGGACCAAGGGGAAGAATAGGACATAATGGAGCTGATGAAGTCTTACGATTACCATGTGTTTGACAAATATCACATGTCTTACAATAATTATAACAATCTTTAAAAAGAGTGGGCCAGTGATAACCTGCATCCAAGATCCTTCTTGCTGTAAGTTGTCCAGAGAAGTGCCCTCCACATGTACCATTGTGGAATTCTTCTAGCAGCTCCTTTCCTTGATCACGTCCAACTGCCCTCTTGTACTGTCCATCAGGTCCTATTCGAAATAATGCTCCATGCAGAATAGAATATGGACGATTGGCTTGAGTAATCTTTCTCTTAGTCTTTGCATTGGCACCATCAGGAAACTTGAATTCATTAAGATAATTCCAAATATCTATGTATTCACTAGGGATTGTGTCAAGGGAGAACAATGTTGCATCGGGAAAATCATCATCATCACAAGATGATCCTAAACCATCATAGGCTCGAGAGAGTGCATCTGCATTGACATGCTTCTTTCCTGGCCTATCTATAATATCAAATTCAAATTCTTGTAGCAAAATTATCCATCTTGCTATCCTCCCACGATGGGTTAGGCTTATTGACAATAAATATATTTGAGCTCGATGATCCGTTACAACTATAAATTTCTGCCCTAGCAAGTAATTTCTAAACTTCTTTACAGCAAAAATGATAGCCAGAGCCTCTTTTTCAGTTACAGTATAGTTTACCTCAAAGACTTGCTCATTTGTATGCGCTCCCAAAGTAAATTGGATGTTCATTCCCATTTTCATCCTTTTGGCTCAAAGTACTACCTAGTCTTGCATCCGAGGCATCAGTGTACATAATGAATGGCTTGCTCCAACTGGATTCTTCAAAATAGGTGAAGACACGGGGCTTCCTTGAGCTTGTCCAAAAGCTTCATGCGCCTTGTTTCTGGTTCATAAGCAACATCCTTCTTCAAGAATGGGTTAGTGGGTGTAATCTTTAAGAAATTCTTAATGAAACTTCTATAGTAACCCACATGGCCTAAAAATGATCTCAACTTACTTCTATTCATAGGAAATGGTAAATCTTTGATTTTGAAACTTTATCAGGATCAATACCAATACCATCTCTGGATACAACATGCCCTAACAAAACACCTTTAGAAGATCCAAAGACACACTTTGTAGGGTTTAGTGAGGCTTGTGCTTCATCTAACCTTTGAAATGTTGTCTCCATCTAGTGCAGGTGGTCCAACTTGCTCCCATAGATGCAAAAATCATCCGAAATACTTTGATGAAGGTCCCAATGTAGGGTTCGAACACCCTATTCATCAAACGTCTGGAATGTTGTTGAGCATTACACAACCCAAAAGGCATAACTCTATAAGCGGACATTCCCAAGGAGTGGTGAACGTGGTCTTCACTGATCTTTCTCTGCTATACGAACTTGGTTGTAGCCGCTATATCCATCAAAGAAACTATAGCACTCTGGCCAGCCTACTTCGGCCCAAGATCTGATCGAAAATGGAAGAGGGTAATGATCCTTCTTTGTTGCCTTATTGAGCTTCTTGTAATCAACACAAATGCGTAGCTTCCCATTCTTTTTTATTGAGATCACAATGGGAGAAACCCATTCTGAATTCTCCACAGCAAATATGAATCCTGCATCAAGCAACTTATCTATTTCTTCTTTTACAGTCTTGGAAAAATTAGGATTCATTCTATATGGCATTTGCTTTATAGGCTTAGCACCATCTACCAGCTCAATACAATGTTCTACCCAACTTACTTGACGGAGTTCCTTGTAATCAAAAGTGAATAGGTGTATGTACCTTGAAAGAGTCGGAGGTAGGATTTCTTCTCACTCTCCATCACAAAGATCACCGTCTTTATTTGTTGGAGACGATCATCAACTTCTTCTTTAGATAATTTTATGGGGTCATGAGTTGGTGTGATCGAAGGATATCCATGTTGAAACATCCACCTCGCTTTCTTCATCTTCAGTGTCCACTTCACTGGTACTAGAGTAATCAGAGGATGTCCAATCATCAGTTTCATCACTTGAATCCACAGGTTCTACTTTATGATGTCGAGGGATCACGTTTATCTTCACCCTCTCTCTACCACGTCCAAGTGTCATGAAACCTTCATTCCAGTAGTTTCTTGCATGAACTCTCCTTAGCCATGGTCTTCCCAGTAGCATTGGGTACGCAACAGTACCATTTTTCATCACCTGAAAGTCTACCACACATACAACACCCATAACAGATATTGCCACATTTGAAATTACACCTTCTGGTTTAGTTTTTCCCTTATTTAATGACCTTAACATAAGTGTTGAAGGGCGATCAATTTTAAACCCAACATATTCATTACGAGACTCGGTCATTACATTAATCGGCAGTAACCTCCATCAACTAAGACATCATGAATTGAAATACCATTACATAATACCTCGGCTTGTGGAGCATGGGGATCTGCCTCGCCTCCAAAACAGGACCTCAACCTCCTTCCTTCTTCGAGCATTGAGTCCACCTCGCAACTCCCGCCTCTTCTCGAAGACATAGCCAAGAGTTGACCATATGTAATATTTGCGGTGCCTTTTGGACATTGCAGATCTTCCAAGATGGAGTATGGTCCTTGCCCCGTGAAATCGAGAAAATCCCTGCACACCCAACTTTCTTCTCCTATGTTTCTTACTAGTTTCTTCTTTCATCTTCTTAGGATCATTTCCATCTTGATTATCTTTTTCTTTCTTTCTTTTTGTTACAAACACATCTACTTCATTATTTCTGCTCTTATCTACTACATCAAAAGAATTCACAGGTGCTTTTCCTTTATCATTATCTCCCTTACAGATGTAGAAGCTCTATCTGGACAATTATACTTATAATGACCCTTTTATAACAACCATAACAAACAACTTCAGAAATATTTCTTTTTGGACCTCCATCTCCTCCCTGAGAACTAAATTCCTTTCTTTGAAGAAGATTAATAGTTAACTGACCCATCTTTTTGAGCGAGATCTTCATACTCGGTAGATGTATTAGGAGAAATATTTGTGCTCACCGGGAGTGGTTGTGGATTCAGACCAAAGGTGCTTTGGTGTAGGCTCTACTTTAGCAACAATTTCTTTGGGGTCCTCTTCCATGCTTTCTTCTTGCCTTCTTGCAATCTCCTTTGCTTGTTTAATGGTAGCTAGGCGGTCATACTTCACTTTTCGATCTCTAGCTTCATCCCAAGAATGAAGTGCTTACAAAGGAGATTATCCACGCCATTCATCAACCCATCCGCTAGTCCTTCCTTCCGGATCTGGGCATCGAGCTTCCTCCTTAGCTCTAGAACACGAGCATGATAATCCCTTATCTTCTCCTTCTCTCCTTGGGATAGCTTTGTGATCTCGATCATGAGATCTGCATATTTCTGTTGTTCACCAAATTCTTCAAGAAAACTTTTGGTTAATAAATCCCATGAATTTTTCACATTATCACCTAGTGTTTCAAACCACCTAAGTGTTGAACCATCCAAAAAGGTAGGAAAAAATTCAGTCCATTGTTCTCTTCTTATAAGGCCATTACAAATACAAGATCGTTTAAACTCTTGAATGAAAGAAGAAGCATCTTCATTAGATTGAGCTGAAAAAACAGGAATCTTTCCCATTTTCAAAAGTAACCACCGTGAAATACCAACCCACAAGTACAATTAACAAGACTTATGTGCACAAATAATTGGAATCACTATACTAGAAAGTGACTTTACACCTTTCTACAGTAAAATAGAAATGACCACGGTAAACTATGGTAAAACTTGACTTACTACGGTAAAAATTGACTTTACTGTGGTAAACACTATTCACGGTAAAAAGTGAAGTTACTGCGGTAAATACTATTCACGGTAAAAAGTGACTTTACCATGGTAACTACTATTCCCAAAGAAAAAGGACTTTACAGTGGTAACTACTATTCATGGCAAAAATGACTTTAACATGGTAACTACTATTCACGGTAAAAATGACTTTACCATGGTATCTACTACTGCAGTAAAAACAAGCTTACCCTCCAATTAATTTTTTCCTAAGTGGGAATATCTCTCCGGAAAATCCACCAATGAGGAATGGTCCCGACGACGGAACCAAAATGTCATCACCAAAGCACTATGATAATTCTTCACTAGGAACTCCTCATGCTATGATTAGTTACTAATGCACACCTTTAGTTTGGTGGAGCGTAATCGGAAACAAAACAACAACCGAACACAAGAATACCATCGACCATGATAAGACAAGCGAATGATGACAAATCTGAAATATCAAAGTAAATTATAATACTAACATGAAATTGTTACAATCTCACCCATGAGGTACTTCAACAAGACTATGGGAGAAACTTTACAATTACGCCTCTTGATGGCTTCTTCAACACACCTTTAATCGATGGCTTCCTTTCGCACACTTCCTACAATATTTCTCACTACTTCTTTCTATGCTAAATGAGGGGGTGGCCTCTCTATTTATAGAACTTCCGGGCTTATCCATCCTATCTCTAAGATAGGATAAGAAATCCACTCGACGACGAATCATATTCCATACCTTAACTCTTATCTCGTACATGTAAGCTTATCTATTAAGATAAGATAAACCTTATCATTTTACATGGGTTCCACATTTTTAGACTTTTTACAAATAAAATACACAAAATATTTATGACCTCACTCCTTGTCCTTATTACCAATATAATATTTCTAATTCCTAATCATGTAGACCCTACTTCTCTAATTACCCAAACTTTGACATTTTAACATTACTGGACCACTTATGACAAATATTTACTTTTACAACATTCCTATTGTACTTTGACTATTACCGTACTCCACATTATTGGCGGCACTGCAAATCGACGGCGTTATCTTCTATCGACGCTACTACTAATTACACTTAACAACATCCTATTCCTAATACATACATTAATGAAATAGAAATTTTGGAGGAAAATTTTAGTGTCGACGAGCCACATGGCCGAAGGAGGTATTTGTGTTTTGTAGGTAAACATGTCACAACAAACATTTGGGGATTGGAGACCAACCACATTGGAATTCTAGGTGAATTCAACAAGGGTCACCATGGCAACATGTTTTAGTTATGTGTGTTTATTTACACTTGTTGTTAGGGGTTTCATGGGGGAATCACCTTTAAAAGTGACCAAGGGGTTATGTGTATTATTTAATTTAGTTCCTTTGTTTAAGTTTAGTATGTGATTTTAGTAATGTATTTCCCTTTATTATTTAGTTAATTTGTGTCTAGTTAACATGTTGTTTATAACTAGTGATGCATTTATTAGGTTTGATGGCTCTTCGACTAGGTTTTGTAAGTAATGTGTAAGTAATTTTGAGTGTAAAACACTCCACCTTCCTTTGAAATTCGGATCTTTCCTTACGGGCTGATTTTGGAGGCTTTTGGGACAAGTTAAACTTGTCCTACACCTCTTAAATTTGTATAGAAACCCTACCTATGGGTTGGGAGTCAAAATTAGCCCTCTATATGTATTTTGGAAAGACAAGTTGTAAGTTTTGATCGCACCTTATTACATGTAATTAATTTTGGTCCTTGGGGTGTGGACTTGGGTTGTGTGTGTTTGTAAAAAGGTCATTTATTCACCCACATTTTTAATTGTTCCTTGGAGTTTGAAGTTGATTTGTGAGGCGGAGTTGAGGATGTGTGATGTGGAATCCTACATAGATCCACCTCATTCTCCTCTCTCCCTCTTCTATTTATTCGAATTCCTTGGCTTGTTTTGGGGTTACTTCATTTTTGGTGATTTCAGTTTGGTTACTTCTTTTACTTTTTAGTTCCTAGAATTTTGGAGAGAGTTAGAGATTTTTGTTGAATGCTTGTGGATTGCTGGAGCTTTTGGACTGTTTGGATTGGAAAAATCTTTTTGTTTAACTTTTGGAGTAAACTCTACCATGGAGAGGTAGGAGCTTGGCTCTTTAAAATGTTCTTCTTATTTTTTTATGCATATGTGAATGCTTTGATTTTTTTTTTGTATGTTGTTGGCTGGTTGAGTAGATTGCCTAGGTATGGTGTAGGAGAAGACTATGGGGATCTCTTGCATGGGAGGAATAAGAGTTTTGGGGAGGTATAATCATTATTGTTGTGAGTTTGGGATTGGGTTCCACATTGTAAAAGAAATAGCTTATATTTCTTTAATCATTATGGGGTGCCATAAGAGTTTGGGGAGGCATAAGAGAATGGGAGGTATAATGGGTACTTGGGGAGACATAAACGCATGTCGAGGTTTTTAAATGATATATATATATATATATATATATATATATATATATATATATATATATATATATATATATATATATATATATATCATGGCGGGTTTATTTTAAAGTGGACACCCATTTCCCCACTGGGAGGTATAAGTAGCTTACCCATAGGTCTTGCTCCTTTGGCTTGTGCATGATGAATCCCAAGTATTGTTTGCTATTCTTCTTATGGTTGTAAACCGCAATATGTATTTGGACTTTTTTATATATGTGAAAATTGTTTTCATTTTATGGAATAATGTTTTTACTATGAGTTGAAATACATCTCTTATTTCTTTGTGGTTGGGGCTCGGGGCCAATGAGGAGGATGACTTCTCCTCTTCATTGAAATTCTTGGTTGGGTGGAGAGCATTTCCTCTCCTCCTTTTTGTTGTGATCAAAAGATATATGGTGGATCTTATTCTTGTTGTTTTGGAGCTGAGGATGAAGACAAATTTTGTAGTTTCTCCTTGGGTTCCTTATTGTGAAATTTTCCCACTTCAAGTGGATGGCATTGTAATAATATTTGTGGTGGAAATTTGCTTTTTTGGGAAATGGAACCTACATTTGAATGTGAGAGATGTATATGCTGAAATTTGTATTTGTATGTGAAAAAGGAATGAGAAAGAGTTATTTGGCATATTTTGGCAAGCAGAAAAGAAGTGTAAAAGGAATTATTTCATTTAATTGAATGTTGAATCACCTTTCATCAAATGGTGTTACTCTTTTTTAAAACTTGTTGTTGTATGTATATTGTAAACTCTCTGTTGAAGGATGGAAATGCCTGTGTTATAATTATTACATTCCTTTGTATTATTTGAAGGGAACATTTTGAAAATAGAATTACATTCTTTCTTTTCACATATTGATTGAAGGAAATTTGAACATTGTAAATTTAGATTGGAACGAACTAAGGATGATCAAAACACATTCCAAAATAGTTTGTATTGCCCTTGCAATTTAC
Source organism: Taxus wallichiana var. yunnanensis (assembly GCA_018340775.1). Lineage (NCBI taxonomy): Eukaryota > Viridiplantae > Streptophyta > Pinopsida > Cupressales > Taxaceae > Taxus > Taxus wallichiana. The sequence goes on along the minus strand of CM031243.1, from coordinate 496,624,572 downwards.
ACAATTCATCTTTAATTGGACAAGAGGAAAAATAGTACAATTTCACATAAAAGAGAAGGAAATTCATATTGAATCTAAACCATTAATATTTTATCCTTGCAATCCATTTGAAATATTTCAAGTGCAACTCTCCATGTCTTCTTGGCATGTTGAAGAAGAAAGAATGGCGGATCGAATCAATTCTGGTAGTTGAAAAAGTTTAATTCACATGTTAATGTCAGGAAAGACATTTTCTTAAAATTGACCCACCTAAGTTTGTCAAAATTAAAATTTTATATTTCACGTGCAAAGAGGAGGTCAAGGACCTTTCCAAAAAGTCCTCATTTTACCAAAAATGAGTTCCCAATAAGAAATGATGGTCTTCTGAAGTTTCTACTTCATTTCGGGTTCAAAAAACAAACTAATGCATCAAAAAGGAAAATTTTACTAAGCGGACCCTTGGGGCTAAAAGATACTTGTTTGCTCTTTATCGAAAAAGGAAAAAAAGACACATAATTCCCCACCGCTTTGTTGGCCCAAAATTTTCTCTCTTTAGTAAAAAAAAAGTAGTTCTAATTTTGAAAACATAACTTGGTCAAAAATACCTTTGCAAATCCGCAACCCCGCCTTTCCGCCTAGACTTGAATTTTCGGACATGTGTCCCTTGCGTGGACCTCAAGCTTAAAAAATTTCTTCTTGGTGCCCGAAGCCCCGTCGTGGACGAGTGGGTGCATGAGTGTAAATTTTGATTTTTCCCAAAAAGGGCAAAGTGTTAAGTTTCTTCCCCAGGCCCGCAGAGCCTGCCTTTGGGAAAAATTTCTTCCCCAAGCCCGCAAGCCCGCTTTTGGGAAAATTTTCCTCATGCCGCTCACGGCCCGTAACTTAAGAAATATGAGGAGTTAGGAGGACTTATTTATATCATTGGAAAGGGAAGAAATTTCCTATCTAATGGAATTGTTTTCAGGAAAAGTTAAGTGCATTAAATGTGTGAAAAATCAAGTTGAAGTTCAAGATGAGCCTGAGAGTGGGTAAGTGGGAATTTACCCCTTTCTAACTTAAATGTTTATTTCTAAAGCTTGGGTTGACCTTTTAAGGGGTCACGTTAAGGGATAAGTGAATGTTTTCTATCCCATATAAATAAGAACCCTGGTTATTATTTTGACCTAGTGAAATTAAAAACCTTGGGCATTTAATTGTTTGGGCCCCTTTGACCCTCTAAAATTAATTAAGGAACATTTAACATAGTGTTAATTTAATTATCTATTAAATTAACACCTAAGAGAAATTTAACTATATTTGGATTAACTATACTCATTAATTTTTAATGTGGATCTAATGGTTATTACAACGAGAAAAATTCTTTTATTAAATTATAATTGACTTTGAATCTTTGTTGTGGCAATCGTATTTTTCGAACCCCTGTCTCAAGGACTCGCCTTTCAAAAAAAAATTACTCCCCAATTTTTTTCTATCTAAATTTAGGTTGTTCTGGGTCTCGGTCATTTTAGCGGACATTCCACTTGGTATCAGAGCCACGGGTTCAACACTTGGACCCTAGGCCGACATTGAAACCCGAAAACCAGTTAACAAAATTTTGAACCTTTGTGATTAAAATAATAATAAAATAATAAAGTTGTTTGAATGGTTGTACTTGCCTAGTGGCATTTTGTCAAACCTCGGGTAACTGAAAGTGTTAAATTAAATTGATATTTTTGTGAACTTCTAGTGTAGCGGAACTTGTTTCTACTTTGAAAAAATCGAGGAGTCCTAACCCTTATTTTAGTGGTATGATGTGATAAATCCATTGAGACTCTTCCTTGTTAGAATGATAAATTGTGTGGTGTGACTCTTGTGACCTAGTGCTAGTGGTTGTGTTCGAGAGTCTAACGGAGTTAATTAGAAGTTGTTTAATCGTCTAAAGCTTCCTTTTTCCTTCGGTGGTTAGACAAGTTAGTTTTAGTTGCCACCTTGGTGACTTAATCCTCATGTGAGTAAGTGGATATTAGGTTTGGGTACCGCATTTGATCTAGTTTTGCGTATGCATTCTTAGAACTGAGATCGAGGCAAAGTACCCCTATTGGTGGCCATGAAGGGCTGCGAAGTGACTGTGATGTGGACTTCTGTATTTTATATTCGTAAACTTGTGTTATTTTATCAAGGACCAACATCTTATTTTATGATTGATTGAGAAGCTCTGAGACTCTTTTAGTTATGTATATTTTGTGAGAATTTTTTGACATTGCAATGTGACTACTTAGCCACTTTTCTTGATTTCGATATTCTTGGATTTTACTTTGATTGGTGACTCGGAGCTCATTTATCTGTTGGCTACTTAGCTAAATGTTACGTGATTCCTTCTTACATGTTATTGAACTGGTTCTACATTGTTTGTATTGTGACATTTCAGTCGTATGGGGGTACACCCTAAGTGCCTTGAATGTCTTCATAGGTGCTTTAAGTTATGCCTTGGTTTTGAAAAGATGGAACCTTGAGTGTGTTTAGGATCTTGGAGAGTTCGTTGTGTAGTGCGGTCTAGTTGGAAACTGTTAGCGGTGGTGGTGATGCTCTTACAATCTGGTAAGAGCTTGATCCTCGTCAGAGTAGAGGTGTTTAATTATGGGCTTTTGGATTGTGTTAGGATCGGATTGCTTTTTGTTTGACTATAGATGTTAGTGGAGAAGTGGTTGTTTGGTAGTGACTTTTCATCGATGGCATGCTAAGTTTTATCATGATTTCCATGTTTCATTATAAAAAGTATTGACTTGTGGATTGTATGCATCTTGGTAATTATGATTATATTTAAGCCCATTCAGGCAAAGTGTGTTTAATTAAGTGTGTTTGTTTTTCTCACGTTGACCTATAAATAATCCTACCCTTACCTTACCATTTTAAATTGCTATGAATAACACTCTATGACCTATCAATCTTGGGGTTACGTGGAGACACTTATGGATGCTTTTGGGCCTTTTGGACCTTGCTATTAGAGATGTAGTTTGGTAGATCTTGATATATTAATCTCGGTGGTGTTTATATTATGCTTCTTATTATAAAACTATAACTCTTGGTCATAAATTCCATGTCTGGATAGATCAGTTGATTGCCCTCTTGCAGTTGATGCTATCTAATGGGAATGTGGTGCCCTTGGAGTAAAATTTTGCATTGCCATCTTGTTTCTTGGTTGGTGGTATTTTGTGGGAATATGAGTGTTGATTTGAAAACTTTCCTTGTCTTTTTATGTGTGTAAAATGTTTTAGCCTAAACTACAAACATTGTTAAACCTTAGTAGATTCGTAAAAGTAATTAGGCCTCTTTAATGGGCCTTCCTTGTAACTTCTTTTGAGACTTGTAGAGACCTCTAGGAATATTTAATGATGCTTGTAATTATTTGGTAAACCCTTGAAATATTGTTGTGATCCATGTTGGTTGATAGATTCCTAGTCCTTACAAAAGTAATGATGTGTTTGCTATGTTGAATGTCTCTTATTCCTTTAGAATTAAAAAAAATGTGATATGTTGTTTCCCATAAAAGTAATAATGTGATATGTTTGACTCTTCCTTCTCATTAAACATTAATTGATAAGATGATTCACCCAAACACCATAAAACTACAATTGAGGGGAGTTGACTTTGAAACTTAACAAATAAACTGGAACATAGAAAAAGGGAAATGGTCCTTGCTTTAACCTGGGTAGATTAATAGCAGAAAAAAAAACCATGTAGAAGAATAGGAAGGAAACTTTGTCCATCTACCTTCCCTAGGAGTAAAATAAATATATTTTTTTTTTCCTCCTATACAGAATGGCGAGATATCTTGCCCACCTTAGTGGTGCTCCTTATAATGCAAACATGTATTATCATAGTAAAAGGAAGGTTTTAATTAAGAAAATATGTAAGGAATGTGCTTAGGAAATGAAACTATAAATTTTTGACTCAATAAGTTGATTTATAAAATGGGTAAGATTTATGTTTTGAGTGCAATGTATAGTTGAACCTGTAGTTTTGTCACCTACCCGGAATTGTGAAAACACCTTGTGGATAGTGATGTGTTCTAATTGCGAAGTACTCCCTTGTTCATAGGCATATGTGCTTTTCCCTTGCAGGAGTTTGGGTTGTCGTACCCTTGTTTCCTCTTAGTTTGATGAGTGTGAGTTGTGGCCCTTTTGGAGTAGGCCTTATCTCTTGTTTTGAGAAAAACAACCTCCTTGCATGTTGTCTTATCCTTGGTGACCTAAGTTATTGTAATTTTAAGGAAACATATGTTAAGGATATGAAATAACTTTGGGAAGTCTTATTTTCTTCTTGTTTTTCTTGAGACACATTGTTGTTGTTGCCTCTCTTGCCATTGGGAAGGAAAGTGCAAGTTATTTTCGTAAGTTGTTACTCATTTTTGATACGATGCACCTTTGGATTGTAGTTGGATCCCCCTTGTTACTTGTTCTTCTCCCTAACTACCTTGAGTGCTCTTTGGTGTTACGATTTATGCATGTGCTCTCTTTATGGTTATTTTGAGCTTGAGCAGGAAGTAAGATAAATGAATCCCATTGTGTCATAGTGAATGGTGCTCCTTGTATTGATATGTTAGTTGCTAGTGGAGATAGTTATTTTTTTGCTAAACGTTTGACATCTCTAAATTTGGTTAGTGTGGTGTGCTCGATTTTTTTAGTGTAAAATCATATTATAGGAAACCTTGTGGTCATGAATTTGCTTAGTATTACCATGAAAAGTTAATTGTACCCTCTCAAGATTATAGAAGTGCTTCTCATGAATAGTTGTCTTGATTGTAAAGGTTTTTCTAATTCAAGGGTCCTTCCTTCTTGTTAAACCTCATCTTGTGTGATCTCAAATTGTGAGACCTTTGAGTAGACATGTTCTCGTACAAAATTTTGGGTATGGTTGATTCTGCTATCCTCGTCTAAACAACAAAATTTTGAAAGTGTGACTTAACCTTAGTGGAAACCTTAATTTTTGTTATTGCAGTATGTAGTATTCCATGGGAAACTGGGTGGTCATTCTCAAACTCATGGAATTATCCCTGTTATTCCTCTACTTGGTGGTTATTCTTGAGACTCCTTTGACCTCTTCATGACATAATGTTATGTGGTGTATCTTGGTTGATCACGTAAAGTTACTCCTTAGAATTAAATGTTCGCAACCTTGCATGAAGAAAGTTTTGAACTCAACCCTTGCAATCTTCCTTCTTCTTGTCAAATTGCATTGGACCAAACTTGGGTTTTATAGACCCACACTTGTTTGAAGTAAAACAATTCCATAAAGGGTGTGGTCCTTTTTCTGTTGCATTGTTTCCTACCTCTCCTTCCATGACTTCCGGGAGGAAGTCAAGTCTAAGGGGGGGGATGTAGTGCCCACTTCCCTTTGACACCTTTTGTTATTGATTATGATATTGTTGACTATACTTACGGATATTATTGTAGATTTTGATTTAGCATGATGTTAGATGTTAGAGATAATGGACTGTTGTTGATTTCAATTCATATATGATGCATGTGGATTATTAGAAACATTTTATACTGATGATGATATGCTGATTGACATGGTTATATATATATATATATATATATATATATATATATATATATATATATATATATATATATCTGTGTGTGTGTTTCAAACATGTGATATTTCATCATATTGAGTAGACCTAGAAAATTGAACTAATCTTATGATCATATGGTTATTGAGGAAATTGTAAATGATATTGCTACTTGCCTAGATGATGTTTTGATTCATATATAGATGATTTTGGAGTTATATTGTATATTTATTTTGGATGATTTGATGCAGCCACGAGGTCGAAGGAGGTATTTGTGTTTTGCAGGTAAACATGTCACAACAAACATCGAGGGATTGGAGACCAACCACATTGGAATTCTAGGTGAATTTAACAAGGGTCACCATGGCAACGTGTTTTTGTTATGTGTGTTTTTTTGCACTACTTGTTAGGGGTTTCCATTGGGGACTCACCTTTAAATGTGACCAAGGGTTATGTCTATTATTTTAATTAGTTCCTTTGTTTAAGTTTAGTATGTGATTTTAATGATGTATTTCCCCTTTATTATTTAGTTAATTTTTGTCTAGATTTATGAGTAATCATGTTGTTAAATGTATTAAATTGGGTAAAAAGATTGCATTTATTAGATTTGATGGCTCTTGCACTAGGTTTTCTAAGTAATGTGTAAGTAATTTTGAGTGTGAAACACTCCACCTTCCTTTGAAATTCGGATCTGTCCTTAAGGGCTGATTTTGGAGGCTTGTGGGACAAGTTAAACTTGTCTCACACCTCTTAAATTTTTATAACAACCCTACCTAATGGTTGGGTAGTCAAAATTATCCTTTTTCATGTATTTTGGGAAGATAAGTTGTAAGTTTTGATTGCACCTTCTTACATGTAATTAATTTTGGTCCTTGGGGTGTGGACTTGGATTGTGTGTGTAAGTAAAAGATCATTTATTCACCCACCTTTTTAATTGTTCCTTGGAGTTTGAAGTTGACTTGTGAGGTGGAGTTGAGGATGTGTGATGTGGCATCCTACATGGATCCACCTCATCCTCCTCTCTCCCTCTTCTATTTATTCGAATTCCTTGGCTTGTTTTTGGGTTACTTCATTTGGTTACTTCATTTTTGGTGATTTCAGTTTGGTTACATCTTTTGCTTTTAATCTCCTCTAATTTTGGAGAGAGTTAGAGATTTTTGTGGAATCTTTGGAGCTTTTAGACTATTTGGATTGGAAAAATCTTGTTGTTGAACGTTAGAGAAAACTCTACCATGAAGAGGTAGGAGCTTGGCTATTTAAATTTTTCTTCTTCATTTTTATGCATAAGTGAATGCTTTGAATATTTTGGTATGTTGTTGGCTAGTTGGGTAGATTTCTAGGTATGGTGTAGGAGAAAACTATGGGGATCTCTTGTGGGAAGCCATAAGAGTTTTTGGGAGGTATAAGCATAATTGTGGAGGGAGTTTGGGATTGGTTTCCACCTTGTAAAAGAAATAGCTTTCATTTCTTTACTCGTTATAGGTGCCATAAGGGTGTAGGGAGGTATAAGAGAATGATTGGTATAAGGTGTACTTGGGGAAGCATAATGGCATGTCGGGGTTTTGAAATTATATATATATATTACCCGGTTTATTTTAAGGTAGACACCCACTTCCCCATTGAGAGGTATAAGAAACTTCCCCCTTAAGTCTTGCTCCTTTGGCTTGTGCATGATGAAGCCCTGAGTATTGTTTGTTGTTCTTCCCGTGGTTGCAAGTATGTATTTGGGACTGTATTTTATATCTGAAAATTATTTTTGTGTTGTTGAAGCCTATTTGTTGCCATGAGTTTTGTTGTCCACTCAAAATTCCCCTGCTCTTGAGAAGTGAACTTTGAAATTTTGAGTTTAAGTGTCTTTTTCTCGTGAAAGTGGTGGTGTGAAAAAAGTCATGAAATTGAAAAAATCTATGTTTTGGGTCATTTTGTATGTATTTCGGGCCTGTCGGACATTTTTGTCCCACGTGTCCCAAGTTCCGAAGTGCGCTCTGTTTCCCGATCGGCGAAATCCCGAAGTTGTCCCATTTTCGGGCCGTCGGAGTTTTTCGTCCCAATTTGTCCCAAGTTCAAGATTGCGCTCTGTTCACTGATCGCCGAAATCCCGAAGTTGTTCCATTTCGAACTGTCGGAACTTTTTGTCCCAAGTGTCCCAAAATTTTCGTGTGAGTTGTTCCATTTCCGACCAGAACCAGTTGAGTCGCGTCCTTCGGAAATTTTTGTCCCAAATGTCCCAAAGTTAAAAAGTGCAAGTTGTTCCAATTTGGCCGAAACACTGAGTCGCGTACTTTGGAACTTTTTGTCCCAAATGTCCCAAAGTTAAAAAAGTGCAAGTTGTTCCAATTTCGGCCGAAACACTTTGAGTCGCGTGCTTAACTTTTCGTCCCAAATGTCCCAAAATGCATTTGTGCGTCTTCTCCTTGCTTCACCCGAGATCGGTAGAAGAGCGTGTTTCGCGCATTCGTGTCTCACATGTCCCAAACAGAACCAAATGCCATCCATACTTAGTTTTCCCGCTCTACCGAATATGTTGTTTTTCAAACTAAATATGAATTTAAGTTGCGGCTCGATCTATCAATCCGAAGACAAAATTCCAAGGATAGGCTGGCGAAGGATGAAGTTTTCAAGACACCGGTCATCTCTGTTTTCAAATACATACGCTATCATCTTTAGGATGAGACTTCGAGACATAGCTTTGAGGCGTTAAAAGAATTTCAGGCGGCGGATTCGAAGTCGGTGGGCCCCTCCCTGGTGGTCGCCATTTTTGTCTTCTTCTCCTCATTCTTTTCTCTTCTTCAATTTCTTTTGCCGTTTTCTTTGTAACGAGTTGAGGTACTACGATAGGCGGTCTTTAACTGTTCTTGGTTAAAGAAATGGTTACGAAGAGTAACTGATTTGTAAGCTATATAATTTCCTTCTTCACGCCATTCAAAGAAAAAAGGAGAACTTGGCATATTTTCTGAAAGTGTAAATAGATCATAAAGAAATCAATACAGAAGGACTTTCCATTCTTTGTCTAGCTGATCTCTGTTATTCCTAGGCTTTCATTTATTTTCTTTGCGAAGATCATTTGTCTCAAGGAACTTTGTGTCCTTGATTAATGAATCTGTGTTATGTTAAGAAACTTTGTGTTCTAAAGCAGATGTTATTTACAGAACTTTATGTCTTTGAATTCCATCTTATTTATCCAAACACGAATGATCTTGTTCTAAATTCATTGTAATTTCCATACATAAAGAATTATTACATATCTATAATTCCGCATGTTGCCTTTCTCGCTTTTCTCGTCTTCCCATTCCTCTATCCTTTTGTACTTGAACATCCTCATTGAAAAACTTTCGTAATATCCATGTTCAACCAGAAAATAATATGTTGTACATTTGTAAATAAGTTCGTTTTCGAATAAGGGAACCTCTCCCATTAAAGAGGAGGGACTTCTTGTCCCCGATGCGCTTCTTATAATTCCTATTTGATGACCAAAAGTTTTTGGCGACTCCATTGGGAAAATCGCATTCAGTTCTGTAATTTTGATCATCCTTTGATCTGGCGACTCCGCGTTTCACTCGAGGGAGAAGGGCCCTTGGTATCGAAGATTCTCGGCCACTTTTGGAGCAAAGCAGGTTTTCCTTTCCCTTCAACAAATAGAAGGACTCGTTTGACAAGCACCCCTTTGCTCAAGATAGAATCCCTACGGGTGGTTTTCCTTCAGAGCCAGCTAGCCCAAATCTTCAAGCTTTGATTCTTGCTGGTGTTGCAGTCCCTCTCCAAGCCATTTTTCCAAGAATGGCGGCACCATTACCATGGGGTCATCGTGTCGGGCCCCTAGCCCTCATTCAGCCTTTGCATGAGTTACCCAGAGGTAACCGGAAGAACTTTCCTAAGTTCAAAGGTGATGGCAAAGTGCATCCGGATGAACACATCGTGGCCTTCATTGTTGCATGTGGAGTCCTGGGAGTTGAGCATGAAGACGTCTCCGTGAGACTGTTTGTTGAGACTTTGTAAGATAATGCCGCTGATTGGTTCTACCACCTCCCGGCTGGTGCTATCACCAACTGGGACACAATGAGAACTCAGTTTGAAAACCGTTTCAAGCCGGCAGAAGATGTACATGCCTTGCTAGCCCAAATCTCTCAGATAAAGAAAGATTCACAAGAGCCCATGAGAGAATTTGTGGCCCGGTTCAACAAATTGATCAATAAGATTCCGCCGCCTACCCGACCTGTTGATCAAATCCAAAAATGTTTCTTCCTAAATGCTCAATCGCCCAAAGTTAGTTATGCACTAAGAAGGGCTAATCTCATGCAACGTTGCTCAAGGATCAAACTCTTTGTTAGTATCGAGGATGACTTGATCATGTCAGGGAAGTTGAGAAGAGAACCTCCCAGATCTAAGTCTGCTGCTTCTTCCTCTTCCACCCCTGGACCTAACACTGATCCATTAGTTCAGAAACTTGCAAATGATCTTATTGCTATAAAGAAACAATTGGCTCAGCACGCTCCTTATGCAGACGTTCCAAGGAGAAATTTTCAGCCCAGAAATCATTGCCTGCTTCTCAAACAAGATTAGCACTTGAAGGACCTCCTGTTAAAGTCCCTGTCAATGCTACCTGTGAGGTGGAAGAACCAGATGATGATGAAGATAACGAAGCTTGCGAAGAGTTTGCGAGAGAAGTTGATAACGAAGCAGACGAACTTGAGGGATCTCAAGTAAATTTCTTCACCACCGAGGGCATTGATGATGGAGATGATTATGACGAAGTGGTAGCGGACATGAATAGTGAATCATTCGCTGTCATGACTCGAGAACAGACAAATCAGAGGGAGAAAGTGACACAGCCTATCAAGAAATCTAAGGAGCAGTCGACAACTATTCCCGTGATTGCAAAAAGAGGATCTCCTATCCCTACTTCGTCTACACCAAAGGTGAGTCCTATCAATCCTGCTACTAAAATTGCTTCTTCTTTTTCTCCTAAAGTTGATAAGCCTGGAAGTCTTGAATGATGATGGCCCGTCCATACGGATCCTTTGATATTGTTGATCACCTGAAAAAGACCAAGGTCCAAATCTCAGAAGCTGAGTACTATCAAACCCATCCCAAAGCTTTTGCCAAAATGATCCACTTTGTCAATTCCCACTCTAAGACCACCTCTAAAGGCCTTTTTCCCACTCCTCCTTCTGCACCACAGCCTAGTCTGGTAGCCGTTGTCACCTTGCCTATTGACAAAATCAAGCCTTTTTATGTAACACTTCTTATAGCTGGTCATAGGCTCAGTAATTGTGTCATAGATTCCGGAGCCTCAGATAATGTGATGCCTGCTAAAGTAGCTCATGCTTTAGGCCTAACTCTCACATGCACTTATGGATCTTGTTACTCTATGGAGAGTAAGGAAGTGCCCCTGGTCGGGAGAATTAAAGATGCACAAGTAGCTTTTGCTGCTTTACCCGAGAAGAAAGTGTTGGCTACCATCTTAGTGGCAGATATTCCCCCTTCATATGGGATGTTTCTAAGTAGGAAATTCTATAAGGACGTGGGTGGGGAAATCCAAATGGACTGGTCACATGCACTCATACCTGTCAATGGACACATGAAGAAGTTGTTGCCTGAGAAGCAGTCTGAGTATATTGTGCAGAAAACGGATGACCCTAGAGCACAAATACTGTATGAGGATATGGGGCATGGTAACTACATGATTATTTCCCCTGATGAAATCGACCCCCAAAGTGTCTCCTAAGGATCCTAATGGGGTTTGGATTTTAGAATTTGATGGAAGTTGTTCTTCAGCTGGTTCTGGAGCCGGTGTCCTGCTGGTGTCACCTGAAGGAGGCCTACACCCCTTTTCATTTAAGTTGCAGTTCGAGAATACTAATAACACAGCAGAATATGAGGCTCTCATTCTCGGATTGCAAGTGGCCAAAGAACAAGGTGTAAAGAATCTTCTGGCTCGTGGTGATGCAGAGTTGATTGTAAAGCAGGTCAGAAACCTTTTTCAAGTAAAAAATGGAAGGCTGAAACATTACCGGAATCAGGTTTGGGATTCCATTGAATTCCTTGATGCTTTCTCTATCGAAGTAGTACCTAGGGAAAAGAACAGTAGGGCTGATTCACTAGCTGTCTCAGGGTCACTGCTGATCCCTCATCCTGATTTCTCTCAGGACAAGTTCACCATTGAGATGGTCCATCGGCCCAGTGTACCTGATAACACCAATAACTGGCAGGTTTTCAATGATGATCAACATTTTCTTTCCTTCCTGGAACTCAAGGGTAATTTTGAACAACTGTATTTTGAGGGAAGTGACAACCTACCTCGTGAGAGTGTGCCATTTGACAAAGCAGTCACCCAAGGGGAAGAAACAGATCAGGAAGGGTGCATTAAACTCAAGGGGAATAAGATTCCTAAAGGTTTGGTGAGTTTGGAGGAACTATTTGATAAACATGACAGGTATGTGAAATCTAGAGCTTCTACTTTGGACCTCGCAATCGGTGAGCATGACAAGATTAATATTGGGAGTCCTAATGACCCTAAGCTAGTGAATATTGGAAAATGTTGCACAAGCAGATGAGAGGAGAAAAGCAATTGATCTTTTAAAAAGGTATAAGGATGTTCTTGCTTATTCTTATGAGGATCTAAAAGCCTTGAGTGGCAAAAGATATGTAGCATTCTATTCCTCCTAAGCCGGAATTAAGCCTTTCAAGCAGAAACAGAGGCAATACAATCCCAAAATAGCTGACACAATCTTTCAGGAAATTCAGAAGTTGTTGAAGGCTAAAATCATCTTTCCCATTCACCATTCAACATGGATTGCAAATATTGTGCCTGTTAGGAAGAAGAATGGTGAGATCCGCATCTGTGTTGATTTCAGGAACCTGAATCAGGCGTCTTTGAAAGATAATTATCCTTTGCCTATGATGGATCAGGTCTTGCAAGCAGTTACAGGGTCTGAAATGTTATCCATGCTCGATGGATTCTCGGGATACAATCAGGTAGAGGTTGATACTGCAGATCAACACAAGACAACTTTCACTACTCCTTGGGGCACCTTTGCTTACAAGAGGATGCCTTTTGGGCTCATTAATGCTGGTGCCACTTTTCAGAGAGCCATGGATCTAGCTTTTGGAAGCTTGAAAGGGAAGTGTATTGTCATATATCTTGATGACCTGACAGTGTTTTCCAAGACAAGAGCGGATCATTTTGATCACCTAGAGACGAGTTTCTTTGAGATGCGAGGAGCATGGGATCTCTCCGAACCCTAAAAATATGTCTTTTGTGTCACGAGAGGAGGGAAAGTTATTAGGGCACATCGTTTCCAAGGATGGTATTAAGATTGATCTGAACGAGTTCAAGCTATCAACAAATTCCTCTCCCAACCAAAGAAAAAGGGTGTGCACTCCTTCTTTGGTAAGATAAATTTCTTGAGAAGATTCATCCCTGATTTTGCAGAGTTAACTTTGAATATTTCTTAGATGATGAAGGGGAAGCAAACATTTGGTTGGTCTTCTGAAGGAAAGGAATCCTTTGAAGGTATCAAGAGAGCTATTGCTTTAGAACTCTGTTTTAGCTCATCCGATTTCAAACAAAAGATTTCATCATCTATTGCTATGCTACAGATAATACCTTGGCTGCTGTCTTAACTCAAGAAGACTCTAATGAGCATGAACTCCCAATTGCGTTCATGAGCTATATTCTGAAAGATCATGAGTTGAAATACACCATGATGGAGAAGCATGCTTTGCGGTGGTCAAAGCTTCGCATCAAGCGGTTTCGCTTTTATATCCTCAACTCTCATTCCATGGTGCTTGTTCGAGATACAACTGTCAAGTCAATTCTCACACAACAAGAATTTGGATCAAAGAGAGGCAATTGGGTTGCTAAGGTCCAAGAGTACGACATTGACATCAAACAAACCAAGCTGGTTCATGGAAAAGGCCTTTGTGAGCTCATTGCAGAAGGAGCCAAACATGAGTTGTTGGAGGAGAAAGTTGACCTTCCTACATTCTGTTCCTTAGTTCAGTTGATGAATGGTATCGACATCGCCCATTTTCTCACCTATGGGAATGCCCCTCTCATTTAAGCGCCAAAGAAAAAGGGATTAAATTGAGGTGAGGTCGGTCAATATGTATTGTGGGAAAACACCTTGTTCAAGCGTGGGTTAAATGGGATATTTTTGAAGTGTGTGGACAAGGAACAGCAGAGAAAGTTGCTCTCAGCTTTTCATGATCAGGCATGTGGAGGGCACTATTCATCAACGGTTACAACTCATAAGATACTCCGTGGAGGATACTACTGGCCTTCCTTGTTCAGAGATGCATCCAAGTGGGTTGACAAATGTGAGGCTTGTTAGACTTTTGTGGGAAGACCTAAATTGGCTTCTTTGCCTCTCAAGCCGATTGTGATTGAGGAACCATTTCAGCGGTGGGGGTGGACTTCATTAGTACACTTAATCCACGCTTCTAGTGCTGGTCACACTCATGTGCTTCTGCCACCGACTATTTCACCAAATGGGTGGAAGCTATTCCGATCAAAGTACTACTTACGAAGTGGTGTGCGGCTTCATTAAAGAGAACATCTTGGTAAGGTATGGTGTACCTAATAAGATGTATGTGAGATAATGCTTTGAATTTCTCTTCAACTGAGATAATGGATTTCTGCTATGGGTATGGCATCTCCCTGGCTCATTCTTCAGATTATTACCCCCAGGGAAATGGGCAAGCAGAATCCACTAACAAAAATCTGGTGACTATCATAAGGAAGTTGGTCGATGAGTCTCACGAAATGGCGGCACAAGAAGCTCTTTGATGCTCTTTGGGCAGGAGATTACACCAAAGAGAGCTATTGGAATGTCTCCTTTTCAAGTGGTGTATGGAGTAGAAGCTCAATTGCCAGTGACAGTGGAACTGCCAGCCTTGCACCTAATGAAGGCCATTGAGGATACTAGTTTCAGAGATGCTTTGGACAAGAGAATTATGTACTGCACAAGGTGAATGAGGACAAATTGGTGGTTCTTTGATAAGATATCATTTACCAGTGAAGACGGTAAGGTCTGTTTGACAAGAAAGCTAGGTTCGAGAGATTTTCAAGTTGGAGACACCATCTTTGTTATGGGACAAAAGACATGAACCTCGTGGCAGCCATGGAAAGTTTGATTCCCTGTGGCTCGGACCCTTCAAGATTAGGCACTTTGTTGGTGAGAATTCTTTCTATCTTGATTACATGGATGGTTCTTCTCTCCCACTTCCTTATAGTGGGCAGTATCTCAAGTTGTTCAAGTCCTAGGTGATTAGGAAGTCCCTTGTATATTCTGTACAGCGTTTTTGCTTGTCTTTCTTTTTGTTTTGGTGTGTTGTCCTCTGTATTGATCTACTTTTTGACTCCGTTGCCCAATGGATAAGGTACTGGTCTGCTTCCCCTGAGTTTGTCTAAGTTCTTGCCTTGTCTCATTCCTTGAATTCATGCCAAGTCATCCCCAGAAGGAGCCAGTTGTTGTCCACTCAAAATTCCCCCTACTCTTGAGAAGTGAACTTTCGAAATTTTGAGTTTAAGTGTCTTTTTTGTTGAGCTGGTGGTGTGAAAAAAGTCATGAAATTGAAAAAATCTATGTTTTGTGTCATTTTGTATGTATTTCGGGCCTGTCGGACATTTTTGTCCCACGTGTCCCAAGTTCTGAAGTGCGCTCTGTTCCCCGATCGGCCAAAATCCCCAAAGTTGTCCCATTTTCGGGCCCATCGGAGTTTTTCATCCCAACTGTCCCAAGTTCAAGATTGCGCTCTGTTCCCCGATCGGCGAAATCCCGAAGTTGTTCCATTTTCGGGAACTGTCGGAACTTTTTGTCCCAAGTGTCCCAAACTTTTCGTGCGAGTTGTTCCATTTCCGCCCGAACCGGCCAAGTCGCGTCCTTCGGAAATTTTTGTCCCAAATGTCCCAAAGTTAAAAAGTGCAAGTTGTTCCAATTTCAGCCGAAACACCCAGTCGCGTGCTTGGAACTTTTTGTCCCAAATGTCCCAAAGTTAAAAAGTGCAAGTTTGTTCATTTGCCAAACACCGAGTCGCGTACTCGGAACTTTTCGTCCCAAATGTCCCAAAATGCATTTGTGCGACTTCTCCCTTGCTTCCACTAGAATCGGCCGAGCCACATGTTTTTGCGCATTTGCATCTCACATGTCCCAAACGAACCAAATGCCATCCATACTTAGTTTTTCCGCTCTACCCGAATATCTTTGTTTTTCAAACTAAATATGAATTTAAGTTGCGGCTCGATTCTATCAATCGAAGACCAAATTCCAAAGACAAGTGGCGGAAGGATGAAGTTTTCAAGACACTTTGGTCATCTCTATTTTCAAAGACATACGTTGTCATCTTTAGGATGAGACTTCGAGACATAGCCGAGGCGTTAAAAGAATTTCGGGCGGCGGATTCCAAGTCGGTGGGCCCCTCGGTGGTGGCCACCTGTCTTCTTCTCCTCATTCTTTTCTCTTCTTCCATTTCTTTTGCCGTTTTCTTTTGCATGAGTTGAGTCTGAGGTACTATGATAGGAGGTCTTTAAGCTGTTCTTGGTTAAAGAAAGCGATTACGAAAAGTAATCGATTTGTAAGCTATATAATGGCCTTCTTTACGCCATTCAAAGAAAAAAAGGAGAACTTGGCATATTTTCTGAAAGTGTAAATAGATCATAAAGAAATCAATACAGAAGGACTTTCCATTCTTTGTCTATCTGATCTCTGTTATTCCTAAGCTTTCATTTATTTTCTTTGCGAAGATCATTTGTCTCAAGTTTATTAGTCTTGCCGATTGCATACTCTTCGACTTTGCAAGCACGGTGATCTTGTATAACCAAGAAGGAACTTTGTGTCCTTGATTAATGAATCTGTGTTATGTTAAGAAACTTTGTGTTCTAGCAGATGTTATTTACAGAACTTTGTGTCTTTGAATTCCATCTTATTTATCCGACACGAATGATCTTGTTCTAAATTCACTGTAACTTCGCATACATAAAGAATTATTCTGTTATCTATAATTCTGCATGTTGCCTTTCTCTTTCTCGTCTTCCCATTCCTCTGTCCTTTTGTACTTGAACATCCTCATTGAAAACACTTTCGTAATATCCAAGTTCAACCAGAAAATAATGTGTTGTACATTTGTAAATAAGTTTGTTTCTGAATAAGGGAATCTCTCCCATTAAAGAGGAGGGACTTCTTGTCCCTTGATTGTTGCTCTTCTTAAAAGTTCTATTTGACGACCAACAATTTTAAATATATCTCTTATTGCTTTGTGGTTGGGGCTCGGGGCCAATGTGCGGGGCGAATTCTCCTGTTCATTAAAATCCTTGGTTGGGTGGAGAGCATTGCCTCTCCTCCTTTTTTTTTTGTGGTCAAAAGATATATGGTGGATCTTCTTCTTTTTGTTTTGAAGTTTAGGATAGAGATAAATTTTGCAATTTCTCCTTGGGTTCCTTATTGTGAAGTTTTCGACTTCAAGTGGATGGAATTTTAATAATATTTGTGGTGGAAAGTTGCTATGTTTGGGAAATGGAACCTACTTTTGAATGTGAGAGATGTATATGCTGAAACTTGTATTTGTATGTGAAAAAGGAATGAGAAAGTTATTTGGCATATTTTAGCAAGGCAAAAAGAAGTGTAAAGGAATTATTTCATTTAATTGAATTTTGAATCACCTTTCATCAAATGGTGTTACTCTTGTTTAAAACTTGTTGTTGTATGTATCTTTGTAAAACTCTATTGAAGGCGTGAAATGCGTGTTATATAATTATTACATTCCTCTATATTATTTGAAGGGAACATTTTGAAAATAGAATTACATTCTTGATTTTCACATATTGATTGAAGGAAAGTTGAAAATTGTAAATTTAGATTGGAATGAACTAAGGATGATCAAAACACATTCCAAAATAGTTTGTATTGCCCTTGCAATTTACACAATTCATCTTTAATCGGACAAGAGGCAAAATAGTACAATTTCACAGAAAAGAGAAGGAAATTCATATTGAATCTAAACCATTAATATTTTATCCTTGCAATTTGTTTGAAATATTTCAAGTGCAACTCTCCATGTTTTCTTGGTATGTTGAAGAAGAAAAAATGGCGGATCAAATCAATTCTGGTAGTTGAAAAAGTTTAATTCACATGTTAATTTTAGGAAAGACGTTTTATTAAAATTGACCCACCTAAGTTTGTCAAAATTAAAATTTTATGCTTCTCGCTCAAAGAGGAGGTCGGTACATTTCCAAAAAATTCCTCATTTTCCAAAACGGAGTTCCCAATCAAAAGTTATGATCTTCAAAAGTTTTTACTTTATTTCGGGTTCAAAAAGAAAACAATTGCTAAGAGGACCCATGGGGCCAAAACATATCTGTTTGTTCTTTTTCAAAAAAGGAAAAAGACATGTAATTCCCCATCATTTCGCAGAGCCCAAAATTTTCTCTCTTCGGTGTAAAAAAATAGTTCTAAGTTTTAAAATTAACTTGGTTAAAAATTCCTCTTTGGATCCACAACCCCAACTTTCCGCCTAGACTCAAATTTTTGGACACGTGTCCCTTGCATACATCATGTTAGGAAATAAGGGATAAAATATACGAATAATCCCTCACAGAATGGCATATATAGAAACTAATATGCGAGATATTATTACAGATCTCAAATAAAAGTGTAAAATAAAATAACACAACACAAAGAGACGGTATTTAACATGGTTCACCAGTTTGGGATATGTCCACCAAGAATCACTTGCTCAAATTTTTTACAAACCACCACTCTCTTTATACAATACCCAGATCTATTTTGAGCTATGCTCAACAAACTCTCTGAGAATTCACACCGTATTCAAAACACATCCGTAATATTACGTTATATCTACCATATGCACAAAACCATATAAATAGACAATTGCTTAAGCAATTTCACAAAGCTAACGAGTATCAAAACCATGGGCCAAAACCGTCCCATAAACCTATGGGTAAAAAGAACCACGCCCATATGATTAAATCATGTTTCTTGATATATTGGGCACGTTTTAAGGCCCGAACCTAGTGAGAAAACTGTGGAAAGTGTACGGTAAGACTCTTAGTGTTTATTCTTCAACACTTTGTCTCATGAAAATAGGCTCCACAACCTAACAATCTCCTACTTGGAGACTAGTTTTCCTATGAGAAAGCTTCTCAACACTTCACTAGTTTCGTGAAGACGCAACCAAATTTGAACACAACTTCAATTTTTCCTGTGACCATCTTGGTCATCACGTCTGCAGTAAGTCCCAGATGGTATGAATCTTCTTCAAGTTCAACTTCTCTTCCTCCAAAGCTATCGTGATGAAAGAGTACCTTAATTGTATATGCTTCGTCCTAAAGTGGAAAGCGAGTTCTTATCTAGGTATATAGCACTTTGACTATCACTATGCAACTTTCCTTCCTCCCCGCTTATGCCCCAACTCCAAGTAATTGTTGTAACCAAATCATTTCTTTGATTACCTCTGTGGCAGCAACATACTCATCCTCTATGGTTGACAAAGCCACCAACTTCTATAGTTGTAAAATCTAGCTCCTTTGTTGTCCCACCTACAAGTGTAAACATAACTTTGTCATGCTACTTTTATTGTTTACATCTCCAGCCATATCTCGAATCTACATAACCACACAAAGTGGTGTCTTATCCATTGTAGCAAAAATTGTCTCTATGGTTCCTCTCAAATACCGAAGGATCCACTTTACTTCTGTTAGTGATCTCTACCGGATCACTCATAAATCTACTCACCGCTCCCACCTTTGCATGGGCAATATCAAGCCCGGTGCACACCATGGCATACATCAAATCAAGCTAACCATTGATGAGTAAGGTACCTTGGACATCTAGTTTCTCTCCTTCTCTATCCTTGGACACTACTGCTTTGATAACTTGAAATGACCTATCAAATGAATCTCAATTGGTTTAGCATATTAAATCTCTCCAAGACCTTCTTAATGTACTCTTCCGAAATAAAGTCACTTCCGTTTCTTCCTATCTTGAGATATCCTCCTACCATGGATTTGTTTTGCTGCCCCCAAATCCTTTATTAAGAAAATTATTCACTTAGTTTCTTCTTGAGTACTTTTATTTCCTACATTTTTTTACCGCAACCAACATGTCATCCACATAAAGACAAAGGATAATATAACTTCCATCCTCAAATTTCTTTGTATACACACAATGGTCGAATGACATCTAATACAAGCTTGCTCCATCATGAAGCTATCAAATTTCTTATACCATTTCCGTGGAGCTTGTTTCAAGCCATACAAGCTCTTCTTTAGTTTGCACACCATCTCTCATGTTTACCTTTGACCGATACCCTCCGGTTGTTGCATATATATTTCCTCCTCCAAATCACCATTGAGAAATGCAGTATTTACATCAAAAATTTGCTCTAAGTGCAAGTCTTCGCTACAACTATTCAAAGAACAGTTCTAATAGAATTCATTTTTGCTAGAGGACAAAAATATCATCAAAATCTATACCTTTTTTCTGTGCAAACCCTTGACCACTAACTCGGACCTTGTATATTTTCTTTCCCCTTCTTCTTCTTTGACTCGAATACCCACTTGTTCTATAATGCTCTTTTTCCTTTGGGTAGCTTCACAAAATCCCATGTCTAGTTCTCCATGAGAGCCTAATGCTCCCACTTTCTTGGCATCTACTGGATTGATTCATCAAAGCTCTCTAGATCTCCACTATCGTAAGTAATAAATAATAAAGATAAGGAGAAAAATGTTCAAGTTCTCTTCTTACCCTAAAAGACCTCCTCAATATAGGAGTTTTGGGTTCCCTGTTGACGAGGTTCCTGAATTGATTCATGTGTCACTTTCCCATCTAGAAGATCGTCTACCACCTGCATATATTTTTCTTGGATTCTTCCCCATTTTCCTACAACCGCTACTTATACATGACTTTCTAATTAAATACCACATCCCTAGATCGAATTATTTTCTTTTCCTTAATACTCCAACATTTATATCCAAAGTCGTCACCACCATAACCAATGAAAATATATTTTTCTGATTTAGCCTCTAGCTTGGTCCTATCATCCTTATCTATATGGACAAACACCTCACATCCAAATACTCTAAGAAATGAATAATCAACTTTCTTACCATACCAAGCCTCATCGGGTATGCCTCCATCCAAAGCACTAGAGGGTCCTCTCGCTTATCAAGTACATAGTTAGTTCTTCACCGCTTCGCCCCGAAAAAAGAAAGAGGCGATCTGCATGTAACCTCATGTTCCTCAAGCACATTCCATTATTGTTCTGTTCATCCTTTCGACACCCCATTCTCTGCTGCAGAATAATTGGAACCGTCTTTTACATGTGGATTCCATTCTTAGAACATAATCATCAAATTCATTGCTGCAATACTCCCTCCATTATCTCGACTGAGACATTTTAGCTTAAGACATGTTTCATTCTCTATCAAGGCCTTCAATTTTAAAAAATGTCAAATACATCAGCTTTGTTTCTAATACAATAAAATCAAACTTTCCTTTTTACATCATCAATAAAAGTAACATAATAACTTGAACCCCCAAGAGATGATACTTGAGCCAGCCCCCATACATTAGAATGCACCAGCTCTAACTTACTCTCTTTCTTTGTAGGTCCAACCTTGAGAAACCTTACTCACTTTTGTTTCCCATATATGCAAATCCTTATAAAAATCCAAACTTGTTTTCGTATATCTAGGAAAATCCTTCTTTATGATCTCCATGCTCTTATGGATCATATGACCGAGCCTATAGTGCCACAATGTTGTATCTATAAGCCACAAGATTACAAACATTAGTGCTATAAGTGGTTAAATACGAGGTTCCAACTTTCTTACTCTTGCCACCATAAGAGCACCCTTGGTAACCTTCCAAGAGTCCGCTATAAATATCATAGTACAAACATCACTTCTTAACCTCGTCCTACCGATATAAAATTTCATCTTAATTTAGGTACATGTCGACATCCTTCAATAGCCAAGTATTCTCATTCGCATATTAACTCGAATAACATTTTCCAACTATGTTTGCAAGGCTCGTCATCACCAAGAAAAACATGACCAGAATCTCCTTGAACATAATCGACGAAATAATGCCTATGTGGAGTAGCATGGAAAGAAGCCCCCAAATGAAAACCCAAGATTGATAATATTGTGCAAAGAAAGAATCAAAGTATCCCGACATACATTACATGTTGCCACATTTACCTCCTTATTTTCTTCTGATGTTTCTTCTCGTCCCAAAGCTCCCAACAATTCTTCTTTTCATGCCTGGACTTTCCACGGTGCGGCATACTATCTTGCTTTTGGATTTTGACCTTTTCGATCCTTTGATTTTCCACGGCTTCCTCTATTATTTTTCTCCCTTTAGTTTCCCCATCAAAGCATTCCTGAAGTAGAAGATTCACTAGCACTTTTTCTTCACATTTCGTCGCTTATAATCACCCTCTACAACATCCTCAAACTTCAACTTTGAGTTAGTTTGGAACCGATTTGTTTACCGCCATTACTGGCTATTCCAACTCTCAAGTAAAGAGCACAGAACTAATAAAGCCCTAACTTCTTCATCAAATTCTATTGTAACCGATGCTAGCATATTTAAAACCATATTAAAATCATTTAAATGATCCTCTTTGAACCATTCTCCAGACATCTTCATATTAAACAACTTTTTCATTAAAAATATCTTATTAGAGGCAAAGGGTTTTTCATACAACTTCTCTAATGCATCCATCAGTTCTTTTGTAGTATTTTCCTTTGAAACATTAAAAAATATTGAAGATGCAAAGACAACCGGATTGTCCCAAGTGCCTTCCTATCTAGCAAATCACATTCCACTTGTCAATATTTAGGGTTTGTTCACCTTCTTAAAAAACGAGAATATAAAGATCATTTACGATAAATGTAATCTTCCATTTGCATCTTCCAAAGACTAAAATTATGCCTGTTCAATTTATCAACCATAGATCTTCCATCATCGCCATAGCTCCCAATCAAGATAAAAATTTCCATGTGATTCAACACTTCAACAAACAAAACCAAAGCTCGATACCAATTGTTAGAAAATAAGGGATAAAATATGAAGAATAATCCCCACAAAATCACAATAGTAGAAACTAATATGTAGATATTATTACTGAGATCTCAAATAAAAGTGCGAGAATAAAATAACACAACACAAAGAAATAATATTTAACATTGTTCACCCAATTTGGGCTATGTCCACCAATAATCACTTGCTTTGAGATTTTATTATAAGCCATCGCTCTCTCAATACAATACCCATATTTGTTTGGAGCTATGCTCAACAAACTCTACAAATTCACACCCATATTAAAAACACATCAGCAATATTACATTATATCTACCATATGCATAAACCATATAAATAGGCAATCGCTAAGTGATTTTACAAAATCCCCCATAAACCTATGGGTAAAAAAACCCACCCATATGAGAAAATCACATTTCCCAATATATAGGGAACGTTTTAAGGCCTCGAACCTGTGAGACAACTATGGAAAGTGTATAGTACTCTTAGTGTACGAGTCTTCAACACTTTCTCACATGAAAACAGAGTACACTGACCTAACACCTCAAGCTTAAAAATTTTCTTCTTGGGGCACGAAGCCCCGTCGTGGATCTACTAGCGCGTGGGTGTAAATTGCACTTTTTCCCAAAAAGGGAAAAGCACTAAGTTTCTTCCCCAGGCCCGCAGGCCTGCCTTTGGGAAAACTTTCTTCCCAAGCCCGTAGGCCCGCGGAAAATTTTCCTCCCAGGCCTAAGCGGTCTCAGTAACTTAAGAAATATGAGGAGTTAGGAGGACTTCTTTATATCATTGGAAAGGGGAAGAAATTTCCTATCTAATGGAATTGTTTTCAAGAAAATTTAAGTGCGTTAAATGCGTGAAAAATTAGGTTGAAGTTCAAGATGAGCCTGAGAGTGGGTAAGTGGGAATTTACCCCTTTCTAACTTAAATGTTTATTTCTAAAGCTTGGGTTGACCTTTTTAAGGGGTCACGTTAAGGGATAAGAGAATGTTTTCTATCCCATATAAATAAGAACCCTAGTTATTGTTTTTACCTAGTGATATTTAAAACCCTTGGCATTTAATTACTTGGGCCCCTTTGACCGTCTAAAATTAATTAAGGAACATTTAACATAGTGTCAATTTAATTATCTATTAAATTAACGCCTAAGAGAAATTTAACTATATTTGGATTAATTATACTCGTTAATTTTGTAATGTGGATCTAATAGTTATTCAACGGGTAAATTTATTTTATTAAATTATAATTGACTTTGAATCTTTGTTGTGGCAACTATAGTTTTGAAGCTTGTTCGAGGACTTTCCTTTGAAAAAAAAATTCCCTAATATTTTTTCTATCTAAACCTAGGCTATTCTTGTGTCTTGAGTGGTCGTTTTAGCAAGCGTTACGGATAACATCATATCATTATTAGAAACAATTTCCAAAGAAATTTATAGCCATGTGGAATGGATTTTATTAATTCCAAAACATTTAATTTATAAATTTGCTATGCACCTTTTCTCTTAAATAGGGTTACCTATTCTCCATCATCATAAAGCATTTTAATTAATATTCCTGCATTACATTTTGCGGTTAGAATTTTTACATTACTAGTATCAATTTTATTTCGTCCCATTTGATTATCAAGGGTATTTTTATCAATCTAATTCTATGATTACATGAATCAATTCTCAATATTTTCAACTTTGACCATTGCACATTTATTTCAAATCCATACATCATGAAACATTTGGACATTGCTTTCTAACTATTCATGTTTCTCCAATCGCAACCAACACGTATCATATGAGATCCTTTCAATTTTAACCTTTAAAACCATCCATGATCATTTCAACTATGGAAGTACTTTGCAACATTGTTTCTCTTCTTAAAAAATAAGTTATGAGTTAGAATCGCAATTCCTTTTTGTAAATACATATTTTTCATTAAACAAAGTAACATTTACATTTTATAATTCCACTTCTCTCTATACATACATAGGTGCATTTAATGGTCACCTTATCCTCTTCCCATTTGCAAGATAAGGTTTATATATGTTTAAGACATAATTGTAACTATTATAGAAAAATATGACACTTTTACTAAAAAAATGAAAGTGTGGGGCTCACTTTGAAAGGTGACAGTGTGTGCATCAGTAACAAATTTCTTTGGTGTAAAAATTCTAGGAAAACAAAAAACATTGACTTTTAACTTAGTTTATTCTAGCTTGACCTCCTTTTGATTACTTCACTAGACAATAGACACGAAAATTTATACAAAAATCATAGCCGCTTACATCAATGATGTAACATAAGTAAAAAATAATTATCATTTTAACTAATAAAACTAGCATAGATATCTTAAGCACATATATCTAAAAGACACCCAAAGATAGCAATCTCAAGGTGCATATTCAACTTCTATGAGAATACCAATATAGACACTTGAGATTCATATCTCTCGGTGTCTTTTAGATAGATTTATTTAAGATATCTATGGTATTTTATATGTTTTATTTATAAAAGACATCTTAAAGTAAAAACACTTATTATTTATTGGGCCCTAATTATCTTCACACTAAAAATAAATATACTTACTTACATTTAAAAGTTAAAAATACATCAAAACGTAAACAATTAAAAACTAAAATTAATATAATAATACTATAGTTAGTTACCTATTCACACTTATTATTTACTCCGCAGTAATTATCTACCAAAAATATTAATATCCCCACACTAATTATCTTGAATTTACTTCCGCAGTAATATCCCCGCACAATTATTTACTGATTCACACTTGTTATCTTTCACACTTTAAAATAACTTACATTTCCATGTATAAATACATAATCATATATTTATTTTATTTATTAAACATTCAATCGGCTTTAAAAAAATAATTATTTTAACCATTAAATATTAGTCGGCAAATAAAAAAAAATCATTCAACACATGCCATTACACTCCTTGCCTACCACTGTAGGAACACCTCTTGGTGTAATTATTGCAAGATGAGATGTCATGTAAATTTATAAATAAACAACGAAAGTTATTATATTTACTCTTATACTATCTTCTATTTGTACCACTATTCAATGAAATAAACACACGCCATTACACTCCTTTCCCGCCCTTTGTAGGAACACCTTTCTGTGTAATTATTGCAAGATGAGTTGTCATATGAACAACACAAATTATTAAATTTTCTCTAATACTATCTTCCATTTGTACCACTATGGAGAGGAAAAAATATGTTAGATGTCCAAATAGGTCTTTACTAATATCCAAATTTTTGTGTATGGCTAGTACCGCCACATTGTTTTTCACACAAAGTCCATTACTATTTTCTATATAGCCAAAAAGTATGTTAAATGGTTTAACAATATTCGGGGACATTTTTTTCTCAATAGGAGCACTTCGAATAAGTTATAAGTTTGTATGAAATGTAGTTGACTTTAGAGTTAAGTAAAGGTAAAAAGAGCATCACAGGTAATAATTGGTGTGGCGATGCTTATTTAAAATTTAGTTGATATTTTTTTCTATCAAATAAATAAATAAAAGTTATGTATTTAATAATATTTAAATATTTGAATAAAGATTATAATAAATTATTAATTTAGAGAAATTGGTATACAAAAAGAATAAAAATATTTTATAAAAGTCTAAAATAATGATATGTCAGAATAAAGATAATTAAGTACATGTGGTGCTCACAATACAACAAATACAATTTTTTATACAAGGTTGATTACTCGTCTTATTTACCAATACCAAACAGGTAAAAAGTTCTTATGCTTTTGTGAAAAATGGTATCTCCATAAAATCTACTACTTCATCTACTAAAAGAAACATATTATATATATATATATATATATATATATATATATATATATATATATATATCTAATAAAAATTAAAATAGCTTCTTAAAATATGCGAACTCCCCAATTCAATCTTCGGACAAAGCTAAGCAAACACTTACCCTCCTCATCATCTTCACAGCCGAACAAACCCAATACATCCTCCTCATTACTTTCACAGACCAGCATAAATCATTCCATCTCGGACACAGCAAAACAAGGAAAATGTAAGCCATCTAGACACTAGCATGGAGTATTTATCAGGGCAGAGTGCGTGAGAAAATTATTCACGGGATTACTCTCTAGTATGTGAAAGTGCGGGAAATCGTGCGGGAAGGAATAGGTGGTCAATTTGCAACGATCCAACCGGCTCAAAGTTCACGTCGAAACATATTATGAATACAATACTCACAATTTGTGGTGAGGGCTTTCTACTAATAAAATAGTGCCCACAGAAAAGAAAGCCTAATATTATATAACATAATTATGGTAGAGAGAAAGTATGTGAATGTGAGGGGAGAGCGAAAAAACGATAAAAGAACATTGGAGAATACAGTAGCCGACGATCTCAAAAGTTTACAAATTTTAGTGTTAAGGAAGAGAACCAAATTAGTCTTGTGGAGTCACGTTAATGGTGTGGCATTAATGAACCGCCTAACCACGTTTTCCGAATGGGTGGAATTAAGCCGATCCGTGTTCGTATTATTTTTATTGCTGTAATCCGTTGTATAATTTTGTTGAATCGCACATAATGCATGTGGTCCGTTAAATTATATATAAATGTGATCACCCACCCTTCATAAAAATGAAAGCAGCATCGCCCGGAAACGCATTGAATGCTTAGAGCGGTTAAGAGTTTGTTTTGTGTTTTATATATGGCATATGAGATATAAATCAACTCTCTTAATACTGGAAGTATTTTACTCTTAAAATGAATGAAAATTTAAATGCTCTTACTCCTCACATTCTGAGTCGATATATTTATATTTCTAGTTTTTCACGGTATATTAGCTGTCACAAATAAGGGTTATCTTAAGAAGCTAGTATGGACAATGAAAACGGTTATATGAATGTTTATAAAGAATATATAACATTTTTTCAAAATGACATGAGGTGTGAAAATATAGGTTTCTATTAAAAGTGAGTATGAATAGTGATAAAATTTGTTATATGAGTTGTTATAAAAATTGTTAGACATATTTTCAAAATGGCATGATAAGGTTAAAGCGGTGTGAAAATATATGCATAATAAATTAAGTAAAAAAAGATAATATAAAAAATTGTAGTGGAGGCTTATAACTAAACTATAACTAGTGTCAAAAGTGCATTTTGCACATGACATTCATTGTATATTACTTAATTTAAAATGGGAAAAACAAGGGAATGGAATTTGATTTCACTTTTAAAATGTCAATACAACCCAATTTAGTGTTTAATGTTCAACTAACAAATAGATTTAAACATATTAGAGACAATAACAATAAGTATAACCATAATTTCTTTTTTTTGTATAAATACATAAATATGCTTCTTCAATGTTAATTAAGCCTTATTAATGATCAAGAGAAAAGTAAATAAATTAGAACATCAAGATAAATGGTTGAATCAAGCGGTAATAACTACTAAAGTGCACTTTGGTCTACAATGTGCTTAGGAGTAATTCGTATCTATCCTCTTAAATGTCTTCATAATAGATGCAAGGATAGAAGGTAGAGAATTATTGAAGAAAAATTACATATTGTAGTGCCTCATATGAGATGTCCTTATAAATAGGGATCTTCCTAAATAACGCTAAAATAAATATCTTAATAGGGTATTGTTCAATATATCAATGAGATTTAAGTGGAGTTTGAGATTAGTAATTTGTGAATAATGTGGTAGGGGTAAATATTTTTCCCAACTAGCTTTTATTGTTTCTTAGACTAAAAATATTGGTTACGGAATCTAGGAAAGATTGTGAAAAATAGAGGGTGAAATTGTAACACCTACTAAAACAACCCACTTGAGACTCAAGAACAACCTAGGATTAGTCAAAAAAATTATGGGATAATATTTTTTTGTATAAAAGTGTCTGCTACAGGTTACAAAACAACAGTTGCCACAAGCAAGGTTTAGAGGCCAAATAAAAATATTAGCTCATAGTTTTCCCATTACAACAATTATTAAATTTACAAGGTCAAAACTTAGGGTTAGAATAATCATTAGGATTAAGAGGGCAATTTCTCACTCTCCCACCCTCTGACAAGATTAAGAGATTCAACCTATTTTTTTCAAAATTAATGCACTTGAAACCTTCTAAAAACATTCTCATTAGATAGGAAATTTTTTCACCTTTCCATTGATATAAAGAAGTCCTCCTAACTCCTATATTTCAAAAGTTATGGGTTGGTGGACCTTGGGAGGAAAATTTTCCAAGGCCTGGTCTGCGAGGCCTAGCGGAGAAAATTTTCCTAGGGGCAGGTCTGCGGGCCGCAGGGAGAAATTTTTCCTAGAGGAGGAGTGAGTTAAGCGGATTTGGGGATGAAATATCATCTCGGACGCAGCCGAGTAGCCGAAGGAGACATTTTAGAAATTTTCCTGCTTGGGGCGAAAATCCACCTTTGCACCCGTGTGCGCGCAAGTCCGCAAGGGACACGTGGCACCTCCTAAGCCAACGCAGGAAAGCGGGGTGGTGGGGATAAAATAATTTTAATGCCCAAAAGGGCGAAAAGGGTAAAATTCACCGCGCCTCCACCGACGCCTCACGATGCCATGTGGTAGATCCTGATTGGCGGTGAAATTTGGTAGGGCCGCGGAGAAACTAGGAAAAGTTTCCAAATTTTAATTTCACAAGCACCAAGGTTAAAAGGGATTCCATGCCTCTGAAAAATCCTCGTTAAGCGACATGGCAGCACCTGATTGGCTTCAGGGCCCTCTTTGGGTCGCATAGGGGAAATGAAGAAATTTTTCCCAAAATTGTTTTTTGAACTTAGATTGTTTTGATCAACAAGAATGTTTGCGGGTCAGCAGAGCGGTGGGGAACTTCATGCCTTAATAATTTTTGGGAAAAAATTACAAAAAGGAAGGATTTAGCCCGTGGGTCCACCCAAGAATATTTTATTAATTAAATTTGAGATTAAAATTTTTTGAAGCCAAAATGAAGTGGAACTTTAGAAGGCCATAACTTTCAACTGGGAGCTCCATTTTTGGCAAACGAGAACTTTTTGGAAAGCTCTCAAAGTCCTATTTGCACAAGAAGCTTAAGATTTAAATTTTGATGAAGTTTGAAGGGTCAATTTTAAGAAAACATCTTTTTGTCACTTAAAATGTGAACATACTGAGAATACATATCTTTCTTTTTGTTCACAGATTGAATAATAGATATATTCTTCCATAATCACAACTAATTTCATAACTAAAAAGAGTATCCTTTCCATCATAGAAAATATACAATGTCATCCACTTCAAAGTGGGAAAAGGTTACTGATAAGAAATAATCTCAACAAGGAATGTCAAATTTTTCTTTTCCTCTTGCTCTAAACAATGACATGAACATCCTCCATTTTCCAGTTTGATAAAAAAGTAGGCAAAAAGGCAATGCTCTCCACCCAACCAAGACATCTAATGAAAAGGAGAAGCCATCCTTCTTCATTAGCCCCCAATTTGCCCCAACCAAAATGCAATAAGAAATGTGTTTCGACTCATGGAAACAATAGGCTTCCACAACACACATACAAATTCATATTTAAAACACATTCTAGAACAAAACTGTAGTTTGCAACCACAGATAAAAGACAACAAACAACACTCAAGGCTTCCTCATGCAAGCCAAAGGAGCAAGAAACTATGGGGGATGTTGCTATACCTCCCAAGGGGAAATGGGTATCACCACCTGAGAACAAACTACCAAAACATATCATTTCAAAACCCTAACATGCCCTTATGCCTCCCCCAAGTACCCCTTATTCCTCCCATTTCCTTATGCCTCCCTAACCTCTTATGGCACCCCATAACAAGTAAATAAATGCAAGCTATTTCTTTTGCAAGGTGGAACCCAAATCCCAACTCCCTCCACACTTATACCTCCCCATAACACTTATGTCTCCCCACAAGAATCCCCATAGTCTTCTCCTACACCTTTCCTAGGCCATCTACCCAACCACCAATGAATAAAACAACACATTCACACACTCAACCATTCACATAAGCATAAAAATGAAAGAAGAGCATAACAAGAGCCAAGCTCTTACCTTTCCATGATGGAGTTGTTCCAAGTTCAAAAACAACAAGCTTTATTCCAATGCAAGCAATCCAAAATATCCTCCAAGCACAAGCATTCAACAATCTTCAAACCCCTCCAAAGCAAGAGCTCTCAAACAGCAAAATAATTCACCCAAGAATGAAGCATTCCAAGGTGAAGTAACCCAAAAACAAGCATGGGAATTTGAATATATAGAAGAGGGAAGAGAAGAGGATGAGGTGGATCCATGTAGGATGCCACATCACACATCCTCAACTCCAACACCAAAGTCAACTTCATTCTCCAAGGCATATTAAATAGGTGGGTGAATAATATGACAGATTACTTACACACTCCAAAACAAGCCCACACTCCAAAGGACTAAAATTAAAACATGTAAGAAAAGTGCAATTAAAATTTACAACTTGACTTACAAAAATGCATAATGAAAGTCTAAATTCAACTCTCCAACCATAGGTATGGTTGGTAAATAAATTTAAGAGGTATGAGACAAGTTTAACTTGTCCCACAAGCCTCCAAAATTATCCTCTAAGGATAAATTCGAATTTCAAGAAGGAGTGTTTCATACTGAAAATCAACTTACACATAACTTACACATTTCTTACAACACTTAAACCAAGACCAAAAAATCTATTAATTACATTCTCAAATCATAATTTAATTAAATAATGAAAAGGGAAAACACATCACTTATAAAACACATACAACATTAACAAAAGACCAAATAAAAGAAAAGCATAAAGTCCCTTGGTTAGATTTGAAGCTGATTCCCCCATGGGAATCCTAAAAAATCCAACACACACAAACAAATATAAGTTGCCATGGTGACCTTATTGAATTCATCTAGAATTCCAATGTGGTTGGTCTCCAATCCCCGATGTTTGTTGTGATATTTTTAACCTGCAAAATACAAATACCTCCTTTGGCCTCGTGGCCGCATCAGAACATCCAAAATGAATATAAATATAATTCCAAAACCATATATACATATGAATCACAACATCATCAAGCCAAAAATAATATCATTTGTAGTTTTATCAACAACTATATGATCATAAAATTAATTCCACTTTCTAGGTCTACTCAAAATATCCAAATATCACATGTCCGAACCACATCTATAATATAACCATGTCAAACAATAGTATATCAACATCAATATATAAAAAGTTTCCAATAATCATCATGCACCACATATGAATCAAAGTCCACAATAAACCATGATCTAACATCTAACATCATACTAAATCAAACTATAACAATGTCCATAATATAGTCAGTAGTATTAGGATCAATATCACAAGGTGTCGAAGGGAAGCGAGGCACTACATCCCCCTCCCCTTAGACTCGAATTCCTCCTAGAAGTCACTGGAACAGATGTGGGAACTAAACTCATAGCAATGTAGCATCCTCCCATGTAGTTGCAGTCTCATCATATCTGTCCCACTACACCCATACCTAATCAATCTCTCCCTCGAAGACCTAGGTTCTTGCAATCTATAATGTAAATAGGCTCCACCATTACTTGCCCCTGATCCTGCACCTACAATGATGTCCAATCTAGCACATGAGAAGGATCTGCAACATATCTCCTAAGAAATGAAACATGAAACACATCATGGATGCAAGACAAGCTAGGTGTCAATGCTAGATGGTAGGCCAAAGGGTTGATATGCTCTAAGATCTCAAAAGGACCAAGGAATCTAGGAGCTAACTTAGAACCTTTTCCATAACGGATAGGGCTCTTGTGTGGCTATTAGTGCAAAATCTCAACAACCCCAAATGAGTTCTACATGTCTAATTTTCTTAGGTAGAATCATTTAGTGTGATTGCATAACATTGAACTTTTACCAAGGTGTGGGACCTTGAAAAAATGGAAAAGCTCTCAAAATTAAAGGTTGGTTCCTTATTCTTCTATTCAAAGTGCACATGTGAGGTTCTACAGAGGATCTATTTCTATACCTAATATAAAACTATCCAAGGAGACAGAGATAAGAAAGGGGTATAAGAAATAAACAATAACTAAAATACAAGGTGATGCACCAAAGGAATGATGAAAATTTATTTTGCTATGAGACACAAACCAAAAAAACACATACAATAAACAAGAAAAGATAGTTAGATCTGTAATGGAAGATCAAATGAAAGTAAAAGAGACAGGAAAGGATCTAAGATGGATCACGAGATGTGTTTTATTGCTCTGCTTGACATGTCTGATTCATTCCAAAGTAGCCAAAAGGCAAGTAAGTAAAGTATTGTAATCTCAATGGAAGGC
Organism: Taxus wallichiana var. yunnanensis; assembly: GCA_018340775.1. NCBI lineage: Eukaryota > Viridiplantae > Streptophyta > Pinopsida > Cupressales > Taxaceae > Taxus > Taxus wallichiana. The sequence goes on along the minus strand of CM031243.1, from coordinate 496,591,623 downwards.
CTAGAAGGAGAAGGGAGCCTATAAAACAAAGAATGTCCAACCTTGTATGATAAATCCTACCCCATATTTATAGATTTAGCTTGAAAAGAAGAAAGAGATAGAAGTGGGAAAATAAGGTTGAAGCACAACTACTGCTGTTAATACTTCTGATTAAATCTACCTTGAAATTTGTCTTTACTACATCAATCCTTGGTTCGGCGGCTTGAAGGAAGAGGAAATGGTACAAACAAAATCGAATCCGATCTATTTTTGAGGCAAGAAGATCATGCATTAAAATCTAAAAGTTGTTCTTCCATTTTCCTTCACCTAACCTCCTCAAAATTGAATTTTCAGACCTCCATGGCGTGGGTAAGGCTGAGATATTTCCAATGGTGTTAGATTAGCAATATTTCGAGCCTTGAGTGGAATAATATGCCCCTTTGAAGTTTGTATCGAGTCCATACAAATGGTTACGAAAACAATTTGAAGAATGGGTCCCATTTTGAAATGGAACATGTGGCGATCAGATTAGAACAAAAATTTGGCTTACACATCCACAATTTATCTTTTTGCCCTTTTGTGTAAAAATGCAAAACTCAAAAGCTCCCGCATCCGGAAGCTCACTTTGGATAAAGCGCTCCTTTTGGTTGGTTGGGAAATTTTCTCGCCATCTTTATCGTTGTGCCTTTATGACAAAAGGAAAATTTTAACCTCTTCCTTTGATTTCCCCCCTTGGCCTTGACTTGGGCCCAAATGCTAACTTTTTCCCTTGGGTGGAGCGGGCCATTTTTCAACTTTTACCCTCTTTGAGATAACAAGGGCAAAGAACCAATTTTTCCCCGATGGCCCACTTTCCCTGGGACACGCGTTAGTTTGGCACTTGTTTGGAAACCTTTTCTCTATTTAACCCTTGAATTAGCATCATTAAGACACTTGTCGGCCTCCACCGGCCTCGGCCCATTCATTGACTAGTCAACTAACTTCGCCTGTAGGAATAACACATGGAGGCACCGCACTTGCTTGAAAACCTGGCCCAAAGTTTTCCTTTGGAGGAGCATCGGGTTGACACTTTTCAGCCTCCACCGATTTGTGTACTTTTCAATGTGGCCCCTCTTACTTTTGAGACTTTGGGCTATGTGGCAAGCTCACGCTCATTTGGGTCTACGCCCTGGGACCGACTCTTGGAGATGTGCCACACTTACACTGGCATTCTTTATTGATACATCTATACTTAGCAAATTTCAAATCCCACCCTTCAATTACTGGTTATCACCAAATCACAAGCACTGTGCATGTATTTGAACTCACGGTGTGATTGGATAACATGGGTACTATCTCCAAGTTGGGACTTGCTACTTGAGATAGACCTCCGAGAGAAAGGCTGGTTCTTGCTCCTAAACTACCCGCAACAATCTACTCTAATGCGGGATAAGCTAAGCTGTTCTAATCTAAATTTCCAAGGGACTAGGGAAAGAGAAAACATAAAATGAAAGCCTACACTAAAGCGGTGATACACTTAAAAGGAGGATGGGAGAGTAGTCTCCAAATGTGTGAAATACAGAGGCAAAGTGCACACTAGAAGAGGTGATGACAGTTCTCCATAATCTAGCAAAATGCATTCACAAAGTAATATTTCAAGCACACACAATGATAATGAATTCTGCAAAGAACATAATAGATAGACACAATATTCTCATAGAAGGATCAAAGGGGCAAGAAGAATGCAAGAAAGAAAGCGAGGGGAAGATATATCCACAAAGCGGTATTTTATTGCTTCATGATATGCATAGTTCAATCTATTACAAGATAAGGGCCTGGATCACCATGCAAGGAGTCCACTACAAGGGCCTGCAACACACTGGCTTCACAAAGCAATTTTGAGAGCTTTGTTACCCAAAAACTCTCCCTTTTACAATGAGCCCAACACTCCAATTTATAGAAAAAATGAGAAGGAGAAGAGAAGGGAAAATGGAAATCCCGAAATCTGTCCTTCAACCACCTGTAAGAGGCATTAAATTGAGTGGAATGGTTATACATTACTTGCAAAAGGCTCCCCATACTGTCCCATGTGCTACAGCAGAGAAAGAATGATGACCATGCCTCTTAATTGCACTCTCCAGCCTACCAAATAAAACAACATGCTGAACACCGCCACGTTTCCTTAAAAATCTCAATCAATTTCTGATCAAATCTGGAATTTCTTGATTTTTTGCATCGGGCTCGGAACCACGATTCCAACGGTACCAATTTTGTGCGATTTCGATTGAGAAATACAAAAGTTATGGCCTTCTGAGTGCGGGCAGCTGTTTTGGGCCTGGCAGGCGTTTTCTGTCATTTGACGGGAATGAGCATTGACTGACTGGAGCCGAATATGTTTCTTTTATTTAAATATATCTACCCTCATTAAAATTAATAAATCGTAGAGGACATCGTGCTTGCGTTCGAGAAGAATCAATTTTATGAAAATCGGAGCTCGAGTCAAAAGTTATGGCCATTTGAAGTTTACGGACCAAGCGTTGACTTTTCTTCCACCGCCTTTGGCCATTTCAGCTTTTCGCGTCCCACGCGTCCCTTTGTCCCATTTGGTTTCGGTGCTGAAATTTCCCATTTCGGCCGAACCGGCCGGTTCGCGTACTCGCAGCCCATATGTCCCATTTGCTTTCGGACCGTCTGGGACAAATTCGCCAGGTTGCGTTCGGGGTTCGCGCCCTTTGTCCCAACCTGTTAGGAAAAAGTTCTCATTTCGCCGATTCGGCGGTTAGCGTCTGCATTTCTTTGGCGCGTCCCAGGACATTTGGCTGCCTTGACTCATTTCGCGGTTGGCGGTTCGCGTCTTTGTCGCTTGTCCCAAAGGCGACCCTCTCAGCAGTTAGCCAATTTTTTCTCTCTTTTCGGCCAGTTCGGATTTCCGCGTCCCGCGCGTCCTTTTGGCCCGGATGTCCCATTTGCTTTCGGACCGTCTGGCGGCCTTTCGGCCGGTTCGCGCCCTTTTGTCCCAACTGTCCCAAATGCTGCGAGGACTAGGACTTAGCCATTTTTCGTGATTTTTCCTGGCCCGAGCTTGTTTTTACAATTTTTTCACATTTTCTCAGAACTTGCTCTCTTCTACTTGGACAGGGGAGTTAAAAAAAATATGAGGGGACCCTAGAAACATGAATTTTTGCCCTGACTCAATCTATTTGCCTGGGACTAAAGAATTTGACGCATGTTATCAAAATTACCTTGAGGGTGAATTTTGGATAACAAATTCTATTTGACAATTTGCTACATGGAGGGCGGTGCAAGTTTGAGTCTCCACCACAGGCTTCCTTTTTGAATTTACACCAAGTTGACACTTGGCACACTTTCTCTCATCTGGAGACTTTTCAACGCCTGCTGACTTCCTTGGGGTTACGGATGTGTGGAAGGCTTTGGCACATGTTTAGGTTCCCCTAAATTTGGATTCACCTTTGGAGAAGCACCATTAGGACATGTGGCTCCTTCTGCTACCTCCTCCATACTTAGTCATTTTTGGACCCTTTTCTATCTTATTTCAAGCACAGAGGACCTCAAAATTTGTCATTTCTTCCCTTTCTTGTTTCTAGTTCCTCTGCGGCATCACCCCTTCTTGTCTGACCTTGCTATCTCATAGTTGAGTCTACCTATAACTTGGAGAATGGATTTAAGATGAAATGACCAAAAGAGTCGTCTCTTTTGCACAAGGTCCTTTTAGTCTCTCTTGGCCTCCGCCACTCCATGGTTGAGTCATACATGACCAATTTTCAAGGTCTGGATGAGTTTTTAGGTTTCTCTTATGCGAGGTCATGATCAATCCAATATTTGGCACAAGGGATAAATATGGATAATAGTTTGTGACTCACATGGGTATCTTCGTGCTAGATGAATGGACCAATTGCCTTGTTGTATACTTAAGTTGGGAATGGAGTCGAGATATATGGTGCGATACTAGTGCCTCGATTCACGAGCTCGTCTACTTTCACTCTAAATTTTCATAAGAAATCTTGAAATGAAGGTTTACGAGAGTAGAAAATCTTTTAACCTGGGGCTTCATTTGTTTCACTAAATGGGTGCATAAGAGCTAAAAAAACCAGAACTATATACAAAATTTGAAATCATACATGCTCCGAATAGACCATGCGCAGAGTGTGTAAATAACTTAGAGAAAATCAATCTACACAATGGCAAGATAATGTGCATATGAACATAGAGGAAAAGAAAACTAAAATAATATGTACACGGTGAGAACTCCCCTTTTAGTAGCGAGTGCTTAAGATAGATCTCGTTAACTAGAATATCTGACTCTTAGCCCTCGGATGTGGAAAATTGGAAAGCATTGCTACTTTTGCACCTTGTGATCATATAAGGGCCACTCGAATGGCGTCAAAATTTGAATGTCTTCCTTGTTTTGCTCGATTTGCATCCCATTTCAAAATGAGGTCTCCTTCCTAGAATGTCATTGCTTTTTCCTTCTTGTCGAAGAATTTCTAGATTGAGGTTTGATTCTCTTATATTTCTTGGAGAGCATGATCTCTTGTTTCTTCTAATTCTATTAGCTCTGCATACTTGGCCTCCATTGGTTTAAATTAAGACATCTCTAGTTGCTTCAAGGAGCTCCAATCTTTGTGACTCAAGTAACATAGGTAACATTGCCTCTTTCCCATAGACAAGCTTGAATGGAGAGATTCCTATAGATCTCTTGGGTGTTATTCTATCAGCCCATAAGGTGTTGTTTGAGCTTTATATACTGGTCCTCTCGATTATCATCAATATATCTTCGATGATATTTAGTAGATTCTTGTTTGTGGACTAAGTCTGGACATTACCCCGAGGGTAATAGTTTGATGAAGTACTCAAATAATTCCCATTCTTAACAGCCCATCCTCGTGATCTTGGAACCTATGAATGCTAATGCATTTATGCGATATGATGGTGTACGGCACTCCAAATTTGGTCACTATCCCTTCATAGAAATCTAGGATCTGGACTCATTGGCTTCCTTGAGTTCCCTTGCCTCGGTCCACTTAATGAAATAATTTTTCTCTACGCCGAATCCATTTGTGGCCTTGGATTGAATTTGGGTTGATGACTCCAATGAATTCCAATCCCTATTGCATGAAAGTTTGGTTGATCTGAGATTGGGTGCAATGGAAGTGTTGTTAGCCTCTCTTTGCCTTTGAAGAATGCACTGATTCTTGCACCTTTTTATCCATGTGTACTAGTCACTAAACACTCTAGGACAATAATAACCTTCTTTCATGATTTTAAGTGATGTCACTTTTGGACCAAAATTTCCCTTAGCTGATTCAACATGGAATTCTTATAACACTCTCTCCACGATCTATCAATGCATCTCAAAGAAATGCCATTGATGTCTCTTTTGAATAGGACACCATCAATAAGAACATATGGGATGGACTATAACCTGGAATGTATCCTTTTTTTCTTTACTCATCCCATGAGGAAACACACTTGTTTGAAGGAAGTGCACCATGTCTTGGGTCTAAAAAGGAGCAGTAAATCATTTCTCCTTTCTTCTTGATCATCTTGTAGAACAAGAACAACCTCCTTCTCATTGTTTGTTTCATCTTGTTGACTGAGGTTAGTTTTTCACACAACCCTTTCCAAGGACCAGATTGGTGACCTTGATCTCAATGTCATATTCCATGACATGAGTGATCCATCCTGTCACGCTTCTCATTCAGGTCCTTGCTAAGAAGGAATTCCTTAACTCCTGCATGGGAGACCAATAGTTGGATTTTGTTGTTTGAAACCAAATGCTTAAACTTCTTCAATCCTCTGATATTCACCAAGGCCTGCTTCTCAATGAAGGAGTACCTCACCTCATAACCTCTACAGACTGAACATTGAAGAAATCAATTGGTTGTTCTGCACTTTTCTTGTTCTACTAAACCAAGATTGCAGAAATTGTGTCACTGCTACCAAAGGCATACAATATGAAGTCTTTGGAAAAATCTAGATTCACAAGAGTTAGGGCTTGTGATATGGCTTCTTTGATATCCTCAAAACTTGCTTTTCCTTCAACTATTCACCTAAATGATAAGCTCTTCTTGATCAACTTTATTGGCTTAAAAGGGTAGAAAAGTTTGGAACAAATATACAAACAAAATTATTTTTCCCAAGAAGTGTTGAAGAGCCTTCGTGTGACTTGGCGATGGTAATGCTTTATTGCTTGAACTCTCTCTCGGGTAAATTCCCAATCCTTATTTTGATACTGATATGGCCTATGTGTTTTGCCTTCATGGGCTAAGAATATTCATTTCTTGGGGTTAATGACACCCCAAAACTCCTACATCTTTGGAACACCTACCTTAGGTGGAAAGATGATCTGTTGCATTCTTGGAAAAAATAGTGATGTCATCTAGATAGATCGGTACTATTTTGGCTGATATACCCCTTGAATGCCATATCCATTTCCCTTCGAAAAGTGGCTCTGCATTGGAAAATCCAAATGGAATTTTTCTATAGGAATAGGTGCCCCATTTGGTGGTGAAGGCTATTTTGAATTGATCATATTCTTTCACCATGATCTGATTGTATACCGACTAACCATCTGGGGGAGAGATAATCTTTCTAAC
>CM031243.1:496409438-496584948 GCA_018340775.1 Taxus wallichiana var. yunnanensis | reverse complement strand
GTTATACTTGTTCAGTTACATGTTACTTGAAGAAATTCACTGATATAGTCTCGGGCGCTCCAGATTCATCGCATTACATTCACGTCACTCAGCCCTCCATTGATACTTAAAATATAGTGAGAGCAAAATCTGTCTCATCGAAGATCCTTTTCGCCACACTGATAAACTGTGGCCACGGGAGATCTGCCCTGCAAAAAGGAGGGTGCTTGTTCTCTGATGAGGCTTCTAAATCCTCTTTCCATACCTACTGACAAAACTGCGATTTACAAAATCTAGAAGAGAGAAGACATTACCAGCGTTTCTCACTATGAGAGCTTCCTCTTCTCTCTTTTGACGCCCATCTCAAACCTACATGAGTATGGTAGACCGAATAAACAACCTCGAATATCGGCCTGTGTCCCTGGCCACATCATCACCATTAGTCTCGCCCAATCAATGTGACTAACTTCATTTACGGTGGGTCTGGTTACACCTCACTATCGCACTCGGATTCTCTTCTTCACTAGGGCCAAACCCCTATTCAACAGTGGGTTTGATTGTCTCACAAAATCCCACGTTTGCAAAAAACTTATTTATATCGAAGTCCACGCGTGGAATGGTTTCTGTCTGGGAGAAAGTATGAACATGGTGTGCATGACCCGTGTCCATTCCAACTCTCAAACCACATCAAAAATTTGGTTTAGGGATTTAAACCTCTTTAAAAAAGCCACCCATCACTGTTCTCGATGAGCCTCTTCCCATTGAGGAACCATCTTCTCCTCGTTATGTCGAAGCATCATTTGATGAGATGATGCTATTTCCATCCCGTTTAACTTTTTTTTAAGTCAATACCATTTCCTTAGGAAATAATGATCTATCTGACTAATAACAAATCCACTTCCATACCATTAGTCTTTCCCCCGAAATAGTTGGAGACGACTCTCCCTACTATCAACACTATCCACCGTATGCGGATGATGATTCTGTCCCTGCACCTATGTAGGCAAAGAGGATTCCTATCTTCCTTAAACCATTCCTTCTCGACACGTCGCTTCTCTTAACGAAGCCACTTTGTCCGACCTTAATATGAGGACTTCTAAAGACCCTCGCATCATTAAGGTCGACCAATCTCTTAATCCACGGGAGTTAGAGACTTTACTTCACTTTTCTTTCCAACCATCGCCAAGCCTTCACTTGGTCATATGAGGATATGCCAAAGACTCGATCCCAATATCGCGGGTCCACAATATCGTTACTCTTCCAGAGATATCAAACCTTAAGCAGCAAAATTGCATAAAATGCACCCTCGAGTAGCCCTTCTTGTTAAAGAAGAGTTACAACATTTGCTTTCTGCTAACTTCATCCAACCCATTGATTATCCACAATGGGTTTCAAACGTAGTACTAGTAACCAAAGCTACATGGAAGATTTGAATTTGACTCGACTTCCGGGATCTTAATCTTGCTTGTCCAAAAGATGATTTTCCTCTACCTAATATCGACCAACTCGTGGATTTAACGGGAGGTCACGAGATGCTTTCTCTTATGGATGGTTTCTCTAGGTATAATCAAATTCTCATCTCACCAGAGGACCAACATAAGACTTCCTTCATAACTCCTTGGGGGACTTTTTTGTTATCGTGTCATGCCTTTCACTTAAGAACATAGGAGCAACCTATCGCGAGTAATGACCTACATCTTCCATGATCTCTTACACAAATCCCAGGAAGATTACGTCGATGATCTCTCGGTAAATCCAAACGCTGTCAGGATCATCTTTTCACTCTCGCACCTCTCTTTGAGAGGCTCATTCACTTTTGTTTTGCCTAAATCCATCTAAGTGCATGTTTGGCGTCTCTCCGGTAAACTCTTAGGCTTTATCATTTCTATTAGGGGTATTGAAGTGGACCCCGCAAAAATAAAAGCTATCCTTGAGATGCCTCCCCCTTCTAACTTAAAGCAACTCTGCGGTCTTCAAGGATGCCTTCAATTAGTACGTTGTTTTATCTCGCAACTATCAGACCATTGTCAACCTTTTCATCATCTCCTCCATAAGAATGTTCATTTTGAATGGGATGAGCGTTGCCAAAAGGCCTTTGATGATCTCAAAGCTTATCTTCTTTCCCCACCTGTGCTTACACCTCCACGCGAGGGGGAGCCATTCTATCTTTATATTTCTATGACTGACCATGCTTTGGGAGCCATGATCTCGCATCGGGACGCTAACAGTAAAGAACAGGCCATATATTACATCAGTCGCACTCTTCATGAGTATGAAACACACTATTCTGGGTACAGAAAAGCTATGTTATGCTCTCTTCTTTTCGCAACTTCTAAGCTTCACACTACCTCCTCAATCACAAAATTTATATTGTCACAATTGATTAATCCACTCACACTCTCGTGATGCATGTAAAGCCTTATCCACGAAATGATCGTATCACTCGCTTGGCTCATGGTCATGACAATTTGATCTCGAGTTTATCCCGCAAAATCTATCAAGGGTCGACGTCATCAGTAGATCAATTAGTTGATGCTCCTCTTCCTCGACACTCAAGTCCCCCTTGCTCAATTCTCGATGAATATATCCAACAAATTGATTTGGTCTTTCTCCATTTAAAGTAAAACTCTTCTTTGATGGATCCAAATGCCAACAATGGGGAGGTGCGAGTTTCATATGATTTCTCCTTGGGGTGCACCTATCCTAGTCGCACACAAACTTAACTTTGAGTGTACCAATAATATGGTTGAATATGGTCTCTTGTTTTAGGTCTTCAAAACGCTCATTAATCTTGGTGCCTACTATATCGACATTCTTTGGTGACTCGAACTCATTGTTAATCAAGTCACGGGTGTCTTTCAATGTAAAAATGATATCCTTCAAAAATATTGCGATATCGTTCTCTTTCAACTTCAATCTTTTGATAAATTCACTATCCAAGCTATTCTCTGCACCTGCGAATCAATTCCGTCTGATACTTGGCTTTAGCCTCGCTCATTCCGCCCTTTATCAAGACTCAGCGACTTTATGTCGCTGCGTTGATTAGACCAACCATCTCATTTCAAGAAACTACCTTCAATCAATGCCATCACAACCAATACTCAAGATGAGTGTTATCAACACATTGTTGATTATCTATCTCATTCAAGACTTCCTCCAGATTTGACTTCTAATGGTAGAAGATCTTTTATCCCATGCTAATCGCTATACTATTCTAAAGGAATCCTCTATAAATGTAGTTTTGATGGTATTTTGCTTCGAGTGCCTCAAAACCTCGAATCATCTAAAGCTATCCAGAAGTCCATGATGGTATCCGTGGTGGACATTTTAGTGGCTTGTCGTAGCTAAATGCATCTTACGTTTGAGGCTATTATTGGCCTTCTCTTAATCGAGATTGTTGTGAATACACTAAGAAATGTGTCAAGTGTCAACAACATTCCAATCTCACACATATCCCCAATAGAGGCTTTGTAACTGCGAGTAGATTTGTCACCTTTTTCGCAATGGGGTCTTGATCTCATCGGTCTCATCAATCCTCGCTCTTCATAGTGTCATCATTCTATCATTATCGCCACAAAATACTTTACTAAGTGGGTGGAAGCTAATCCTCTTTCATCGACTGAAAGCTAAACCCATAGTTGATTTTGTCTATCAACACATCATTTTCGTCGCTTTGGTGTTCCATAAAAACTCATCACAGCATAATGGTAAATCTTTCAAAAACATTGATTTGCGTAACCTCTATGATGCTTTCAATATCAAACTCAAACTTTTTCTTCTCCATACTATCCCCAAGCTAACGACCAGGGCCAAAGGCTTCAATAAAACTTTACGCAATATCCTCATTAAAGGTAACTAATGAAATTTGGTAGGGATTGGCATTTGCATATCCCTTTTGCTCTCTGGGAAGCTTATCGGACTAGCATTCGTACTCTCGTGTGTTACTCCCTTCTCTCTAGTCTATGGGTCGAGATTGTTCTTCCTTTGGAAGTCCAGATCCCATCTCTTCATGTTTCTCTCAAAGAATTTGTTTATGATGAAACTATCGTCAAAATCATCTAAATAGCGCAGCTTCGAGTTGCTAAATGAGCGGTGTCTCAATGCTCTTGAGCATCATCAAGTCTATCTTGAGCATGTCAAACGTGCTTATAACAAGCACTTGCAACACCGTGACTTCAAAGTTGGTGATCTTGTTCTTAAAGAAAACCAAAATGTTACTACACTAGAATGGAGTCAGTGGTAAGTTTGCTCCTAACCGGATGGGTCCGTATGTAGTCACTCATAAATATGGATCCTGGGGCTTATCGTCTGCACTTCCATGGATGGTGTACCTAAAATGGAACCTCTTAATGCCTTGCATCTAAGGCCCTTCTCTTTAAAATCTATCTTACACGATCTTAGTCAAGAGTAAAGCAGATCTTTCATCCATCTAACAAACCAGGTCATATATTTTCATAGTGATTCGAACTATGTAGTTCTCCGCATTATGTCTCTTTTCTACCTTAAATATGAGTATCGCAGATCTACTCATGGCATTTTTCTTATGGATATGTTCATCCTCCTAGTAGGGACACCTTAATCACTTCATTCTCATCGTCCAAGTATCTATCTTAAATTGAATCTACTCGGGGCATGAGTACGTGTTTTTTTAATACATTTTTTCCCCTCTATTTGATCTATCCGGTCTACACTCAGCTTCTTTCAAAAATCTCCAAAACTCCAAAAAAAAAAGGTGTTGTCCTAAAAATCCCCAAAGATAAATTTGGTCCCTCGAAGGACAACTATCTATACATTTTCAAAATGAATCAAAAAGATATAGACCATGCCCTTGAAGGATGGGTCATTTGTTTGCTTCTAGCATCATTGAAAGACTTCTGTATCGACTCCGTCTTTCTATATCTAGCAAACTTCCCGCAATGATCGGTTGCTCTTCCAGCCAAAACAAAAATCATGAAGGCGAGACATAAGACCTTTTGTCGATCATACGAGAACCCTATTTTCCCAATGGGAGCATGTATTCTGTCCTTTGTAAATTTTGACAAGATAAATACTTACCTCTCCTTCCATTTACCTTCTAGATCTGGTTTGCGACTAGCTAGTGTCAGGTTTATTTTAACCTCATATATGGCCTTGTATGCATGGTCTTTTGGTTTCCTATCAAAGTCTCTATTTATGGTCGGTTAGGGGCCTAGCTTATCATTATTTTTCTTATCTAGGTGCATTGCCTTTATTTTCTAACCAAGGTCATTTCATTACGTCCTTTGCTTTCACGGAGAGCATTTCCCATTATTTGTTATTCATCCAATTAAATTGACATTTAACATGTTAATTTAGTCAAAATCTATCATCTATCTATATTCATCTTATCTACTTTGTCCAAAAAACATATCAAAGCATGTATTGCAAACACATGTGAATCTACCCATCTATTTTCATCAAAATTAAATTAACATCTTAAACATATCAAATCTATCAATCACATCTATCCATCTATCCATCAATCATCTAAAAACGTGTACATCCAAGTCACACTACATCTATCTATATCTATTTTTCATCAAAATTAAATCCACATATCAATCACATCAAATCACATCACATCTATCTATCCTCTATGTCTATGTCCATCAAATCACATCTATTTGTCCTCTATCAGCATATGTCTATATCCATCACACTTACGCTACATCTATCCATATCCATTAAAATTAAATGCATGAGTACAATCATATGACACAGAAAATGATGAATCTATATATATACATGAGTGTCTGTACAACAAAGAATGGATGGCTTTCAATCAAGCCATCTATATCATACATCAAAAATGCCTTCAAATCGAGGCTACATCAGTCTATCGATACAAAAATATAGCATATCTATATCGTGAAATCCGATAGGTGGAAGACGCTATCTCCTCCACCCTCCTCTGGTCCAGTACATTTGCTCTCTTGGCAGCCTTTATCGAGCTTAGAGCACTTGCTGCTGTGAGGGCTGCTTTGCCACCTCGGTCTCTCCTAGTGCTCCCTCCCTCTGATGCCCCACTAGCCGCAATCGGCTGATCTCCTCCTCACATCGTAACGAGGCACATCAGGGGCATGTTGTGCTAGGGCGTCCTCATAGTATATCACCTCGACAAGGAGAGACGTAAGTACTCGGGTTCACTGTACTGAGGTGCTCATAATGGCGCTACTAGTGCTGCTGGTAGTGGCCCTCCTACGGCCGCACTCGTGACCCGAACTCGACATAGTGCCTATCTCACCATATTTGGCCCCGAGGCCTCTCTTTGTCGATGGTAGCAATCCCTCTGCTGGATCGTCAGTATCTCGGCTCTGACGAGCTATGTCTCTCTCTAGTATCGCGGCATCCTCTCCTCCGCCGAGCTCGATCTCCTCAAGGCAACTTGGCGTGTGCCGCACCGAGGTGGCATGCTCTCCCTCTAGCCTCTCCAAAGACCGTGGGCTATATCCTCCTCGTCGGTGTCACATGGATGTGGTAGGTTTCGTGGTAGCTCTCAGAGAATACCGTGCCACATAGCCATCATCCACTCAGTATCATCATCATCGGCTGCAGAAAGGTGGGGCCTCCCACTCAACGGATCTGCCAAGGATGATCAAATCGACAGATCGGTCTCTCTGCGATCTCGCAGTATGGCATGTATGTGGTTAGAACCGTCTATGCTTAAGCCGAAATGCCTCAATACCAGTATAAACGGATGCACTCCCACATGCTCGGCTCACGGCCTCCTAACCACCCCCTCGCTCCGTCTCAACCCCACCCGGGTTGAGCCTCTGGCCGATTCTGCCCATGTCGGATATACCCGATATGGTCTCAAATGACTCGCCTTGCTGCGGGTCCGTAGTCCCAAACGCTCAAAGCCATACCACTCCAAGCAGATCTCACTGTATCTTTTAGGCCATGTCGGCTGCCATCGCCGGAATCCATAATCGAGGGCCCCGCTGCTGCTGGCATCCATGGAAGCCCGGATGGCCTGATCACTGCTATGTGCTCATATGCCCAACAATGGAGCACAAAACTAACATCGATGCCTGTCCTCCTACCGGTGGTGTACATCCATAACTCATAATATATCTGAGCTATCAGGGCATTTGGGAAATGCGAACACCGTACAGGCTGAGGATGTCACAAACATAGTCTAGTAATAGTAATGGAAATCTCCCACCTCCTGAATGACAGCAGAGCAAAATAGGAGATCGCCATCCGAATCGACCACGTCTTATCCGTTTGCTCTGGCATCCTATTTGTCCGAGAGGCTATCCTCACCACCCCAGACACTATCTCTGAATCATCCGCCCTGTCCCCATATAATCGTCCCAGGACCCTCTGCACCATGTGCTCTTGTGGAGTAATCTCAATCGGGTCCCTAGTGATCGGCAGCCTCAAGATCCTATATATATCCTCGTGGGTGATGGTCATCTCACCTGTCCTAAACCAAAAAGTGCAAGTCCGGCTGTCCCATCGTCGTACTAGTGCTCGCAGCAACTCTACATCTCGCGGCACTCGTCCGGTAGTGAAGCCCCAGCCTCGACTTAGCTCTACGAGTGACGCTAATCTGCACAATCGGTCACATCGAGAGAATGGTCTCTAAGCTCGGAATAGCATCCCGCATATGCAAAGCCTCTCGTGCCTGCATCACATGACACCATGAATAGTGTTAGCTACTCATCCACATCCAAATATCACAAAAAAAATACATTCTATCAACTTCTTAAATCTAAACATTGCAATCGGCGTCGATTGAGTCAAATCAACATCGATCTGATTTAGTCGACGATGATTTTAACAATCGACGCCAACCTAACTAAATCGGCGTTGATTTTAACAATCGAGCCGATCCGACTTAAATCGCGTCCGATTTTAACAATCGGCGCCCGATTATGAAGGCCAAACGCCCCACAATACTCTCGCGGCCCTCATTTATCTAGTTTTTTCTTAAAAGCAATAAATTTTTGGCATCCTAATATACTATTTCATGATAAAAATATATAGGTGAAGTTCGGGTATATTCACTTACCCCGATCGTGTCCTCTTCCGCTCGACTCGCCTCCCAGAGGCTTCCATGGTGCTCAAAACCAATTTTTGACTCTCTCTAAATCAATCATCACAGTCTAAATAAATCGTTCACGTTTTCTTTTCGCATATTTATATGGGCTCGGTATGGTCGGCGCCGATTTGTGTGGTCGATGCCAATTTTTGTGGTTGGCGCCGATTAATCTGGATCGACACCGATTTATACCTATTGTGGTTGTTTGGTTGCACTTTTGCTTCTTCACCTCGCTTTCTTCCATCTCTAGTCTTCTAGCCAAAGTGTTGATGCTTGGCTTATTTATCTGCTCATTACTTGTCCCCAGTGTTGCCTTTTGGCACATACTTTCGATATTATCACCCATTTCGAGCCTGCTCCCTTTACTGAGCGCACTCACATTTTCGCGTACTTAGAGTTAACGGTGCCAGAGCACTAACGTCATCTACTTTGCGGGCCGTCTGGTTGTCCCTACCAATGTGTCTCTCTTTAAGTGCTAACTATTTTGTAGCTCTCCTTACACTCACGGGTCTATAGTACTAACGTCATCTCACGCGAGACTGTCAATGATCTCCGCCCTACCAATGTGAGTTCCTTAGGTTGCTACCTTTTTATTTATTTTTGTGCGTCATTAATGATCAGATCTACTCCAGGCATCTAGCTGGGGCATCCTGCGTTTTCATCTACCTTTTTCAAACTTGGGATCGGTTGCTCTTTCGGGGCCCATCCCATCCCTAGTTTGAGGGGGATCACATCATCACTTTTTCTTCCTTTCTTCCAACTCCTTGTTTTTGTCTCGCAACTTTGCTTATCGCAAGTTACTTGACAAAAAGGGGCAAAATGTAGACACCTAAAATTGGTTACCCAATTTAGTGTCCCCCGCGTGCATTTGCCTTCTCGAGTAACCTGGGGCATGTTTATATCACCACTTCTCCCTTAGGGTATTATTTAATATTTTATTTAAACATCTATCCTAAGTTTATTTCACCCCATTATGTTTTACCCATAGATAATTAAATATTAACTATTTAATTATACTTTTTACATATATCTTAACCACTTATCTACCCCATATCAATTCCTAACCTCCCATTTCTATTTTATCCATCTATCCCCCCTATTTCTCCTCCTCCCAAACCAAGCAAAGCCAGGATATTTCCAGTATTTGAGGTGGAAGGATCACTTTCATCTTTCCAAAATCACCCCTTTTGGCCATTCCAGAGTCTGCTCCACGATCGGCGCTAATCGTACTTGGCGGCGCCGATTTTTCGTAGCGGCGCCAATTTCATCTCGGTCGGCGCCGATTTTCTGAGCGGCACCAATTTCATCTCGGTCCGGCGCCGATTACAAATACAAGGACATAATTCAGCCTGTTAGACATGTAAAACGAGCGATAGAGAGTTTTGAGCATCAAGTCTCGAGGCATTATCTATTAAGCGAGAGCGAATCCCGTCCCAATCAATCCCCGAGAGGAGCATCACGTTACTCTGCTCCTACCACATTGACATCGTGAGCCTCCATCGATCTCTTGGTGACTCTATTCCTGCATCAAGCACAGGTGGAGCCTTGTTAGTATCCCTACGACTCTTGCAGATCCAACGGAGATCGATAATCTAGCTTCCACTATCTGTTTCTCAATCTTCCTCCAATTTTCCCCGAGTCGACGCCTTACTGCCGTACCCGGGCGATGCCAATTTGCTCTGGTCGATGCTTGATTTTTCTCGGTTAAGCCGATCTTCATGCGAGCAGTAAAATAATTCAGGGAACACAAATCCAGCATTGTTTTCACACTCTTCCATTTTTTATTGGTTTATGTCTGTTGTTTACTTTTCTGTCTATCATTTTTAATCAAAATATAGACATTTACTTACATCTTTTATCATGTATGCTTCTTTCCTTAATTGAAAATGTGGACTGACATCCGCCGAGGGAGCTTATCGCTTCCTGGACCCACTTTTCTAGGCACCCACCCAAAAATCTTTTAACGTGGTCTTTTTTTACTCAAGCATCTCACGTGTCTTGCGGAGTTTCTTGAATCTACTTTGCGGATCGCTCGTATGCGCCGTCTTGTCTACATCGGCTTTCTTTTCCATCGATATCTTGAGATCTTGTCTTATCTATCGATATCGATTTCATTTGAGTTCTTGAGTTTTTGTGTTTAGTTTGGTACATTAACTTGACGGGTAACAAGCGTGGAAATTCTTGATCTACAGAATGGTCAACATACACGATCACGAATGAGACCTTGTCCAATGACATGTCTACTTCAAGTAGGGTTTACGTGCTTTGCACGGGAATCACATAGATGTGCCAGCCGAGGATGAAAGGTGCGTGATGATGTCGATGTCGACGATAAACAAAAATAAGAGCGATGAAAAAGATAATTGGTGGTTGATTTTAGAGAAGAGAAAGGATGATGCGAAAGAATGGATGGAGAAAGATAACATTGGTCATGGTGGAGGAAGAGAAGTTATCGGAGAATGGATGTTACTTGAGAGATAATCTCAAGTAGAATTCACAAACTATGTAGAGATCAAGTAGAATTCCCAAACCAAATAATGCATTAAAAATATTGCTTGAAGATAATAATTGATTTCATGGATTTATGGATGATGTTGATAGGGGACATCTTTAAGAGTAAACATATGGATACAAATTTTATGACATGAAATTTTATTTCTAAGGAGATAATTGTGATAAAAGATGACTTTGATGAAATGAATGTCGCATAACCATAGCAAGGGTCAAGTAAGAAAGTTATGCTTTTAACCCGATAAGAAGTAAACAAGAAAAGGTACTACTTAAGACATCGATTCTGTACCATGATAATGTGTTAGTATATAACTAATGAGATTTGACTATATCACAAGACCAAGAAGAAGATATGGATGAAATATTCTCATAATCCTAATGTCGACATGACAAAGGAATTGGAGATGTATCTTGTACGTGGGAATAAGGTTCTCCAAAGATGGTATTCCTTAAGTCTATGCCCCAACTCTGGGAAAGGGAAGAATAGAATAAAAGAAAGCTGATCAATGCGGAAGCTTTCTGGGAATGCTTAGATAAAGGAAGGTTGATCAATGCGGAAAACCTTCCAAATGCCATAATAAAAGAGTAGCCATCCTTCTAGGGTATGGTCTACTTTATACATAATATGGATGGCAAGAATAATATATATGATAGCCGTCCTTCGAGGGATTGGTCTATTTCTCTTGATTTTGCTTTTGACTTTGATTTGCATTTTTTTAATGCACAACTGTCCTTCGAGGGATCAGTCTATTTTGATAACCTTGATCTTGCTTTTCGCATATACAAATTGTATCTTTTCATAGGGAAGAGCTGGGGATAGCTAGGTAGACCACCTAGGAGGGGAGAATGAATGTACAAGAGACACCCCTAGACCCTCTACATGAGTACAATAGGAAAACGAGATGGTGATGGATGTAATGATCATGGGGTTCTCACAAAATGGGAGAACTTATCCATAGTGAATATGCTATGAGTAGAGCCATGGTACTCATATTCAAGGTCATGACTGGTAGTGACGGTAGACCACATGAT
Source organism: Taxus wallichiana var. yunnanensis (assembly GCA_018340775.1). Classification (NCBI taxonomy): domain Eukaryota; kingdom Viridiplantae; phylum Streptophyta; class Pinopsida; order Cupressales; family Taxaceae; genus Taxus; species Taxus wallichiana. The sequence continues at coordinate 496,573,361 of CM031243.1, read as the reverse complement.
TCAAAATCATTACAATGATAGATGGAAGGGGATACTTGATGGAGGAATGGTCTAAAGATAAGACTATACTCATAAGTGTGTGTACTAACAATAGAATGGCCGTAAGTGCAATGCATTAAGAGGTTCAATCTCTGGTTTACCATCAGGAGAGGCTAAATGATAAGCCCCAGACCCATACTTATGTGTGATAATATATGGTCCGATCCAGTTAGGAGAAAATTTTCCCCGTTGACTTCTTTCTAAGGTAGTGACATTTTGATTTTCTTTTAGAACCAGGTCACCTATTTTAAAATCACGCTCTTTGATGTGTTTATTATAAGCACGTTGGATACGATCTTGATAGACATGATGGTGCTCAAGAGCGAGAAGATGATGCTCGTCTAATAACTCAAGTTGCATTAGCCGTTCCTGATGATAATCTTCATCAGAAATGAAGTTGCGAAGAGACACACGTAAAGATGGAATTTGGACTTCAAGGGGAAGAATGGCCTTGGAGCCGTATACCAGAGAAAATGGAGTAGCTCCTGTGGAAGTGTGAATGCTAGTGTGATAGGCCCACAAAGCAAAGGGAAGTTGGAGATGCCAATTTTGTCCTGCTCGATCAATAGTTTTAGCCAAGATATTTCGAAGAGTTTTATTAGTGGCCTTAGCTTGATCGTTAGCTTGAGGATAATACGAGGAAGAAAAGCTAAGTTGGATCTTAAATGTATCGCCGATCTTTTTAAGGTCTTTGTTTTTAAAGGATTTTCCATTGTCCATAATAAGTTTATGAGGAACACCAAAGCGGCAAATGATATGTTGATATATAAAATTAATGATTGGGCCAGATTTAGTAGAGGTGAGTGAGATTGCCTCCACCCATTTAGTGAAATACTCAGTAGTAGTGATGATAGAATGATGTTGTTGTGATGAACAGGGATTTATTAGACCAATAAGATCAAGGCCCCACCTGCCGAAAAGGGCCATAAATCTTGGGCAGGCTGTAAAGCCTGGCTGGGAATATGAATAAGATTAGAGTGTTGTTGACATCTTAGACACTTCTTGACATATTCACAACAATCATGATTTAGAGAAGGCTAATAATAGCCAAGACGAATAACACATTTGGCATTAGATAATCCACCGAAATGCCTACCACAAATACCGTCGTGAACTTCTTGGATAGCTGTAGAGGCTTCATGGGATTGAAGGCATCGGAGAAGGATACCATCAAACCCATGCTTGTAAAGAATACCGCCAAGGATTACATAACGAGTAGCACGTTGGATAAAATATCTCTTAGCATTTTTAGAAAGATCAAGGGGAGTAATGGATTTGGATAAATAATAAAAAATTGTGAATACCAGAGGTCTGACAAATTAGATTCGACCAGATGAATCTGAGGTATGTCATAGAATGGTTGTTTACGATGATGTATAATAACCAAAGCTTGGATTCTTGAATTGTCCACAGGATAAGGGCATGAGGGATGCCATTGTATCAACAAAACGATTGGTCGAACGCAGACAAATTGAATAGTGTAAGAATCGAAGGATTTAAGAAGATGATGAGAAATATCATGATATTGTTGTAAAATATCATTTTTACACTGATATTCACCAGTGACCTGCTTTATTATTAGTTCAGAATCACCAAAAATGTCAAGGATATGAACGCCTAGAAATATAGCAGTTTCTAGTCCTAGTATAAGGGCTTCGTATTCTGCCATATTGTTTGTACATTCAAAATCTAATTTGAAAGATAAGGGGATTGGGGAATCCCCGGGAGGAATGAGAACAACTCCTGCCCCTCCGCCTTGCTGGCATTTAGAACCATCGAAGAAAAGAATCATTTTAAGGAGATCATGATAAAATTGATTGATTGATTCATTGAGAAATGATTAGGAGTCTGTATTGGAAAGAGGGGCCTCGGCTAATTGATCCGCAATAGCTTGACCCTTAATTGCCTTTTGAGGAATGAATTCTAGGTCGAGCTTGGCCATGAGAAGGAGCCATCGAGTGATGCGATCATTGTGATATGGCTTAGAATGCATCACTTTGAGGGGTTGAAAGTTAGTAACAATATAGGTTTTATGATTAAGAAGATAGTGTCAAAGTTTTGATGCAACGAAGAAAATAGCGCAACACAATTTCTCCGCTTCAGAGTATCGTGTTTCACAATCATGGAGAGTACGACTGATATAATAAATGACCTATTCGCGTCCTTGATTATCACGGTGTGCTAACATAGCTCCTAGAGCATGATCAATTCATGAAACATATAAATAAAAGGGTTCTCCTTCGCGTGGAGGTGTGAGTACTTGGTGGAGATAACAAATATCGCTTAAGATCTTCAAAATCCTTTTGGCAGTTTTGATCCCAATCAAAGGTTATGTCTTTTCAAGAAGGTGATGAAAGGGCTGACAACGATTAGAAAGTTGTGATATGAAGCGACGAATATTGAAGTCGACCTTAAAGACTGCAAAGTTGCTTGAGATTGGAAGGAGGCATTTCGAGAATTGCTTTGATTTTTTCGGGTCAACCTCAATGCCTCTGATAGAGACAATGAAGCCAAGGAGTTTTCCAGTAAGAACTCCAAAAACACACTTTTCCGGATTGAGGCGAAGGGAGAAATGAATGAGACACTTGAAAAGTATCTCAAGAACCGAAAGATGGTCACATCTATGTTTAGATTTTGCTAAGAGGTCATCAACATAGTCCTCATGGTTTTGATGTAAGAGGTCATGAAAGATATATGTCATGGCTCGTTGATATGTAGCCCCAACATTCTTTAAACCAAAGGGCATGACACGATAACAAAAGGTACCCCATGGGGTGATAAAAGATGTCTTGTGCTTTGATCTTCAGTGCAATCAGAATTTGATTATAACCAGAAAAACCGTCCATTAAAGAGAGCATCTCATGTCCCGCTTTGTAAGATCTACAAGTTGGTCAATACTTGGAAGAGGGAAATCATCTTTAGGACATACGAGGTTAAGATCTCAAAAATTAGTACATATACAAAGCTTTCCAGATGCTTTTGTGATGGGTACAATGTTAGAAACCCATTGGGGATAATGAAGTTGGCAGATAGGAGACGTTGCAATTCTTCTTTCACAAGAAGAGCAATTTGAGGATGCATTCGATGAAGCTTGTCTAATTGGTTTGGCATTGGGGATAACAACAATGTTGTGGACAATGATGGAGGGTCACTACTTGGAATGTCCAAATACGACCATGCAAATGCTTGGCTATGTTTGGACAAAAATGAAGTGAAGGCTTGAGCTCTTAAGGTGTTAAAGACTAACCTATTTTAAGGATGTGGTGCTCCTGAGGTGCTCCAATAGTAATTTTGATAGTGGATTCATTCAAGAGATTAGATTTTTCTAGCGGATGAGTTTTCTGATCTTGAGAACCTTCGGCTCCCATGTAAGAGAGAATGGAAGTGTCATCATCGCATTGAAGAATGTCAATGATAGGGGAATCTTCCTCTACCATTTCTGGATATTTAAGGGGAAAAGATCGGGTTTCATTTTTGGCTTGATAAGTCACCGTCAAGAAAGATGGTCGAAATCAAAAAAAAAAAAGTTAGGGGAATAGGAACCGTATCATCTTGATCTGGATCTGTGAGATAATTGGATGGAGAAAAATCATTATCTGAGTTGGAAGGATAGTTGGAAGGAGATGAGATATTATTTGAATCTGTAGGATAGTTGGAAGGAGAAGAAATATGTTCTGAATCGGTAGTATATTCGAGATGGAGAAGAAATGGATGAATCAATATGAATGGGAGAAGACGCAGATGTGCCGGGAGGGTGTATGGTGGGATCATCATATCCCAAACCAATTTTTGACATGATTCATGGGCTTGAGCAAAGATATTACCATGAGGGCCCTGTTCATAGTGCTCCCAAACCAAACCCCTTCCATGCACAACGATAGAGGTATGTGTGAGCGAAAGATGGTTTACTAAGAAATCTGAAATTGCTTGTATATATCGTTTGGCATGAAAATGATTTTTCAATGTGAGAAGAAGGTTGATCAAGGCCGCCATATACTAAATTGGTTTTGAGGGAAGAAGGGCCAAACGAGACAATTTCCCCAACATTCGATTAATACATAGGGGCTTCTCGGTATGTCGAGGCAATTAGGAGAAGGGTATTGAGAGTGAGGAGTTGATATTCCCCTAAAGCAAGATTTTGCGTTATAGGATCAGAAGAATCTGTATGAGGCAGGGTAGATGGAAGTACAAAAGAACTGGTGGATGCATCAAGAGAAAAATTGGTTTTAGGAACAAGGACATCTTTAGGTCTATAGATCATGCGACATGTCTTGGAAGGGGGATCTCAGCTGGAAGAGCATAAGTATTCCCTTCATGTTCATATTTGATACAATGATGAAGAGTAGACGGAACACAATGCATAACGTGAATCCAAGGATGTCCTAGTAAAGATTATATTGGAATTCTCCTTCAATGATGTAGAAAAGTTCGTGGAGGAGTTTATGGCCGACACGGATAGGAAGAACAACCATTCCTAATGGGGGAGTGACAACATCGTTAAAGCCGTGAAGAATGGTAGGAGATTTGGCAACAATGGTATTGGGAAATTTAAGCTGATTGAAGGTATGAGAAGAAATGATATTAATATTGACACCATTGTCAATCATGGTTCGACGGACGCTAGGTGTCATCGATATAGACTGTGATGAATAATGGTAGATCATGTTCTTCTTGTGGTATCCTGGGATTTCTGAACTTTCAAATGATATGGTAGCAGATGTTGTGAAGGCATGAGCTAAAGCCGCAAAAGGTGGGGCTCATCGGAGGATACCAGGATCTGTTGTAAGACCTCCATAAGAGCTTGTTTATGATGTGGAGAGCTTTGAATGAGCTCATAGAGTGACATTTTGACAGGGGCCTGGTGAAGTTGTTTAATAATGGTATGTTCAATGGAGGAAGGATTCGGGCGGCCAAAATAGATACCTTGGCTTTAGAAGAAGATGAAGGCGTTGTTGCGGGATGATTGGTAGGAGCAGCGATGACAACCTTTGGCCATGATGGAGGTGCGGAGGCAGCAAGCTCCTTAGGAGGAGGGATAGCGACATAAGTCTTAGGGGTAGACGGTGAGGTGGAGTCAGAGTTATATGGCTTTGAATGGGTGGTTATCTAAACAATGTTGATTACAAGAGGAGGACGATCCTTAGGATCATCCTCTTTTGATAATATGTTGGTGGCATTGGTGGTTATATCTTTATTTGGTAGTGGAATACTGACAGGATTTCTTAATGAAAAGGGTGGTCGAGATGTTTGAACAGACGCATGTTGGGATGTGGAAGTTGATGGAGGAGATGGTAGAATTGGTTTTTCATCGTTAATATTTTTATTGACAAAATGATGCACGATGGCTTGGAGAGCTTTGCAATGTTCAGTGTCATGTCCAGGGGCATGGTGAAATGCGCAAACAAGATTGGAATTAAACCAAGAAGGCCTTGGCGCGTTTGGATCGAAAAATTTAATTGGCGGTAAAGTGATGGTTGAGGCTTGGAGTAGTTGGTGAAACATGGTGGTATAATAACCGGTGTTATCGATGGAGAACTTTGGAATGATGCATGGGAAGGTGGTGATGTAATAATGGCTTTAGACATTGTTTTGAATTTGTAAAAGGCAAATGAATGTGCTTGATGCAGGATAATAGTTGAAGACATAGACGCCTTTGAATTTTTTTTAAGGTATTGGTTGGAAAAGGGTGGTTACATTGTTCTAGTAGTAGTATGTGTTGTTGGTGAAGGGAAGGTTCCTAAAATGGAAGAGGAAGATGAGGGGTGTGGTCCTAAAATAGAAGGAGATGATGTGGTTTCCAAGGAGCTTCTATCGGGAATAGTGAGGTCTACTTTTGGACGAGGATGTGAAGGAGAACACTTGGGAAATGGGGTCTAGATCTTGTATATGAATGTGGATTGTTAGAGGGAATGACCAGAATCTCTATAGGAGGAACCAAAGATATTGAAGTGGATATTTGTGGGGACTGCACCGATGTGTGAGTGTCTAATGGTATAGAAGAAATGGGACAATAATTTGAAATTAAGGAATGCTGGAATGTTTTCCAAAAATCATCGAGTAATGACATGGCCGTGGAAGAGGGAGATGAGATAGGTGATTGTAAAATAGTAGATGTTGTAGGTGTTGGTAGAAGTGCAGAAAGAGGGATTGGAAGAGAAGCTAAGGATGAGATAACAGGTAGAGGTGGGATAATTTCTGACAAGGTGATTGGGTTTAATGGAGTAGATGTAAGGGTAATGACACAAAGTGATATTTGCATCTGAGGAGAGGGCGGTAGGTGTTGAGATAGATGTGAGTATAGGAAAGGGTACTGACATGGGCATGGATGTAACTAATGTTGATGCAGAGATGAATGTTGATGTGTTTGGGGATGTAGATAATGTATCAAAGGGGACTGGTGTAATGGTTGATGAAGAAGGTAAACTTGTGGGGGAAACTGGACTTTTATTGCCGACATGGATAGTGTTTATGGTGTGGGTACTAGGGTTTGAGATACAGAAGTAGGAGCAGTCTGGTTTATGGATGTGGGTGTATGATTTGGAAATGGTTGTTTAAAAATATCTAAAGGTTGATTGGATGAGGCATTCGGGTTATCCACTTGAAGTTCTCCCTGATCGATGAGTCTTTGGACAAAATCCTTGAACGTCCGACATTTTTCTATGTCGTGTCCTCGGACTTGATGATACTTGCAATAGTGATCCTCTCGATACCACACAGGTCATGGCCTAGATTCATTAACAGGTTGGATAGGCGGTAGTGTGATCAAGTGTGTTGTTATCAACTTGTCAAAGATGGCACTGTATGATTCTCCTAAGGAGTATAACTGGGCATTGGGTCGTGGAAATTGTTGTTGAGTTACTATGGTAGATGTCGGGGTAGGAGATGATCTAACAACGACAACGTTGGTAGTTGTCTTCGATTTATCATTTGATATGGATGGTCTGACAAATTTAGTTTTTGGCTTATTGGTCTTTAATTTTAAATGCCCCTGTTCTAAGGCACATGTCTCAAGCTTGCGGGCCATGGTAAAAGCCTCTTCAAAAGTGTGAAATGATTGGATTTGCAAGGTTGAGGAAATATGCTTAGCACAAGAGCGCGCGAAGAGCTCAATGAGATCAGTTTGAGGTAGTGGAAAAGATAATTGATTTATCATATTGTGCCATCGTATGCGACGAAATTCGTGATGGATTCATCTTCGAATTGGCAGATAGTATACAGTCATTGATGGTTATTTTACGTGCGATATTAATGGAGAAATGCTCAAGAAATAATTGTGCAAGATGGGAAAAAGAAAATATAGAGTCTTGGGAATATTATTATACCACTCTAAAGTGACCAGGCAAAGACATGGGAAAGTACGAAGCATCAAGTCTTGGTCGAAGCGCAATGAGATAACGTGTATGTTTAAATGCTCTGAGATGTTGTTGAGGGTCCTCCTTGTTGTTAAACTTGGAAAACTTCGACAATTCCCAAAGTGGAGGATATGGTTTCATGGGCACAGATGGATGGATGGGTTCATTACATATTTTTTCATAAGACAATGTGACTTTGGACCCTAATGTAGCAACCTCTAGGTTGGCTAACCGACCTATCAAGATTTGCATGGGGTCATTAGGAAGTGTTTGTTGAGCAGTGAAAGGTGGTGGTTGGACTTGCGTATGTGTAGGTATCTGAGGGACTTGGTATGGGTGAGTGTAAGCTATGTGTGATAGTTGAGGTGGTTGCTTGATAGAATGTGTGTTGGTGAGAAACAGGGCATGGTGTGATTGTTGAGATTGTGTAGGTTGTGGAAGTAACTGTTGAGTGGGGATGTGAGTATATGCAGGTTGATAGACTGGAAATGACACTATATGTTGCAAAGGTATGGTTGGAGGAAGTTGAGAAGTGAGGGTATAGACTTGTGATGTAGAAGGAATTTGCTGTTCGGATAAGGGATTTGACACATGGGATGGTTGAATGAAGGTACCAGTGACCATCGAGCTGTTGTAGTGGTAGGGATGGCAGTCATGATAGTCATGTTGATGTGAGGAAGATTGGGCGGAATGGGCGTGACTACCTGGGTGGTCTGGTGTGTTGATGGGTTGGTGGAGGATGACACAAAATCATGTAAGGCCATGGATTGAGGAATTTTAGAACCAGTATTATAAGGATAGACCTGCTGAAGCGGTGGGCCATCTAGAGGAAGGTGTATGTATCTTCTTAAAAGATAGTCTTGAAGGGCCACAGGTTGGCGTCAAGAATTTGTCTGAATTTTGGGTCCCCAAGAGGGAAGACGAAAGTACCAATAGGCTCTGATCTGACAGAGGGCGGAGTGATGGCCTAGATGGGATGGAATGTTGGTCTAATGTCGTAGTGTGGGTGAAAGGTATTGAATGAGGAATATTAGTGAGAGAATGGGTGCCTGTGAGTGAGATAGGAAGAAACATGGATGATGAAGTTGTTGATGTAGTGATTGATTGGGATGAAGCACTTGTGTGTGGTGAGGTTGTGTTCCATCTTTTTAGTAGTGGATCGAGTGATTACGGGCATAAAAAGGAAATCGCTATTATATCAACAAACAAGTGAGCAAACATGTTTTTATTTAATCAAGAACGTGTGTAAAGAAAAATAAAATGGCTAAAAGAGGACCTAGAAGAAGGTAAACTATGTTTGGTTTCAGGTAATTTATGGCTGGGAAATGTCTAAAATGGTTCTGTTGGGTGATCAAATCCCAATCAATGAACCAAGTGCAATGAATGTTTCGATGTGTTGATTAATTTGTGAAATTTTAGGTAGTGTGTGATGATAGGTGTGATGCAAATAATTAAACCCCTAGTTACACTATGTGAGCAAGCAGAATGCACAGGTTCGTTTTACTCCAAAATTGAAATATGAAATTCGATGCTGACAATCATCCAAAATACCGACAATACCATGCAGAAAAGAGAAAATAGGGAAAACTGGAGAATACCTGTATATCGCTTTTCCTTTTTATCTGACAACAAGTTGAGCCAAGTGTAAGCTTTAAGCGATCTGGAAAGCACCTTTTGTCGTATCCAAGTAAAATGTTTGAAAATGATAATCAATGATTGGGAACGTCCAAGGATCTTATGACTGCAGATGAGATTGACAAGCGACGATTGGTGATGTGGTTTGAGTTTAAGATTTTATCTTTGACAACGCAATCTTGTAAAGGAAAATACGACAATTAGTGGATATGACCCAAAAGAGATAAAACAAATAAATAAATATAAACAAATTATCGGGATTAGTTGAATATAAATTAAATTAGATACTAAACAATGCAATGACTATTATTAAGTAATAAAATAAATGATGATCTAATGCGAAAATAATGTGAATCGTAATACAAAATGCTAGACATGAAAAATGTGATAATCAAATCAAAATAATAAATAACGACACACACTATATAAATGACAAACCTATTTTAGACTTATAAAAATGAACGATAAATGAATAAGATAATAATTAAGCTCCTAGACAATAAACTACATTATCAAAACCAATGTGAATATGCGTTTATTTATTTAACAACTTATCAAAATCTAAATAAATTTCATAAACAAATGTTTATTAACAAAATAAAATATATTTGAACGTCCGATGTCAATAGATGATACAATGAGATAAAATGTCTAATCGATAGGACGGGAAAAAGAAATATCTTATCTAACTTCGTTATTAACACCTCCTTATCTACTTTTAGATACTCCAGAGTTGGTCCTACTACACATGGATATAACACTTCATATGTACGATGACATAGTGAGAATCACGATAAATATATATAATTGGCTATGGGTAGTTTAGGATAATGAGGATTCTAATTTTTTTTTGTATTTTTTATAATTTAATTCAATTTTTTAAAATGTTATTTAGTTATTTAATTAATATTAATAGTATTATCAACATTTGTAATTAAGAGCGATAAGAATAAAAGTTTACGCTTCTTATAAATAAATCAATAACAAATCTTTTCAAACGATAAATCGATGTACCTTAATGGCGACATAAATGACTACCTGTATGCACCACAACACATGGACGAAGATAGTACCAAAGAGCCCGCAGTGGGTGAGTCTACAAACGAAAACTATAGAACATATATCTAGATTGATGCGATGTCATATTTACAATAATATAAAATACAATAACTGTTATACATACGACACCCATACAAAGTGAGCAAGCAAAAACATGACCGAACTTGGATCTGGTCCCACCGAGCGTGCCAAATGTTGATCTAGAAAACTCGTTCTTGTGTGGGTGAACATCGAGACTACAAGCCACCAACAACTTTGAATGATAGAGGGCTTAGGACCTCAGATGTAGATATGGATTTTGGATACGAGCCAGAGAGAAAATAGATCTCGTGAAAAGAAGATAGATGCAAAAGACAGTAAACAGATAAGATTAGATAATGATATGCGGGGGTGCCTGACAAAGTAGATCCGAGAAGTGTTAACTTCCTCGGTGGCTATCAACCCCCGTGTTCACAAGAAAATAATGAATATCCAATGATAAGATGACATGCCAAAACTACAGAGATTTGCAATATGTTGAATAAACAATATAAATATGATACCAAGTCAGTGTTTTGATATAACAACAAATTGATCATTAGAGTGACAATATGAGACCGATAGAGCTTCGCCTCCAAACACTCCACAATATGATTCAAAGCTTCACAAATAATTTTGACAAAATATTATGAATTTTAAGCTTGAGAATTTCAAGAATTTTCTCCTCCCCATTAGAGGGGGAGAAAAAGTTCTATTTATAACTTGAATTGGGATTAAAATAAAGGATTAACAAATAATTATAATTTGCAAAATAAATCTTGATTAAGAGGACATGATGAAGAGTTGATTTGATGGTGGGGTTCATGATGTGAGAAAAGGAAAATGTGTGATGTGGAGTGGGGACATGGTTAGGTGTAATAGTGAAGTCATGTGCTCACTTTACACTATTGATTTTTGGATTTGTTGTCGGATAGGAGATTTTGAATTATTGACTTCATGGGTGGGGTTAATAATTTAATAATTTGAGGGAATTGAATTTTTAGGTGGGAATTGATTTTTAGGTGAGAAGTGATTTTGACTTAAGTGGGGAACATGTGGGGTTGTTGATTTGTATATATATTTTTGAATTATTTAATTATTAAACAAGATGATATGACTTATTTAAAAAATAAATTATTTAACATAATATAGTTTTGGCATGTAATAAGAGATTAATTAAGTTATAAGATTAATTAACTGAATATGAATTGTCGGTGGAAACAAGATTTGAGTAAGTCTCCTTTTGAAAGAGACCAAAACAAGGGGTGATACCAAAATTTGGTGTTTACACTTGAAGATATGAAAGGACGATGTCTTATGATCACGGGGCATCAAACGGAAGCCTCAAGATATAAGAGCTTGGAGAAGATAACCAAGTGTTCACTGGATGCAAGAATATTCTTGGTGTAGTATGAATACGAAGACATGATCATGTTTAGTTTTCTTCTTCTCGAGCCATGCAAAGCCGTCACAAGAGCATGGTTTGATCAAATAATAGTTTTTGTGTTTCAAAAATCACATTTTAGTCCATTATTCCATGATGGCATGTAATGTTCTCAACCCAACATTTGGTATGTGTATACTCTTTCCCTGCCTCTATAAATTTCTTCCTATATCTAATTTCCCTTTCCCATTGTGTTTTCTCCCCCTTCTGGTGTGTTTCCCTTTTGTTTATGTGTGTTTGTGTGTTAGAAGAAATGACTCTATAAAGGCCAATGGATAAGGCGCTGGTGCACGAAGTAAATTGAGATTCTACGATTCTCATTTCATATCCTCACTGTGCTCGATCCACAACATGTCCCCAAGATAGAGCCATATGTTCTCTTGTGTTTTTGCATGGGTAAAATTTACTAAAAACATGGCAACGAGACCCTAGTGTCGATTTTTTTTCTCATACCTTTCCAAGACACCCCCAAGTCAGCTTATTCCATGTACCAGTCTATCATATTATTCAAATATTCCACAAGTGAGTGTCATCCATTCCCCTAGGTGATTTAGGAAGAAAAATAGCATTCAAGAACTTTTAGAGTAGTGTCTCCAAAAGTGGAGTTTTGGGCAATCTTAGGAGGGGCTACCTTTAGCCTTCCTAAGCTATGTACACAACCCCACAGGAGCGTAACAAGGATATAATTCATCATGGATAGGTATCCAGGAGCTAGGAACATCAAGGAATTCCTTTAGAAAGATTCTAGGAAAATTCAGAGGCTTAGGAGCTAGTTCATCGAAAGTGGGTTTTTTGAGGCCGAAGGATCTTGCATAGTAAAAGAGTACCTAAACTTTGATAGGTTATTTCAAAAGCTTTGGAATGAGTTATGAGTTAAAAATATATCATTGGAAATAAATTTCAACCCTCTACATGGTGGAAAAATATATCAACTTCAAACCCCATGCATTTTTCTAGGCAGCTCATTCTTTCCATGCATCGTGGGTTATCACGAGAAAAAATGAGTTTTTTGAAGGTGTGAAAAGATGAATAAAGCCATGAAACCCATCCCATCATTCTCAAAATTCCATTTCCATGAAAAATCATATAAATAAGCGTGCAAAAATTCATCCAGGAGCTCAAGTTATGGTCTTTCTAAGTCGCCCTCCAAGGTATGTTATTTGATACTTAGTCAAATTTGTAAAGGGACATGTGGCAACTTGAGGCTAAGGCACAATGTTTTGCACCCATTTCACAAAAATAAAGGGAAAATAGGTGCAAAAAAAAGTTTGCCCTCCCCCTTTAATCTCTTTGGTCACTCATATGACCCCAATGACTCATTTTAAGCTCCTTTGACCAAGTTGACTTCCTCCTTCACCTACTCCCGCATGCATGCCACTTGTTTAGAAAGGGATAAGGTGTATTTTTGTGCACATATTTTACCAAACCAAAGGGACAATAGGGACAATAAAATGTGCCCTCCCCTTATTTCCACATGGTTTTTCATATGACCTAGTCTCACCCAATGCGGAGAAGGTAGTCAAAGCAGTACTTAATCTTCGGTAGATGATTGTGGTAGCTCCAAGTAAGGATTTAGGGGGAAAAAATAACTCATTTTAAATCTAAAAATATCCTCTACATGATGGAACATTCGTATTTTCCAAAAACCCTTGGCATTTCTCGGGGGAGTTCATTTTGAGCGGGCACACTCGATGATTCCAAGGAAGAAGGTAATTTTTGAAGGAGTTTAAGGAAGAATAAGAAGTTGAGACCCATTCACTTCATCTCAAAATTTCCTTTCCAGTAAAAATAATATAAGGAAGTTCCTAAAAAGACCTTTGAGAGCCCGAGATATGATGTTTTCAAGTCTCTTCCCAAGGTAGCATGTTTCAATACTTAGTCAAATTTTTAAAGGATACATGTCAAAATGGTGCTCAAATACACTTTTGTGCCCCCATTGTCCCTTTCCAAGTGGGAAAAGAGGGAAAAAAATGGCACTCCTCCTCCCATATAGCCCATGAACATGCAATATGACCATGGAAACCTCCGATAAGCCCCATGTGCTTATTTCTAGCTCCCCCTCCATTTCACATGTCAAATGAATGAACACCACTTGTCGCAAAAAGGATAAGGTTTTTTTTTGTGCACCTATTGTCCAAAACCAAGGGTACAATTAGGATTAAAAATTCACCCCACCCCCTCTCATTGTGCCAAAAGCTATATATTCCAGACTTAGCCATTTTTCCTCCATTCTCCCATATCTCTCCATCCATTGTCGAAACTCTGCTCGAAATTTTTATTGAATACTTCCTCCACCATTTTCATCTCCATAAATTTCCTCCATGTTCTCATGATCCAATGAAGAAGAAAACCATTCGAAAAATGAATGTTTGAAGGCTTCAAGCTTGTTCTTCGGGGCTGAAATGACTTTGTAACCGTGACGTAAACATCTTAGGATGATTGTGTAACCCGTGAGGTTTTTTACAATCAACCACATTTTTAAAGGCCATTAAAACCAAAGTGGAAGAATTTTCATGCATGGAACCAATTTTTGTAGCGCTAAAATCCCGATTGCTCTAAAAACTTTAAAATTTAAAATCTTCATTTATAGACGTCGGGTAGACTTGAAATTTCAGAGGTGCACTAAAGAGAAAAAAACATATCTAAAAAGCTAGTTTTGTCTAAAACCGAGGTCCATAACCCAATTTATAAAAATAGTAAGCCTTCTACATAGGCACTTGCTATTTTTAGTAAGTCTACATGAAGAGTAGTTTCGATGGAAGTAAGGTGCACAAGAGTGATCCGGAAAGACAATTTGACCGATCGGAGTTAGAAAGGGTGGAAATTGTAACTTACTAAAATAGTAACACCCGCTTTTTGGGTGCAATAAATTGTTATAGGATCCATGAAACTAGAATTCACAGTATCAAATCAGTCTCAAATTCAATCATTAGTGTATTCAAGGTAATAGGATTGTCATGGTTACAATACCCTAGTAGTTGTTCATGTTTCTCAACCAATCAGTAACCAAAAGAACAAAGGAATGATGACACTTCATGGTTTGGAGTGATTTTTTTAATATACTTCATCGAAGCTTTCTAATTAGTGCAATAGTATGGCTACATTGCAAAGGTCATCGTGGTCCATTTTCTAGCTTGAACTTATTTATGTAACGCCCACTAAAACACACACTAATACAACAACTTTGAAAAACTCGGATAACTTGTTTTTGTTTTACTTGCTTGGAGTTTTACACGACACAACAAGAGGTCACAATGGCGACCACTAACTCACAATAGGCTTGACACAACATTGATCACCAAAGTATAAGGAATTCTACGATGCTCGACATAAACCTGTTCACTTCCCATTTCTGAGCTGCAATATCACATACAAGTCCAACCACGAACATGCTTTTAGGGGCATTCCACAATGAAAGTCTTTTAAGGTTTCTTGTTTACTACGCTCTTAATTCTTAACTTACGTTCTTATAAGATTCATGTAATAATTCACACAATTATTTTCACAAGGGAGAACTTCTTTCTTTAATACTATCGACTAATTAGCTTAAGACCAAGTTTTCTAAAAGAGGATCATCAATTATATGTCAATAACTTGCTTAATTCATTTGATTAAAAGGAACATTTTCCATTTCTCAAAAGGTTAAATAATCTTGCACAAGCCACTGAAATTTTTTCCACACCCATATTGCTTAGGTTATAAGTACAAGCTTGATTGAGGTAAAGTACCATTTTAGGTTCAGAACAAATAATCTTCTTTGCTAAAGGATCTAAAGTTTAACATTACTTAAGAAAGGTCACAATGAATCAAGGCAAGGGGAAACAGTCAAAAGAATTTAGCTTCAGGGTCCCATGGGTTATTACTCAGTCTTTTATTGAGGCTAAGAATTTATCACGATTATTTAAAAGTTTTATTTAGACTTTGCTTGATTAATTTTGCCAAGGGTAAACCATTTACATTTCAACGATTGAGAGAGAGATCGAAGGGTTTCTTAATAAATTTCCTCCTACTTATACAACCTTATTTTCTTCCAAAACTAATCATTGATTTCACCATAAAAGGATAATGTTGATTTGTTTAGTTTGGGGGACACAAGGTATATATGTATTTATTATAAAAGATAGTTTCCTCTTTGGACGTTTAAGGCTCAATTGTTATCAAGAAGATCATAACTACATTATCCTTTTTTTTTTATACATTTATAAGCATTACTAACCCACTTTAATATGCCTAGGTTTACTTTTATGCCATGACCTAGAGGGAGCTATTACACAAAGTTTTAACTCAAGATACATTTATCATTACCCTGTTTGCGAAACAAAACATGATTACACATTTTATCCAACACGATGAACTAACCCAAAGGTGGCGAAGGATTCTAATGAACTTGACTTGCAAACAAAAGAGTAACAATATTGGTCGAATCCATATTAAGCTATTTTTCAAAATTTGTTATAATACAACTAATTACTCAAACAAAGTTGTGATCTAGTTATATTGTATACAATATTATTTACAAGTTCCACTTTCAGACACAAGTGACAACATTACCCATAGTACAAATTGGGCCCATCAAAATTTCCAAACAAACAAAACTTAGAGGCTCACAAAAATAAAGCACATATGAACGAACGAGATTCGAAGCAACACCAATGCGACTCTCCTTTTTCTAACCACGAAGGCCATCTGCACATTTATAGCCTTGATTCAGTTCGCGAGAACTGAGCATGATAAAAATTACACATAGGAAAAGTATGCTACCACTAACAATATCATGAAATGAATCTTCTATTTAATGAAATATTGCTAAGCTCTAAACCTCTACAACTTCTTGAATCATGCTAGAAGATTTAGTATTTTCTCATAAGAACGAAGCCATGAAAAGATGTTATGAGCATTGTTCCCTAAAACAACCAAAAGTCTAATCATCATTCTAGTAGGGGTCAAGGACCCAATGAGATTGAAACAAAGTGATGAGTGTATTGGGATGTCAATCATGTAATCACATGTATTATATGATTGAAACCCCAATACTCAAACATCAATCAACATTTCCTTAAATAAGCCATATGATCTAATAGATTTAAAGTTAAAACTTCAACATCACATACTAACCACTATTTTCCCCTTCCAAAGAAAATCTACCCCACAACATGCCTACACCTAATTTCTTGAAAGGAACATACAGAGTAAGTTCTAAAAGAAAAGGTCAACATAAGATCATAAAAAAAATCCTAAGTTCCCTTAATTTATTCCAACACCCTCGTTTGAGTCAAAAAACTTAAACAACTGAAACACAAGTCTTTTCATTAAACAAAAAGAACCCTCTCTCTTATTTATTTTGAACATAAGCATATTATTTTATCTCGCCACTCCTAAGTACCTCCAACTCTCAATTAGGAATATAATGAATAACCAAAGTCTTAAACCAGGTGAAACTTTCCTTAGTCACATCAAATAATAGTAATTATAATTAGTAAATAACCAGAGTCATGTCAAAAGTAATACTTCCCTCTATCATCACAAATAAATCATGATCCTTCCTATTTGTAACAGCTGGAGGATAATCACCCTTATCCAACCTACTAGGTAATGGATTGCCTTAAGTTATCAAAAGATGGCAACAATGATTCCCGACCGTAATAACAAACAAAGAAGATAATCAACCAAACTCCTCTCGTAATAGTTAAGACTTTACCATTATCCATTTCTTCTTATTTTATCATGAAAGGGTAAGGCATCGGCTAGAAGAGGCATCCTACTCATTAAGATTCAAGCAACCAAGTTAGCTAGACCTTTTTATCTCGTAGATACGAAATGCATCTACTCACCAACTTTAGCTTGAGCCCCATTTACCCTGTTTTCCTCATGATACTGACTTTACACAGTCATAGGAGAGTATAGGAGGGTTCACGAAACTCGAACACACTTACCCCTCAATCAGATATATACTCAGATTCACAACCTCAAAATGAGGAAAATTAGATTTAGACCACAACACAGAAACCCATCAAAACTTGCCAACATAGGTTCACGTGAGACCTAACGGACCCTCTAAACGAATTAAAAACAATAGTCAAAGGATACTATTATTATCTCTCATGTTTATAAAAAAACATCGGGTTAGAGTATCCAAATCCATTAACAACTCACAGTCAACAAAGAAAATACTCATTCAAGTAAATCAGTAACCCAAACTTATCAGTGCACTCTCTATATTTTTATCAGCTACATAGACTCAAATCTTCGTTGAAGGGGGTGTTTATTCCTAAGAGATAATGCCTATATTCTCTTATCATCCTTCCCAGGACTTAGGGTAGGTTTATCAAACTGTATTTTCACATAAGAAAACATCATCAAAAGAGAGACATGATGATCAAATGGTGAGCATCTAAGGGATGTGGCTAAATTTTAAAGTATCCATCCCCAGGAATAAATCCCATGAAGAGTAAAAAAAACTCTAAGGCATCACATATCGGTCTCAAAGTATGGACAGAAAATGCATTCATCATAGATTCACATAAAAGGACCAACAAGATAGTCCTTAATACTTCCGTATGATTTTAACCGTAATAACAAGAAGGAAGCTAAGTATCCCTGCAATCATTGGTATACAGAAGCAACAAGAGCAAGTGCCAAGACCATTTGTAGAACCAAAACTAGCAAGGGATCATCCCAAGAAGTAGCTAACATAGGAGAGAAACTTAAAAACATAACCTAGAAGATGAGATTAGATAGAAAACCCCAAAATAACTTGAATCAATAACCACATCGATAAATAAAAGACCATTTATTTTAGGCTATGGTTAATGATAGCATAGTAGACAGATGAGAAGAAATTATCATGTCTGGAGAACGTTTATACATGCTCAATGCATCTGACTTGGCCTTTGAAGCGGTAACTTAACAAATCTTCCACGTTTTTACCTATTGGACATCTAAAATAGTCCAAGGCTTCATGTTGGCACAAGCGGGGTTCGGACCCACGAGTTGAATCCGTAAAAGGGGAATGTGGTCTCCATGACTAATGAGATTGCAGCATTAACACCAAAGGGGTAAGGAAAAGGGCCCAGAACTCGGATCCACGTGAGACAAGGGAGGAGGTAGAGCTAGACTCCACAACCTTACAAACCTCCTCACAGCCCGTGTCTGAAAAGGAATGACAGGAAAGACATGGCATTCATCGCAACACCATGGAAACAAATCTCTAGCAGGTGTAGAAAGCACGATCCCTAAAAGCTACAAATGCAAAGTGAGGGAGCATCCATGGGGCATGTAACCAGGTGACAACAAGCCTCAAAGCGATGGGTTCTCATGAGACTGCCAGGATTGGAAAGATAAGCATGAACAAGGACCTGCAACACAGTTCACTTCACCACATGCAACTAAAAGGAGACCACACTACCCAGTTCTCCTTTCCAGAAAGGACACAGCCAATCCATCTTCAAAATAAAAGTATCCCAACTACCCAAGTCATGGTCCAAGCATGGCGTGAGAAAAGGAAAAAAATTATGGGACCAGGTTGCCAAACAACCAACGTAGGTTTCATTAATACAAGACTTGGAAAAAAAGTAAATAAACGGTGACTAGCTCCCCTATCAACTAGAGTCCAACACATTTTGTCTTAAAGAAGACATGATGGAATGGCAGGTGTTCCACCTCCAAGCGCATACTACTAAAGACCGAGTCCTTCCAAAAAAAACAAGTGTAAAAGCGGCCGAGGCATGAATAAATGGTGGGGTGGGTGGATGCCTCCACATACTTAAAAAAATGTTTTATCAACAATAGGCTACATTTACAAGGCATGCAACGCGCCTAGGCGACCAAGAAACAACATTAAACATTAAACATGAACACCACACCCTAAACAATGGCACCACCAACAATAAGCTCCTCTTGTGCGAATCGAGGCTTGGGCACGAGAGAAAACAAAGGCAAAATAAAATATCTTAAAGGTAATTAATAATATTCATGAAAATTGACACAAAATAAAATAATCATCAATCGACAATTAAATAATAATATTATTATTATTATCATTATTATTATTATTTT
Organism: Taxus wallichiana var. yunnanensis; assembly: GCA_018340775.1. Taxonomy (NCBI): domain Eukaryota; kingdom Viridiplantae; phylum Streptophyta; class Pinopsida; order Cupressales; family Taxaceae; genus Taxus; species Taxus wallichiana. Next base: position 496,553,759 of record CM031243.1, on the reverse strand, counting down.
TACAACCTAAAATAATTATTAGTCATACTAATAACAACCGACAATCAAGCTCGACAAAATCAGAACAAGATTTGCCTTTAACAGGGTAATCGAATAGGGTGCTACGGAGGCCCTCCACAAGAAGCACCGATAAGGACATGGGAAGACAAGATGGGGAGGAAGGATGTTAATCCTTCTCTGTGACAAGGTCGAAGCCAACTAACGACCAACGAAACTCACACAAACGTTTGATGCCTAGAAACAGGGGATACTTGGCGAGAACTAAAGTAACCGTTGAACGAGACGTTCTGATTTAGAAGGGATCTTCATGAGCGACACAAATGGTCATCAAAGGAATCATTCAAAATGTTTCTAAACACTCAAATCAAGGTGTCTGTGTGTCATGTAGGGAGGATTTCTCATGGTGTAAAGAGGTCAAGGTCCAAAGTTTATCATCGTATTAGAGCATTTCACCAGTTCATCGATGGAGTTGATTTTTATCGAATACGGAGTGTTCTTTATTCAGGCATCAACACATCTCTTTTTCCCTCATTTTCCCTTTCTCCTTCTTTCTTCTCTCTCCTTTCTAATTCTTCGTTGGGCTTCATCATTGTATTTTTCCTATTCACTTAAGTGACATATTTTAAAAATTTAAAAGTATTTTCTCAAAATTATAAGAGACATACTTAATTTAATGGCAAACGAAAAGTCACGAATGGAATATGGAAATGAAGAGTCATGTGAGGGAGGTGAGAGGTGAATTCACATTTTTTTATAAATTGGGATGGCCTCTCCATTCTAGAGGATCCATATTTTAAGGAATTTCCACTCTATAGCAATTATGGATTGTAGTTGTTAACTTTGTGTCAATACACATGAAATAAAAGCTACATTTCTTGTATTATCCAGTTTCTTGTATTTCCTCTATCTCTCCCTCTTTTATGCACTTTGCAAGTATAGTGATCCCAAAAGATATTTGTATCTTTGATAAATGAATCCAAGAAGTTTGTGTCTGGTTTTTTCTTCTCACTAGATACCTTCATTGTTGCTTTCATCTATATTGAATGTTGAAATACTCGTGTTACTGGGTGTGAAATATACAATTGGTCTACTCACGGCAAAGTAACTTTCCTTTCCTAACTTCCCTCCTTCTTCATACATCTATGTAATTCATTCCCTTGTACCCTTGTAAAAACATCTTGTCATAGGTTCAATGGAGTGTCCCTATGTGATCCCAAGACTTCTAGGCCAACCCACAACATTTAGATTAGGATTAGATTAGTTACATTCAATAATGGGAGTTGTACTCTCACTAGATACCTTCATTGTTGCTTTCCTCTATATTGAATGTTGAAATACTCTAGAGACTGGGTGTGAAATATGCAATTGGTCTACTCACAGTAGTAACTTTCCTTTCCCAATTTCCTCCTTCTTCATACATCTATGTAATTTAATCCCTTGTATCCTTGTAAAAACATCTTGTCATAGGTTCAAGTGGAGTGTCCCTATGTGATCCCGAGACTTCTAGGCCAACCCACAACATTTAGATTAGGATTAGATTAGTTACCTTCAATAATGGGAGTTGTACTCTCACTAGATACCTTCATTGTTGCTTTCCTCTATATTGAATGTTGAAATACTCGGTTCTGCAGTGTGAAATATGCAATTGGTCTACTCACGGAAGTAACTTTCCTTTCCTAATTTCCCTCCTTCTTCATACATCTATGTAATTCACTCCCTTGTACCCACGTAAAAGCATCTTGCCACAAGTTTAGTGGAGTGTCCCTATGTGATCCCGAGACTTCTAGGCCAACCCACAACATTTAGATTAGGATTAGATTAGTTACATTCAATAATGGGAGTTGTACCATTCAATACAGAGGGGCGTAGCCCCATGAATGTTAGGTGGAGACACATAATTTGCCCAACCGACAAATTTTCTCACCAACACACAGATAAAATGTATTTTTACTCAACAAAAGAGGGACATATTTCCTTCCTTACCATTTTAATGTGGAGGGTTCACATTTGAGAGAAAAGCATTGAATGTGGTACATGAAATTTTACAAATTTTTAAGTTTGATGTTGACTCTCACTAGATGTATGACCCATGTGAGGTGATTAAAGCAAGGGTAGTGGTGAACAAGAACTCTGTCACTAAAATTCAACATGAAAATAAACCCCTGCTAGAAAAATTGAAAAACAAGAACTCTTGGGATGATGTAAAAAGTAATGGATGAAATTTTTATTGAGAAAGGAATTAGTTTTCAAGAGTTGTCAACAAAAATTTTGGGATTGCATCCAAAAAAAAGGTAGAGGCATTTCAATATGAAATTTTTTATGCAAAAGTTGATAAAAATTCCTCCTCTAAAAACATGCCAAAGCATCTAGATCTTGTTTTGCGAGATAAAAATTGGACAAGGTAAAAAATAAATAATTTTTGGTCTATGAGGCGGGACCTAGGCGATCCAAAAGTTGTTTCAAAGTACGATTCTATTCCAGAAGATGCAATTTTTAACATATTGTGGAATGAAGCGCATTCCATAGAGGAAATTAGTGATGATCAATGTGACTTTGAGGAGGAATTACACACTCCTGCTAGGAGGGATAACTCATATAAACCAAGTTTGAATGAAAGCATGAAACAAACATATACTATAGGGGAAGTTATAGCTGAAAATATGGGTTTTAGTGGTGGTGGTTTAGGTTCAATAGGACAAGGCATTTGGCTTCCACTAGAGGTACATCCTAGAAGAGGTTCTAATAGGTTAGGCCTTGGAGCTTCATCTCTAAGAAAGGACCATTGCATACAACAACTACAAGTGGTAATCCAATGCATTTTTCTTTGAGTCAAATCCTCAACAAACATTTCATCCATAGGTTAAAAATTCAAGAGGAGAAGTTGGAAATGAATCTTTTAGTGTTGTTATTGTTGGCGGTTCTAGTGATGGTGGTAGTAGTGGTCGAAAATACCACAACAAAAAAATATTCTAAAAATGCCAATAGACACGGGTGAAGTTCATTTTTTCCAATAAGGACCCAAGAAGAGGCAAAAGACAGAGACAAATACAATTACTCTTGTGCAAGGTATCATTTCCTCAAGGAAACTAATTACAGAAGGTGGTGTCACCCCTCAAAAAATTACTAATCCATAGGGAAATTCTCCCCAAACTTCAATTACTCCTTCTCCATTCAAGTAGTTCATTCCTCCAAACACCTCAAGTTTTGATTATTGAGTTGATTTTTCCCACAAATCAGAAAGAGATAAAAGAAACAAAAAAACAAATACTAAAGACTACTATAACTTCATATCCATTCTCAATGAGGGAATTGCTTTGACATATAACCCGCATACACGAGATACCATGGAATACATGTATGTTATGCCCAAAGTTGTAAAACTAGATAATCAAATGGTTTAGTGACTACGATGTAACCACCCTTCAAATGGATTTTACCAGAATGAAACCTTGTGAAAAAATAAATGTATCAAAAAGGAACAATGATGTGGTATACACAACATTTCTAAAGGCGATAGAAAGAAAAATAATTTGAATAATAAAATTTAAAAGTTAGAGGCAGACCTAGAAAATGAGAAAGCAAACAGAAAAGTGGCAATTAATAAGACCGGTGAGTTGGAGAAGAGGATAAAATCATCTTCCTCTATGACCGTAGTCACTTTGTGAATTAACAGCACAAGTGGGCTGGAAGAAATAAAGACAAAGTTAGAGGAAATGACAAGTAAGAATAATAGAATAGAACAAACACTCGGGAGAATTGCAATAGGTTATGAAGAAGGCAAAGAAATAAAAGGCCAAAAATGGGAACATAGCCTAGAGGAAGAGAGAAAACTCAAGGACATATTGTAGAAGGAAGAGAGAAAATAAAATGAAATACATCCTTCCAACACCAAACTATCTGAATTTTATAAAAAGACAGTGATTAATATGATGAATAATGTTTTGGGTCAAATAAACTAAAAAATTGATGACTTGATTAGATTGTTTGAATTTATGGTCGATCTCGTAGGGAATCTCGATAAGCTCGTGAATACGTAACTGGTAGTAGAAAAGAGATGGCTTCAAGAGAGGATACACCAAGGAAAATTTTGGAATCTATCTAAAATTTGGGTGACATAGAACTAGTGACAAAGAAAGCGAAAATGCGACAACACGAGGATCATGTGGGATAATGCAAACATCAACCGAGTTGCACTCCAACATCATTACGAAGTTCTATGGGGGAGTAAGCTATCAACCATGAAAGTGCATGTAAAGGAAAGGAAATCACATCTCATTCCACAATCTCATCGTCTCATATATATGAAAGAAGGGGTACAAATAGGGGGTGCTTTGTAACCCTAGTACATGTAATCATACCTCCTCAAGTGGATAAGGGGAGTTACATTCCTAAAATGGAAAGTAACTCCCATATAACGTACTTACACATATGATGAGAATCGAGAATATGTCATAACCCCTACGAAACCTAATACCTATGACCTCACCTAAGTGAGATGACTCACCATGTGATGTGGAAAATGAAAACACCAACACCCCCTTCCATCGTAACTTAGGATGAGGTGGCAATTCAAAAATGAGAAATGGGTCCTGGAAACTAAGCCTGATGAGGCACCCATGAACAACAAGGATCTCAAGCCTCGGTGGGAAAAACATCCACAACAAGAGATGGAAAAATCCCCTAACAATCTAAGAAAGATGCCTCAAATGGGTCTCACAATAACTAAGTCCCGATAAAGTACCCATGCACAAATGGAAATCTCTCTCGGAAGAAGAAGAAGAGAGAGAGAAAAGGGATCGTAGAAGAATCCATAACAGGATCTAAACTCTACAACTCTAGGAAGTTTCCAAGAAGATTTTCGATGATGTGATCCTCAGAAAATAGACTAAAGAATATCTACCCACATCAAACAATGTTCTTGCCCTTTCAAAGGATAGAAATGGAGTACTGGAAGTTCGCCCACTCTCAAGTAAACCGGAGGAAACAATATGAACAACTCTGAATCTATTCCACGGAAGTGTGCCATAGGTCTAGAAAAAGAGTACCCAAGAACTTAAGTTAATGCCAAAAGTGTAGAACTATCAGAGTGTGAGAGAGTAAAATCCATAGAAAGGATACCCAAGTGAATTAAAGGAAATGCAACAACCCTCACAACAGTTTAAAGAGGATCCACAAGAAAGGGTGAATCAATCATGATCTCCAAAAGAGTGGAAGTGATAAGAGTCATAGAAGGGGAACTCCTAACAAAGGAGATGAAAGACTCCTTTGAAACACTTGTAGAAGGATGAGAAACTCCATGTACTACATCACAAGTAGGAACTACGAAGAGATGACGAAGGTATGGTAGATAATTGTCCCAAAGATGGGGTTTGATGAACAAAAGATCATTTTCTAACGGTAAAGATCATCACATGAAAGAGGAGGAGCAAAAGTGGCCCACACACTAGAAGTGGAAATGAGGCTGCTGTAATGATGGTATGAGGCATGAATGAGAATAACCGATGTATGATGAGAAGGGAGGAGTGTCAACATACTCTGGAAGGTGTCCGAGATAAGGATGAGAGGATTCCTCAGTAGTACTCTCGTCATCATAACTAGAAGCACAATCCTTATCATCAGGGATAAAAACAAGTGAGTTTGTGTTAGCAGAATTGTCATCACATGAAGAGGAAGAGGAGATAACCGTATCAACAAAAGAAGTATAGTTAGTATCTAAAGGGTCTCTAAAAAAGGACTAAAAGATGCTCCAGATGGTGTGAGGAGGATCTAAATTTTCCACATGAAAGCAGAGAGGTCAAGATACATGCAACATCAAGTGACTAAGAACATGGTTGCACATGTCAAGGTAGTCCTTAAGAGGACAAGGATCAGTGGGTGCGGGAACTAGCCCATATATAAAGGAAGAAAGGTAATCGTAAGCAAAGTATGTTCCATAGAAGCATGCCATGATGTATAGTTCTCTCTGTCAAAAAGAATTGGCAAAGGATGAGAAGCGATCTGTAACACTCAAGTCTAGAAATAATTTCCTCCATGGTGCGTAAAATGCAAAATACCCAAATGAAGGGTGTGAGAATACACACAAGATTACAAGGCGTCGACTCAAATGATAATATGTCTACGTGCAATAGAACGCCTAAGAATAATGATAACCCTTGATGTTTGTGGAACTTTATAAGCGGTGTGTTGATTATAATAGGGTGTGTTCTAAAAGAAGGGTATAAGAATACACACAAGGTTGCGAGGTGTCGATTCAACCGAGAATGTGTCTACGTGCAATACAACACCTAAGAATAATGATAATCCCTTATGTTTATGGAACTTTATAAGCAACATGTTGATTACAATAGGGTGTGTTCATGTGACATGGGATAGCTAACTACTCACTTTGCAGTAGAGGCAATGAATTATGCAAGTATGCGAAGGCCACAATGAGTCTTAGTCGAATAAAAGGAACAACACACAACCATATACAAAAGGGCATAAGGCAAACAATGTTACAACATTTTTAAGTGTCGAGAGAAGGCATATCATATTGCAAAAGAGGGTATGTTTTGCTTAAGGATATGGTCGATGTACTCACTAGTCAAAGGTGAAGAGGAGCACAACAATGCATGACGAGCCGAAAAGTGGTTCGAAAAGCCAAATAACCCTATAAAGAAACCTAGAAAAATATTCACCCCTTAATGATGTAATTTAATTAGTTCCCCTTAATTAGGCTTAACTAATTTAGAAAAAGGAAAATTTGTAAAAAATTTAAAAGAGCGAGAAGAGGAGTCATGGGCTCGAGTGAAAGCTAGCTCGAGATAAACGAGTTGGCTAGTGAATTGAAGAGGGTGGGTGAACAAAAGTGTGGGAGGTTGGTCGAGATGGGCTGCACTGTGGTGAGCTCAATACCACAACGAATTAACAGATGCACGAGTATCAATTTGTAATGGGAGGACAAGTCTGCCAAAGCGCTAAGTCATGGATAGAACTTTGAGTTAGGAGTGATTTGACGTGCCATGCTAATCGGATAGGTAACATGCATCGACAAGTCGTGTGTGAGTTTGTGGGATCCGGGGTCATGTCAAACGCAGTCTAAGTTAGAGTGTTAGAGAGCTACGGAGTAATGGTAAATGGCGAGCTCACGTCGGGTGCACTCCAAAGCGGCAATGTGTTAGGCGTGTCGCAAGTCGGCAGAGATCCCGCCATGTAAATGTAAATGGAAAACTCGGTTGAATGAGTAGAGGAAGCCAAGGTAAGCGACATAGGGGGTGAATGTGGAAACCAAAGGCATGGGAGCAGGAGGCAACGCAGAGTCGAAAGGATGAGATTGACAAGATGAGCAACATGACACAACGGGTTAGGTGCAATTCAGGGGTCATGGTGATGCAACAAATCTGAAGTAGAAACAATGCACATGGTCAAGTAGGTGTTAATGTAGAGATGATATTGATGACAAATGTAGGTGGCTAAGTCAACTAGGTCAAGCGGCGATCGAGGGAGTCTCGTGTAGTTGGGTGAGCCAGGGAATGAAGCGGCTGGGAGTTTGGAGTTCAACATGTAGGAAGGGATCATAAGACAAAGTAGACAAGATAGAAGCCAACAAAGATCCCGGTGAACAAATCGGTGAGTTGGGAGGGTCATCTCGGCAAGCTAGGACCGAGTTGTGCCTAGAAACAACCATTTTACCACTTTTTAAAAAACTCAAAACTAGCACTAAACCCTTGACTTGAAACCTCAAAACTACAACCCGAACCAACAAAAACTCCAGGATACACATGCAAATCTTGGAAACCCTAAAAAACCATGAACCAATTAACTACCAACAAGATGTACCCGTAATAAAAGTAAATTAATACATATAACACACATGGAATAACCATTACGACACTTGCACACATAACTTGTAAAACACAAAACCGAGAGGATTAGGCAAAAGAGAATGCAGTAGTGAAAATCGCAACAACGTGCTCGATACCATGACTAAGAAAGTGAAAATATGACAACATGACAATCATGCAGGATAACATGAGCATGAACTGAGTTACACTTCGAAACTTGATGAAGTTCCATGGGGGATCAAGCTATCAACCATGAAATTGCATGAAAAGAAAATGAAATCTCATCTCATTCCACCATCTCATTGTCTCATAGATCTGAAAGAAGGAAGGGGTACAAATAAGGGGATTTTGTAACCCTTATATATGTAATCATACCTCCTCAAGTGGAGAATGGGAGTTACATTCTCAGAATGGAAAGTAACTCCTATATGGCACACCTGACACATATGGATTTAATCGAGAATCTGTCATAACCCCTATGACACCTAAGACGTATAGCCTCACCTAAGTGAGATGACTCACCACGTAATGTGGAAATTGCACACACCAACATTTGGCATCTAGAGGAATTCAAAATGGATTGATGCCTCAATAAAGGTATCATCTATCATTCGAGAAGTGTGTGATGCTAGGTGAAGCACAAGAATTGTTGAATAAGTGTCAAATAATGTTACATGAGCTACATGGAAAGGTACAAGATTTCACAAAGCTTGGTTTTCCAATGCCTTTTGACAAAACACACCAATTCATTAAGAAGGATGCATTCTAGAAGAACATGAAAGAAAAATGATGCAAGAGAAGAACTAAATTCTGAGAAGGTAGATGAGACAAAAATTTTTGGCTTCATTAAACCATTGATAACATTTTCAATAAGTTTGCATACAACAATAAAGGAAAGCTCCACTCTCAGTTATGAATTTCTAACAAAGTTACATGTCAGTCACTCTGATTTACAACAAATTGTAATTCCAACAGATGAAGAGTGGAACATGTTACAGAAGATGAGATAATTAAGAGTAATTTAATTTTGAAAATTGTTTCATTTGTTTCAATTTTCAATTTTCAATTTTTCATACAAAGCATGTCTCAAGCAAGTTGAATGAGGAATAATGTTATTTTTCATTTCAATACATAGTGGTTCACAAAATTGACAAACCTTTTATGTTAATGCTTTGTAGGTGTATGAGAAACATAAGTGTTTTTGAATATATTATATGAACATCTATATCATGTGATATCCATCTCATAAGTGTTTTTTAAACAATGTATTTCTATTCTGAAGACTACAAATCAATGCAATGTATTTCAAGTTTCATTCCAAAGACTACAAATCGACACAAGTGTTTAAAAAATACAAATAAGGAAAAATATATTATCAGAACAATGTACTGAATATTTGAATATATTAATTATTATATGAACATCTATATCATGTGATATCCACAAATGGAAGCTTCCAATTTGATGGTGGATCATCTCTATCATTTTCTTGACCAGATCTCTAACTCTCACTCACTTGTTGTGATCAACTTCACGTAATAGGGTCATCTCTTATATTTGTGACATTTTTTTCATCCCCTCTCCTTTCATTAATCGACTTCCATATTGCCAAATCCCTATCATAGGAAAGTTATCCACTTCGTATTATGATGTGTAAATTCTCAAACAATTTTCCAAATTTTTGTCAAGCTTGTTTCACAATTTTGACTTTATAAAGGTCAAGGCACTAAAAATTATCTCATCTTCAACTGAACCCAAAATCATTATTTGAAATATCTCAACCAATGAGAAAAAATTAGACATGGTTTTCTACAAAATAGTACTTCACCCAATTTTTTTCATAGCTAGGTTATTTCTCCACACTCTAAGGGATTATCCAAACATTTGAATTGCTCAATCATTATAGAGGAGAATTCATGGGATTGATCAATCAAACTGTCATTGCTTAAAATACCTATAATATTTGTTCCATTGATATTAACAGATTGTAAAATATTGAATCAATGTAGTCAACCTCTTATGGTAGTCTTCTTGCAAAATCTTTCATTTTGGACACTATTCTAATAGGTGGGATTTACTAAAGCCATTTCTTCAAGTAAAGCATCCCTACTAAAACATTCCCTTATTTATTGTAGTAGGGAAATTTCTCTTAACCTTACCCTTTTTGATGATGTAATATTATTAAACAACATCCTGTGACATTTACCTTCTCAACCTTATGGGCTACTACTTGAAACATATGCATTGGTATCTCATATCAACGTACAAAGCACATACTTCCCCAAACAAGTTAAACTTTAGAAAGCTACTTATATCTCTAATCTTTATCAAATAATTCCAACCATTAAACTTTAGACTTGAAAAATCAGTGTCATTGAAAAAAAAATGTTCTTTTGCCGAGGACAAAACTCATTTCCCGAAACTAGGAAAAAATAACAATATAGATAGTTCTTTCTCGGCTTGTTTAATTAATGATGCATTTCATACAACATGGGAAGGAGATCATACAACATCAACAATTTCTATATATCACCAAAAGATGTATCAAAATCGATCCTTTTCCACTTCCATGTGATTCTTCCACATTACTCAAGTAATAAGGATTAATACTTGTCATACACCCTACTGAATCAGTTGATACAATGAGATCCACCTAGCGTCGAAATATTTTAATAGTTTCTAGCCATTTGTCTGTCATTTTTCAAAATTTTGGAATTCCATGAACCTTTTAGGACTACGATAGAAATAAGCATGCACATCTTGAACAAGTTCTTCAACTTTTGATACAAGTTTAAATTTATTAACTATTTTGTATGCTAGATTCATTTTATGAGCCATATAATGAATGTAAATCATATACGGAAATGAGATTTTTGGATTCTTACACAAAGGCCATTATGATGACCTTGCATTACAGATGCCCCATCTTCGCCAACACATACCAAATTTGATGTAATTGTAGCATCATTTAGGCCACCAATCTCTTTCAAAATTCTTATCACCAATTCACAAAGATTTTTAGCATTGGAGTTCTCTCTCATCTTGTGAATTACAAGTAAGGTTGTCTCACATGATTCTCAACAATATAAACATGCATACAAACCCAAGAAATATTATGTACTATTGTAACCTTGTCAATAAACAAAGACATGTATCGTGTAGACTTCAATTTATCTTTCAAGTCTTTTTCTTAACCATAGCTATGCATTTTTCCTAATCCCAACCACTACTTTCAGACTAGTGAGAATGAGGAAAGTGTGGGACACCAAGAAAAGACAACATCTTCTTTTGTTCAGGAAAATCTATTATAGGATGACCTCTTTTCAGAATGTGAAAAAGTAGCTAGTTGAACTATTTTACCTAAAATATTGTTTTGAATGACCTTGTTGAATTTAGAGGTAATTGTCCCTCCATTCGCTGCAACTATTATTTCAGTTCTCTTGTGCTCTTCAAATTATTTTTCATACCTAATATGTAAACAATCATCCGCAGTTTTCCATCTGCAACATTCTTCACAACACCATCAACAGTTTTATTTTCATATATCTTTCCTACATGCTTCTCAATAGTATCCAACTTAATTTTCATTTTCTTTTCCATGCCTCGATTTCCAACTACAGATTGTACATTTACATTCTTTGGGAGGTTCAACTTGTAACACCCACATTTTACACACACAAATACAATAGTAAAATACCTGGATAATTTTTTTGACTTACATTGCTCACTACACAACACCACAAGGGCTCCAAGAAGAGAAACTCAAAGACGCATACGAAACTTACAAGTCATCGACTCACATAGACACAAGAAAACACCATAGACATGTCGATGCCACACTTTTCCCAATGAATGAATACTAGAAATGACCCAACCACAAGAAAAGGACTCATTGAAAACCCACAACACATCATTTCTTTAATTGCATCTTAGTTACGATTAACATTCCAAGAACATTATTGTGCAAGGATAATTTTCTCCTTTTTTCTCCTCTGATTCTTAAGTTCATTCCACATTTAATTTACAGTTCGACCATTTTAAGTTAGCTTTTTATCCTTTACGAAAAATTCCATAACTTACATACTTATTTGGCATAATTTGAATTGCAAATAAAGTACTTTAATTATCTTGTTCTTATGTTAAGAATATGCTTCTCAAATGTTTATTCAATGTTTACATGTTACCCTTGCAACTCAAGTGAATCTGACGTGATGTCCAAAAGTAATATTAGGATTTAAGGGGGTTTAGATTCAAGATACCTTTTTTCTAATAAACATTCTTTGATCTCGGTATCTTTATTTCCCGATTCAACATTCCCACAACAAAAATGGTATTTAGATTGATCTCTCTCACACACACACATATACATATACATATATCTACATATATATATCTTTTGTTTTCTCAAAGTTTGATCACACCAAGGCAATTCATATTCTTTGTAACACATGAAAATGTTTAATTAAGTTATAAGGACTCCAAGAGTGACATTATTCCTAATCTCAAATCTTGTTTTACTCTTATATGATTTACTCTTACATCGCACTATGGTCTCATTATTAGCATAGTTTTATAACAGAAGGAGTTACGAAAGTATTTGACTAACATCTTGAAGAAGTATATGATTGGAAGCGCTATAACTGCACATGAACCTCAAGTTAACCTCCCAATCAACTGAGGTTTAGTTTAATTCCAATTGCACCTAAGAATCTATGCCTCAACTATAAAAGAGTTTAAGGTGAGAGGACATATTTATGCTAAACAACCTTCATGAAAGACCAAGGTGTTATGTTGTTAGAACCAAGGTAACACATTTAGCTGAGAGGAACTAAGGAGTTCATTAACAAGAGTTTAAGACCTAGAACAACTATTTCACGATCTCCATTTATGTCGTCTAGAACCAACAAGGATTTTATTCGCTGATGAAGTTAATTTCTAGATCTAATTTCGTAAGACCTGACAATCCAAAAGGATACTAAGGGAGTAATAGCTCTACTTACTCCACAGATGGTAAGGTTACACCGCATAGTCATTGCTTCAAACAAGGACTCATAAGGTGACTTCCAAGGTGGTCTTCACCACTCAACATGGTGTCGGACCTGAAGAGAAGACATTCTCCTCGTGGTTACCAAAACTAGAAGGAAACCACATACTCTGGATAACGTTGGACCATGTCATTCCTAAAAGATGGGTTCATGACAATGTTGCTAAGCATAACGACTATGATGGTAAACCCAAACTAGGGGTTTTATTTACATAAAGCTAGGAGGTTCCATCGAGTGCAAAGTTTAAGTTCATTCTACGGTTTTCAATTTCTTCTATGCTAAGAAGGATCACACATGAAGACAAGTTATGGATGAATCTTATATTAGGGTTGAGTGTTTCGATTGAAACTCTTTATTACATTTACGAGGTAAGAATACAACCTAGTAATTAATTAATCATTTATTGAACACTGAAAATGCATTACAATATATTAACTTCAAATTCATTTACTATATATATATCAAACCCTTTTACCATACGCAACTATAAATCAAATTGAACTTGTGATTAATGCACATTTCCTAAGATATCCCTAAAAATAGCATCTCATACATATTAGCAAATTTCAAATATAACTTTTCTGTAACAAAAGACTACATTATACATATATTCATTTTACAATGACCTATATAAATTACAATAAGAAATAATGAATTACACATCACCTTTTTGCCATCTTTCTTGCATCCTGCAAAACCAGTGAGCATGAAATCAACGATAAATCGTTGGCATGGAATCCACCCTAATCTAACATAATTAATGTTTTTCAGTTCCCCATTTACATATAATAATAATTATAATTTACATTCGAAAGAAAAGGTTTAGAAACATGAATTCATTTCACTTCATTTCAGTAACCAAGGAGAGAGAAAGAGAAAGGAGAGAGAGAAACACCATTTTGTCAAAAGTTCTATTTCACACAACAAGTTACACTATGGAGTTTTCAAACAGTTATTTACATGTGTCAAAAGTTTCCACGGTGGTTTGGAAACCCAACAGGGGTCCTACAACTTCCTTTTTACATTTTCCTGCTAGCTACAAAAACATTCAAAATAAGCTCGGAGGCTAAGAAACCACTTTCAAACATTGTCTTCCGATGAGAAAACACACCACGGTTAAATTTCTATGTGCCCACTTATATACCAAGAGTTCATAGGAACTGACATAATTTAGAATTGGTGAACGCTTTACGATTAGCGGCTAGTTTTTCAGGGCTACGTTGGTCATAAATGAGCTAGTTGTTAATGATCAAAAGTGAGCTCGAGGGCTCAAAAAACCACGTCCAAAACTGACGTTTGATGGATGAACACGCAACGAGGAACTTCCTACAAGTTCCCCTATATAAGGAGAATTCATCAGAGTCGACAAGACTGAGAACTAGAAAATAGTTTTCAAATGACGACATGTTTTCTGGAGTGACAAGTCGTAATTGGTCCAGTTTGACCTCGTCAAACTGTGACCAGAGACTGCAAAATGCCTTTGCCAAACTAACCTAGAATGTGATTTTTCTCGAATCAAGTTTTTAGGTAATTGTCTAGTAAAAGTACTAGAGGTTTGCAAAGGCGGATAATAATTTCTCTATCCAGGTTTCAAATGGCGGTTCAAAATGAAAGCCAACTTTTTAGATTTAGCATCTTCCTACCACTGCAAAACAATGTAATGAGGCTCCTATAGGGGCATCAAAAAGGTCACAAATGTTCATTCGGGGTCAATCCAAAGATTGAAGTGACACCTCACATAACAAGGTACACGTAGGAAACTTAACATCTCCTTTCCGGAGTTTCAAGGTTACTTTGCAAGTCTCAAAAATCGCAATTGATCTATTTAAACAAGGGAGCGGTCAAATCATTTACAGGGAACTCAACTTCAACCTAGTCAATAGAAAAGGGTACTGTAGTAATCTATTTTGGTTGCGACGTTTTCTAGATCATCACGAAGTGAGGGTTCAAGTTTATTGTCTACCAAGCAATATTGGATCCTGTAAGTTACGATATACGGTTTTACTATTTTTAAAACAAGTTTATTTTATATAGTATAATATACGAAAATCCTTCGATTTTAAAACTTCATTTCATTGCAAAAAGGAAAACTAAAGAACAAAAATTATGAGAGATGAGGAGAGATGAACCATGCCTGGAATGATGACCAAAGCGGGTATGAGGGATCCGGGTGGTTTACATTCGCGATCCATCAAGACCACCATTGTTGTGAAATCATGTCAGATTGTCCCGTGAAGACCCAAACTATTCGCCATGCATCCATGCCTCATTAGAACACCATTTTGTGCTTTTCAAGTAGTCATCTCGATCCATGAAACTATATTGGCATTAAGCAATATGTCAACCCATTGGTGAGCCATCCAAATGCTTCCTTTTTTTTGCATACATGTTTATCAGGGAATTCGCAACTACAACACCCAATACAAAAGTAAAAACTGGATTTCAATTTTTTATTTATTTTTTTTTTTGTGTAGATCTCTTACCCTGTTTAAAGCTCTCATGTTGGGCACAGGTTGGCTCTGGTGGCTAGGCTTTACACCTTCTCGAGAATATGATTGGAAGTTTGTATAATCGTTACAACAAAACCAATTTGTGCATACCTTGTATCAAGGCTCCCATTGGCGTAGATAGGGAGGAGTGATGACCAAGGTTTTGGAATTTGGTTTAAGCTCTATCAATCGCATTCTCTTGAGCAGTTTTAGGGCCATATAAACAAACCCGTTTGATCACATCCTGCAATGATCTCCTAGAGGATCTTAGATACACCTCTCATGTTATCTCCTCCACCTACAATATACCAGTGTTTCACCTATTATGACACCAGCGTGCGCAGCCCTAAGAATAAGAAAATCACCTGGTTGTTGTAGGTGTGACCATTCCATAGTCTGGAAATCAAGGACATGTAAATAACTGAAACATGAAGAATGAGAACCACTACCAAAGATCAGAAGATATCGATCAACATGCACAAAGGCGAGTGATCTGACATTGGTGTTGGAGGCATAAGCTTTCATTTTGGAAAGGCAGCTTCTTCAACCGCTAGTTTATGTGAGCACTGGTTTCTCAAAACGTTGTTCTCAAAGAATGTATTATATCTGTCATTGATAACTTCTTCGACTGCATCCAGATCTATTGTAAGGATAATCTATTATTACTGGCTTGACTTGGATAGATATACAATGAATATACATCACATAAGAATCATACGGACTTGCATATCTATACCTTATCAAAACGTTTTTCCGGCATGAAATATCCTTTTCGGAGTTAAATCTCGATTTTTCATAAGCAACAGAGTGCCTCCATTTGTGCGAAAACCTCTTAACCGTACAACACAGGCTGGGAGGAAGCTGACAAAGGTCGTGGAGGCTTAATTTACACCTGGAAATAACATTTTCTTGGAAATTTCTAAGCCTTTTCAATAAACCCGTTTCATGCCTATCTAGCAATCATTACAGTCCATGATGCCATGTTTTAGGCATATTTAGTCGAACGTTTCAAATGCCAAATGTGTGCTTCCACATTCCCTGCATATTTGCCAGAGCACTTGTAATAAAACATCTGAAAAATCCTCCTTCGATGCAGGCTGGGTGGAAACTGACAAAGGCCAAATTGATTAGGTTAGAGACCAAAATCTGAAGCACCTCATGACCTCAATCTTCTTCTGCCTACACCAAAAACTAGTGGCAGGCAGAGGTTGTTTCCTCACAGGGACAAGGAATCTGCTGTAACCATCCATTTTTTTGCTAAATTTGCAATGCTAACTTGGGTTTCTGCGTGGTTGAGGCGCCTGGATCAAAATTAAAGTGCTTTTATTATCATGCAAGGAAAAATGACAGTCTGACTGGCCATTAAGGGTGCCCATGTGCCTTGTCAGCCTAGCTGCAACACTCCACCACCCTCAACCAACGCATTCACACACTTCTTTTCTTATATATATTTCTTTAATTATATGTTACTGTTATTTTATAGTTGGCACTACACAACTTTATCCTCATTTTCAACAGTTCAATAAATGGATACTTAGAAACCCACTCTAACCTGAAACTCCTTCCCAAGTCCCATTTTCTTTCCTTTCTCTTTCTTCCACAAATAAGTGTTCCCTGAGTATTTTCATGGTGGAATTTAAATTTCGTTGATGATAGAAGTTTTATCTCCAACATTCAATTGGGCGGAGTGATGCAACGTCAACTTCATTAAATGGAGCAGATGATGTAGTGCCAACTTCATTCAATGGAATGTCTTCAAGGGGAGGCATTTCATTGTCATCGTCATTGACAACATCAGTCATCAAATAAAAAATGAACTCATTCTGAGTTTCATTTTGAATGCAATCATTATCCCTTAATTGTGTTGCTCCTATTGGAGAAGGATGGGTTTCTTTATATGGTTTCTCAATATATGATGTTATTTTTCGAATGTCGGTATCACTGTCGGGGAGGGGTTGGAATTGTTTTTTTCCCGAGCTTCCCTTTTTAGTTGCCATTTTCTTGAATCTTATAAGGACAATTTTTGAGTTGGCGAGCTATGGGATGAAAATCGACTAAGGAATACCAGTGTCATGACATTTGCGATACTGTAAAATTAAAAATGACATAAATAACTTACAAAAGTAAATAAAACAATGCGACATGAAAGAAAACAAGTTTTAAATAGACTTACCTGCAGTAAGTGCTTGTAGGATGTAAATTGCAACGTAGTAGCCAACAAGACCTTGATTTATTTTATTTTTGTAAGAAAATTGCAATATGTTGATTCGCTAAATCCTTTTCTACTACTTCGCAAATTGGAAAATAAAAAAGATTAAAAATACCTTTGAACTTTGCTCAATGCTTAGTGATTCTACATTTACAATCTACATCTATGTATATGTACATGTACATGTATGTGTGTGTGTGGCGAATTTAATCAAATTCCAAAAAAACTCCCATACATGTCGTGAATGAGCCCAAAGGACCAATAAGGTTCCATAGATTTCTTGGCGATCCAGAATGTTTTCAAATCTTGGCTCATCGATCACACATCGATTTAATAAAAATATATATGTTGGGATTGGAGATTCGTTGGCTATTCGCATGGGATAGATTATTATTTGTGGAATTTTTGGGGAAACCTAGGTATTGCCATGACCGTAAAAATTGCCAAATTCGAATTCCGGAATTGCTACTATTTGCCAAATTACGAATGTTCGCCGCTAAAATTTTCGTTAATGGGAGAGGAGGATCCTTGGAACCAAGACAAAAGTGTGAGAGTTCCTTCGATGAGTGCTTCTTACCTTTGACACTATAAGCATTTTGGAAACATATCTTCTTGGTTCATTTTGCTTGAGCACTACAATGACATATCATGAGAATGAAAGGGGTGCAATTGAAGGTTGGTATGTGGCCAAGAGGAAAAAATGGAAGTGTGCCTAGAAGAAGACAAAACATTGGAACAATGTAAGAGAGAAAACCAGGGGATTTTCAAGAGGAAAACATGTTATCAAGGATTTTTGGAAAAGTGATAGGGAAAAATTGACTTACAATGCAATCAATATTTTAAATGAAATATGCATACATTAACCTTCTCTACATGAGGTATGTTGATTATACTACCCTATGAAAGACTATGGATCTGCAAGAGTGGTATTAGCCTTCAAAAGGGTCCTACAACAATTTCTCAAAATAACTTTAAAAAATGAAATATACCTGTCCTATAAGCTGTTTTTGGTAGCCTCGTGGACGTTACAAATCCTTCTTCTTTAAGTTTTCTTAGTTTTCGTAGTTATTTACAAGATTAACAACGAATTGAGAAGAAAGCGTCATTCAGTTTAGGTGCAAAGGCAATAAAAACGTGTGTGTGGATTGGAGTAGCTTGCATTCGAAACATGGATTTCCACGGGTTTTGAATGGATCATACAAAGATACAATAGCGAGTTATCATCGGAATCCGAATTGGAAGCATGGATCTAAAAAGATCGTTTTACATCCTTGAAATCGGCAGAGTGTATGCATTCCCACTCATCTCTGTAATGGCTGAACAACTTGAGCAGCTGCGTTGCTTTCTTTCTGGTTTTATCGGAAAACCCCGCGAGCTGGAGAACCACCAACATCTTCTGAAACGCCCCCGTCTGCAGCGCCTCCATCATCGGACTCGAATCGGAAGAATGCCGGCATAGCGTCCATAAGATCGACACTGCAAACTCCGTCGCCGCGTTCGAAACCCTCAGTATTTTCTCGACAATAGCAGGCACTGTCAGAGCGTGTCCATACGCAGCAGATCGACCTTCTGCGCAACCGCAAAGGAGATCTATGGCTGCCAGGCTTCTTTCGCATAAGGATTTATCTGCTTCGGGAAGAATCTCGAGCAGAAGAGGAACCACCCCTGCTTCTACCAGTTTTACACGCAGTGTCGTGTCCCTGGCTGTGTAGAAAATGCTGGTAATGGCGGCCTTCTTTGCAACTCTCTCAACATTAACGCACGCCATCGCTGTTCTTTCTCTGGTCCGAACTTCCTTAGCTTGTTAATATAGAAACAAGGTGGAATTTTGAGGCGGTAAAAGTAGTCCGCAGTCGCGAGCGAATGGTGTAATGGAAGATTCTTATTCAAATGCGACGGTGGTTTTTCTTACTATTCTTCGTTCAAACTGTCGAACAGAGCCTCGTTGACGCGATTTTCTCGTTTGAAAGCGTACTTACATGCATTGTGAATAGAGGAACATGAATGAACAATTAAATTAAATGATTTTATAATGTCGGTGAGACCAAGTATTTTAAAAGATAATTGAAGTGGAAAAGCTTTACCTTCAATGTATTTGGAAAACTATTTATCACATTTGGACATACAGTAGTTGGTTTGGTCTGTGCAGTAATTAAATGGGCAGTCGTGGGTTTAAATCTTTTAGAGAAATTGGTTCTTAAGACTTGTTCTAAAAGTTTTATCTAGATTTCATTATCATTTTGATGTTGAATCTCCTTTTGTAAATCTTGACAAAAAGATTTGTTAGTTTAACAAGTCTTTTCTCCTCACACAAATATGTTATCTTATCTATTCTCAAATTACCCTCATACCTCATCAACCATATTAATACTCAAATAAAGACTAATACGGTTTTTGACTTTGTCTTAATTTTTTAAATCTAGAATTCATTATCTTTTCGACGTTGAATCTCTTTATGTAAATCTCGATCAAAAGATTCGTTGTCTTAACAAATCTTTCATCCTCAAACAAAGATGTTACCCTATCTACTCTCAAATTACCCTCGTATATCATCAACCATATTAATACTTAAATAAAGACTAATACACTTTTTAACATTGTCTTACGTAGAATTTATTATCTTTTTGATGTTAAATCTCCTTCAATAGATCTTTACCAAAAAAGTCATTGTTTAACCAGTCTTTTTCCCGGAGACAAAAAAATATTTACTTTTTATCTATTGTCAAATTACCCCACATGTGATCAACCATATTAATATTCAAATAGAGACTAACACGGTCTTGGACTTCTTCAAACTGCGTTTCGACCAGGTCTTACCCTCATGCTAATACGATATTTAGGGAGTCAAACGTTTAATAAACCATACATGATTATTATATATTATTTTCACGACTGCTTTTTATATACATATATTCTTGACGTAAACAAATCTACCTGTTGAATTTTATACTATTCACAAATCTACCTGTTGAATTTTATACTACGAATAGATTTCTTCGTAGAACTAGAAAAATCTAGAAACACAATCACATATCATATTTTACATTTTTGGGTTTTATATGATAAACCTTATTAGCGAAAAGGTCGTCTATAAGCCACTTCTATGATATATGTCTTTGATTCTTAGGATTCGCTTGCGGTGTATATCTTAATATATGATGGCATAACATTGAGTATATCTTAATATACTAGCAATTGTATTCGAAGATGTACTTAGTAAATGGAGAGTTTAAATGAATATCTCCCTTTAAGATGTATAATATAAAAACCAAGAATAAATGAAGCACCACTAACCTAAATTAATTTAAAAGAAACAAGGTGCACTACTCACCAATATCTGTGTTTAAGAAAAATTAAATAATCTCATGAAAATGGTTCTATCAAGACATTAAAAGGGGTGCATCTAACAATTTAAACTTTGAGGGAGCTAAATAATATTGAGAAGGATGAGGGAAAATGAAGGAGGAGTTTGAGGGAGGAGAAGTACATGGAGGGGAAAATGTTGGGGAGAACTTATGCGAAACTATTCTTTCTTACGATCGGGGATATGCACCATGTACCATTTTTTTCCAATTGTATGAAAGAGAAAGGTGGTGAGGTGCAAAGACCATCAAGACAATGTACCATATAGATATCTCGAAAAAGAAAGGAGTGGTGAATAAATACTACCAATGTCAATTGATAGTTGGTGTTTGCAATGTCGATCCTTGTGATTTGTGGGCGGTTAGACCACACATACATTTAGGGAATTCACCATGTCCTACGTGGAGATGTGGGTTGGTTGGTTGCATTTCGAGTCTACTTAAACTTTTCCTATAGACAGTAGAACTTGTATATTTTTGAATCCCAAACTCTACATATGTTAGATATAGAAACTCTACATTTAGGGTTCATTATGTCACTAATTTCATGAACATTTGCAAGTAGGGTTTTACGTCATCAGTCATGAACATCAACACAAAACCTCGACCATCCATTTCCTTGATGCGTGTTAGGTCCATAACCACCAAAATTTCTACATGGAAATTCTTATCATCATAATCAATGTTTGAGGCATTGGAAAAATAAAAAAATTACATTTTCTATGTGTTCCCGAGATCCTCCTTCGATGCTCTAGCTCATCCAAGGTTATAAATAGGGAACACTTCAATTTCAATATTATATTTCGCTAATCAATTTGAATATTATAACTTGGTTGATGGGTTTGAATATTATAATTTGGTCGATGGGTTTGAAGATTATAGATCTTTTTATTTATCATGGTGATCTATAATCATTTGAGATTTGTTAGTTTGGCCATACATGATGGTGTGTGTCATGAATTAGGGAAGGGGATGTATTATGTCAACATGTCCATCACTAAAATGAAATGAAAATGCAAACACTAGAGGATTCATCTCACATCTAAGTAAGAGTGATATAAAAAATATGGCATTGAGAGGCTCATCATCGTCATCATCTATCATCATTGACAAACTACAATTGTGTGGTCAAGTTTTCTCTTCATAATTTGGCGTATGTGAAACAAGCATGCCCAAACCATACACTCGAATATCTCAGAGAGGAGGGAACATGTAGTGATATTGGTGTAGTGTTACATACAACACGGGTGGTATATTCATGTGCGCAACGGAGGGCACAATTACGAGGCCTTTCCCTATATCTCACACCCTCATTTCCACCATAATTGATCTCATGAAATTGGATGTGGTCAAGGTTGATATAAATTCCAGGATTTCGCGGGTAGAGTTGGGCACAACTATGGGCCAGTTACACTCATCCATTGCATTCAAGACTGCACTCATTGGTTTCCACTGATGAATTTTCTTCGACTATAGGTGTGGGCGGATAGTTGAGTGGAGGTGGATTAGGTTTTTCTTCATGAAATAAGAGTGATGATATAAGGTCATGGCACACCATTCACATCCCCCACTTTGATTCCATTGTTTGGAAAACACGGGTGAGGTTTAGGGCCAAAATTTCTATTCAAAATGTTAGGATCTATAACCAAAACCATACCCTCGTTAAAACCATGTGTGGGGATTTGTGTAAAATCCAAATGGTTTAGTTGAATTCTAACTCTGTCCCATACAAGGAACATCCTTGTATAGTATAATGTAACCACCACCATGCCACCAATACCATCCATCACGATCATGACCCATACCAAATACTGGAAAAAAATGAATGTATGCTTTAGATAGTTATAACACGAATTGTTTTTGCAAAACATTGATGAGAGAAAAACATTGATGGATATGGAGGTCAAAATCAAAACCAACATGGATTATTGTGATGTAGTAATGCATCAATGACCAATTGCATCACGAATCTTCACGTCTCTAACACTTGTTTGAACTACCCATCTTCACTACACTTTGGGCAATGCCTTCAACATTATAATAATGATTTTAGAGGTGAAGCTACAAATTAAAGATGCCCACATCTAATAAAGAATTGCACTATCATACAACCCGTTGCATAAGAATCAACATACGATCTTCTTAAATGTAAGTTAAATATGTCTCAAACGCTAGACAAAAAATAGAATGGTAAACATAGACTTATCATAGAATGTTTTTTGAGTGGTAAATATTTAAATGTCACTAACCTAGAAATCCTACCTTTTTAATGGCTTTGTAACTTTTGGGAATTACTACAATTACATTATTATGTGTTTCAACAACGTAAATATTGAACAAATACACAAAAAATATTACATCATTACATGTGTTATGGAAACACAAGCATTGAAAATAGGAAATACTTCAAAACTGACAAAACATGGTATAGTAAGAATACATTTCAACGCATATTGTAAGGTTCACTACAAATTCAAAAAAATAAAATTGGGCCTTCACGTGTCTAATTGTTTTGTTTGTTTGTGCAAACACATAGTCAATAGGGATATGTTATGGGTAGGTGGTCAATAATTTACTTCCTCCCAATGTAATGTCGAGCCTCCTAAGCACCAACAACATACAAAAACTCCAAATGTTCAGCTTTAGACAAAGAAAGTACACTCGTGGCGATAATAAGTAAATCAAATGAAAGGAAATGTTAGAGAGTTGAATGAAGACAAATTTCCATAATGTATGGGTAAAAATATGCAATATATAGAAGATTTAAAAAAGTAGGAAAGTGATTTTTTCCAACAATCAACAATATTATCTTATCCAACAACAAAATATATTTCCATGGGGTCAAGATACCTAACATATTTTTAAAAAAAGCAAACAAATAAAACTTCCTCGTATTGTGCTCATGCATCCAATCAAAGGAGGAATGAACCCACATAATCACCAACCATTGATGTGGATGAGAAGTCATCTCTTTAATGCAACAAAATCCAACACAAAGAAGAAGAAGAATTTCTGAATAAAAGTTACGCATCTTCACCACAGCAAAGTGGATGGAGGAATGTGAGAACCGCAGGGGGTTCATTAGCTAGGCAATATCCTAGCACGTGGGTTCATATTGAGGTAATTAAAATTAATAAAATTAAATTCAATATACTGGTAGACATGAGGGGGTGAAAGGGTTTAATTTATTAATATTTTGAATCAGGTATTGGGGGTAGGTTAGAGAGGTGGACCAAAGGAAAGGGAGGTTTAATTTTAATATAAAACTAAAACATTTGAACTCTAGTTTTTAAAAGTAAATACCTTAAAATTGTAAAAGGAGTGTGTTCATAAAGTTAAATTATAATATCTTTTTGAATAAAGAAATATCAATTAAGATATTCTTAACCAAGAAATAATAAGATGGTAGAAAACTACACAAGTGATATTATTTCACCATCTTAATTATTTGAAGAACTATTGATAAATGATTAAAGCTTAACATTTATAAGGTGATTTGTAATAGGTCTTCAATGGCTTCAAACTATCTTTCGAGAGGAAATGCATATTAAAAAAATTGAGTGAGAAATATGATATATTTTCTATTTAATATATTAGGGTAGAAATAAAAAGGGGTAGATAAAATTGTAATTGAAAAATGGGTAAGTAAGGTACATGGAAAAAATAGGGGTATTTTCATTCTAATAATATAACAAGAGGGGGTATTATCAATTGAATAATTAGAGGTAAAAACTAGAATTAAGGGTATTCTTTAATACCCTTTGAATGCACATGCTATACCATACTTTTACTAAGTGAACCCCCCGTGGCGAGAACATAGTATTGGGTGGTTTTGAGCCACCTCTATACTTTAACTATGTATAGTCGGCGTAATCGCAAAAATTAAACTACTAGGCCCAATGGCCACATAATTGATGACGTTATCTTGAGCTGAATGGACTCCACACATTTGAAATGTAACATGATCCTCCACGCTTTGATAGTCATGTCCCATGAACCCGAATACAACAAATCATGTTCCTCCTTCGTAGTCAAAGAAGAAATGACATTCACATCCTTCATTCATGGGGGCTACCTATACTTTGATTTCTAGGGAGGACAACATTCTTGACACATAACAAGGGTTGTCTAGTAGCAACAACATGGTGACCACCATAAAATGGGATTTGCTATTCTTTTTTTACAACATCAATATATTAGATTAGAAGGCATTTAATTTATTAGATAAGACGAAGATATGAATGGATTCAAGAAATAATTAAATAGGTGTGAATTAAATACTTGCATGTCCCACACCTATTTCATGGCTCAAATCGTTCCTACCCAAATAATATATGTTATATTTTCTCTACTTTATCATCTCGATCTCAGTCGTATTAATCAAGTGAGTGCAATTTGTGCTTAAAGGGGCCAAAATAAAAAATGGGGAAAATCCAATAGGTTCCAGGTTTGAAACCCAACCGCAATGTTTGCTTATTATGGCACTTTGTAACCCCTTTTTTAGTTTTAAGTTGGAACAGTTATAGGAAAATAGGCAATGCATGAATGATCATCGATAATTGAGTCCCTCCAGTGGTTGGTCATATGAGAGATAGGTAGATTTTATTTGTCGATCAAAACTTTCAAACTGAGACTCCATACAATTTGTTACGTTGGTAAGTATAATTTTCTCTTTAATTTACAAAGAGGAATTTTTACGAATAAAATCATCAAATTGTACCGTGTGTCTCAAAGAGATTCCTTGTTTTCTTAATTTACTCTAGATTGAAACAGCTGATTTGTTACCAATTCTAGCCTTTGAATTAGTGAAGAAGACAATTAGCAACCATATATAAATTGAAAAGTTTTGAGCATGTTGGATCTAAGCGCGGCCCCTGAGAGAGCAAACACAGAAAAAAAGGTGGAGATGGCACAATGGACAGGATAAATCGTGAAATAAAATGCGGGCAGGAAAAGGCACAGTTCCATCCACATCCATTCATGTTGTAGTTTTCTCGGTTTTTCTCATCAATATGTCCCGTCTTAGTGCTCATTTGGGACGACGTACAGTTCTAAATTGATGAAAACTCATTTTACTATCGGTGTGCATAATTCTAAGTTGGATGTGGTTTTGTAATGTGATTTCTCCTGAAGTTTTTGTATGTATTTCATCCTCTCAATATAGGTCGAATGTTTAGATCCAAAACGTTCGAGAATTACTTTCTTTTCTACACAGATCTCTGTAGAAACCTCTTAACTATTATTATGATGGCCTTTGGAAACATAATCTCATTTATGCTTCCAATTTTTCTTGAGGTTCAAATGGCTGTGAGAGAAGTCTCATTTTGGGAGAAAGGTTCTTTACACAGTAATCTCCATTTCTGTCTTTCTCGTCTGCAGCCATCCAATCACCTCTTCATGACCTATATTTGACACCAGCTACAAATCCATTTTATTTTGTGTATGGTTCTGGTTGTGGAATGTCATGAAACTTAGCGTGGTGTCTATCCATCAGGCAGGTTCACAATCAATACGAACTTGCATGAAAAATTGATCATCCCGGTTAACTTTGCATCTGACCTCGAATCTGCAACCTCCACATCCCAATCTTCCTGCCCCACCTTCTTGTTGCCCATTCACGTTTGAAACAATATGACGCCTGTTCTTTTAAAAAAATATTAACGATAATTTAACAAAATAGGTAACAACATATTACATTGTTACCTATATTGCTAACAATGTAATAAGTTGTAGGTAAAAACACATTACATTAATGTTACCTATATACATAACAACAAAATATATTGTTACTTTTTCCATAAAAAATAATGACAACATAACAGAAAAAAATTTACTCGATCAATATAACTTATGTAAACGTACACGTGGAATAAGGCTCTTTTGAAACTTGGTATTGCTCCTATTGTTACTTCAGAACTAGCATTTGAAAATTTGGGAAATTTGGGCAGGAACAAAATAATTTAAGTGGAAAATATAGCCTAAGATGATTGTACACTCCTAAAAGGGGCTTAAATGTTACATCATATCCCTATCACAACTGCCAAAGCAGTTGCATTCTTTTCTCAGGAATAAGAGTTGACAAATAGACCTTAGAGGTGGTAACGTGGTCCTTACTTTTGTCCAAATTTTGTTTTCTATTCAATTTGTTATATGTTTGGATGAAACCAGAAGGCTATGGTTTGGGTCATGGAGTCTAACAATTCCCCATTCATTAGTATGTTATGTGCAAATGCTATATGATTTTGTCCCTTCATGACAACCTTCAACATATATAAATAGCCAAAATGATATCACCTTCAAAATTATATATTTTTATTCAATGCTTAGCTGCATGTCAAGTGGTGTCATGACTTTAGATACTGATTTTATTTTCCTTTGGCCTTTTTGTTAGTACTGAAGAATGGCCATTTTTATAGCAATGGGGCCATTTGTAATTGTGGTTATTCTTTTAATAAGGCCTATAGCCATTGTTACTATTGGTTTTGTTATATGGTTCTCCCATGATTTTTTTTTTTCTTTTGAAACTTATGGGAAAGCTATAAGATTCCTAGCGATTTAGAAAATAATAGTAGATCTACTCTATATAAAATTATTGGAAAAGAAATAAATAAGAACAAAATTTTATATTATGAAAATAAAATCACCATTACAAGCTCTTTTAAGGGAGACTATGAAGCATTCGAACTCTTGTGCTCAACCAAAACATTCCCTTCCTCTCTCAAGATGGAGAAACAACTCTCTCCTCTCATGAAAAACATACGTACATGTAAGAATAAAGGAAATTTTTATAGGAAAGTTAATGCTCCCACACCTTTTTCTAATTGGGCAAGGATTACAAAATATTGACTGATTAATTGAAAGGTGGATTATTATTAGTTTATATAAAGGCAACCCATTATTGGTTTCATTTTTCAAATTCTAAATATCTAAAAATATGAATATAAATCGATAGATAACCTCAAGTAAAATGAAGCGTCGTGCAACTAACTATCCACACCAAGTTTGTGGCCAACAAGAAAATATCAAAGAAAATGACCTTGCACTTATTACTCATCCACTACAAGCCCTTCTTCCACAAATACATCTTCTTCCATTCATTTATAGTAGACTTACCTTACCCCTCATGAGTGTTGCCATCCTTCTTTAATAAATGTTCCTCTATTTGTATCCTAAATATCTTCATTTTCTCTGGTCTAGACTCTATTTAATATTCATTTATTTTTCTTCATAACTATCCTCATTTTCCCCTAGGTACTCACTCATCCCCCTCTCTAATTTTGTTCCCTATTCCACTCTTGTTTCTATGCCTTGCATGCTTGAAGATTTTCCCCATGAAATAACCAATTACCCTAGACTTTGTTTTGATTGTTAGTTGTCATTTTGATGTTAGCACATCTCATTACATTATCTTTTCTTTCATATATGTTGTAGTATTATGATTTCACGCATAGCAACAAGTACAAATAATTAATTAATAAGATCAATATATTTTAAAAAACATAACCTAATGTATGTGAGAGTATCAAATGGAAGACATTTAGTCCCATAACAATCAAATAGTTTAGCCCAGAATCGGCTGTTAAAACCCATGCTTTTATGAGAGAGTTTGAAAACTGCAAACTGAATACTGATATCAATAGGCACAAAATTAGCCTGATCTCCATGGACCTTAAGGAGCTGCATGACAAAGTGGATAAAATGTCTTCCCTTATCCTCAGTGAAAACCTCAAAAATGCCAATGCCAGAAGCATGGAAATGGAAAGTGAGTTGTTGAAAATGAAAGGTATTATTATGCAAATCAGGGATGCACATATCCTAAATGTGAAAAGTACTATTTACCATCTTAAGCTGGTAGCCAAAATGATCCAGTCCATGGAGTTGGCAAAAGAAAAGGAAAAGGATGGAACCGGGCTGAAGGTGGTGATTCAAGAACCAAATTACAAGTACTGGAAGGAGACAATAACAACTCTGGTCAATGAATGGAACGGCTATATGGAGATGGTGGAAGAATTGGTCAAAGAATAATGATATTCAAAGGTTTTTAATCTGCTTTGTTCATTTATCCCTATATTGTTAGTATAATCCTTTGGACTGTTATATATTGTAATTACTATCTAATGGAAATCTTATCTTTGTAGTCTTTGATTACTATCTAAAGGCAAATCCTTTGGCCAATATGTAAGTATGCTGTAACTTTTTGTAATGGGGTAGGGTCCCCTCAACCCTAACTTTTACCTCTAATAAAAAAACAATCAAATAGTGAAAATGATAGAATTTGAGGATTTATCATTCTGATATTTCATTTTTGATAAACTAAATGACACGTGCTTAGAGATGCTATTTTACCAAAGAACCTCCAAATGTGAAAAAATACTTGCAAAATTTGTAAGAACACAAGTGCAACAAGGAAAGGAAACACGAGTAAGTTCCACAATTGTATATGTTATACACTTATTTGTATTATGTATGTACAAATACTACATAAGATGTGCAGGAAACTTTTAAGAGAAGAAAATGTGCAAGTACTAAGAATATACAATAAGCACATGATCTTTAACATTTAACCAAATACTATATCCCATTTATTATAATTCATTAAACAGACTAGCCCATGTGGTTATGTCACATCATAGGACAAAAATATAATTGTACATTGAAACAATAGAGTATTGTGGAAATAATTCGGTTTTTATTCATTTAGGATTGTCATCTAACCTAATTATTGTTTAACCTTATGTTAAGATGTGTAATTTCATAGTAACTCGATTATTTACAAAGCAAAAAGTTTTACAACATCACAAAACATAGTAAAATTATTTTCACTAAAAAAGGAATCAAAATTGAAGCATGTGAATTATTTAGATCTTATTAACAAGAATGTGTACATTCCTTGCACTTCTTTCCCTTATTCATAAAATCCATGAATCTTCCATTGTAAAACATAACTTTAACATCACATCCTTTTATAAAATTTGAGGAATTGATCTATTCCCAAACCATCCTAGCTTAACTAACTATGCATTGCCTATAATGCATCCAATTCTTGAGGCATATTCTCAACATCCTAAGAAACAAACACTAAAAAGGCCCAAAATAATAAAAACCCAAGCAACGATTTAAAAAAAAATATAGACATGAGCCTCTCGTTAAACTCATATACTAATATTTCAACAATGAGATATAAAGTCATTAACTTGACTTGCCTTCTATGTGTGCACACTAGAAAACACACCTTGCACATAAGATCTCCTATTCAAAAATACCAAAAACACAATAATCCCACAAAAGTAAATAAAAAAATAAAACCCCATAAAATGGTGATAAAAGACACCTCATCATTCATTTACTAACCCTCACCCACTCACATTTAATTTTGTTCATCCCACCTACCCATTTGCATGCCCAATGCACTATGGACCCTTATCATCTCACCCATCTATGCGAGTTGCACCCATATCTATCAAAATCTCCATCCACTCAACAACTATATAACACCACTCAAGCCCATCATTCTACCCACATGACTCTTTGTACACTTCAGCTCACACTTTATTTTTACTTCTTTGCTTGCATATTTTGGTATTGCAGGTTTTAAAGAGGTGAAGGTGGATCATAAAGGATAGGTACAACTTGTTGCATCATTGTTTTAGTGAAATTTCAACACATGTGTCGATCCACGACTTCGATTGGCTTATGATCTCCATGCAATTTTTAGTGAATCACAATTGCTGATTGAGTCGGGTATACTTTTCATTTGCATGCGTTGTTTGTCATTTTTATTCAATAAAATGTATTTTATCTCCTTAAATGGTTAGGGATCGATCGAAGCAAGTCCCCTAACTACAAAAAAACAACTAACATGTGTCTAAGTGTGTTTTTACGGGTGAACAAGGGCTATATCAAATTCATTCCAAATCTAGGGATCCCGAATAAATCACTAGCCCGATAGCCCATTACCTTACTCAATGTTTCTTACAAGATCATTGCTAAATCCCTTGCTATTCGGTTACGGGATATTCTTCTGTCATCATCCAACCTAGCAAACTAGTTTCATTTAGGGGTGTCTCATTCTTGATAATATCATTGCGGTTTGGGAAGGCATGGAATGGGCCTACCATTACAACCAAGCTTCCTTGAACATCAAAATTGACTTTGAGAAATCTTACGATCGAATTGAATGGCCGTTTATTCTTGTCATGCTTTAAGCTCTCGGTTTTGACCCCAATTTTATTCAATCGGTTCAAATGCTTTTTTGTCAATTCCTCTGCTCAAATTACCATTAATAGGATTAACTCAGCCGTTTGGCTTATTTCACTCTATCTGAAAGGGATGTCCATCAACCCCTACACTCTA
This sequence comes from Taxus wallichiana var. yunnanensis, assembly GCA_018340775.1. Classification (NCBI taxonomy): domain Eukaryota; kingdom Viridiplantae; phylum Streptophyta; class Pinopsida; order Cupressales; family Taxaceae; genus Taxus; species Taxus wallichiana. The sequence continues at coordinate 496,522,478 of CM031243.1, read as the reverse complement.
CATTCTTGTTCTTTGAAGGTTTTGGATATCTACTAGTGAAGCCAAATCCCAAGGGTTGGTTAGAGGAATTGTGTTGCCTTCTCGAGATAACTCTCAACTTCTCAATGGGCACTTTGTGGATGATTCATTTCTTACTCTCATTGAGGAAGAAACTAATGTTCGAAATGTTATGCATTGTTTTATATATTTTATTTAACCCGGCTCTTCTATCCAAAGTAGAAAATGCAATGCTACATGCATTCCTTCCTTCAACGCTTTGATTGGTGGCCTCTTTTGATTGGAAAATGCTCGCACATGGCGAAATGTTCAAATTTCTTGGCATTCCCTTTTCCTTCTAGGCATCACCTACGGAGTTATGGCAGTATGTGGTCTAAAGGGTAGCCAAAAAACTTGAATATTGGATCACCAAGCCCTTATTTAGCGGAAAATTCTAGATTTACTCCAAAGTTCTTACGGCCACCCATGTCTATTATTCCTCATGTTAAGCGCCTTTTAAAGCCTCCATTCGAAATGAAGAAACTTCTTAAGGATTTTATCGGTCTAATGCTTCTTCCAACCGAGGATTCCCACGAGTTGTATGGGAAACTTGTTGCCTCCCGAGGATTTTGGGGTATGGGCCTTATTGACATCTGCAACAAGGGAAATCTCTCAATGCGAAATGGATTATCTCGATGCATTGAAGGACAAGAAGTGTGGAAAGTGCTTCTACGTTATGGAATCGAGGAATGAAATCCTTATGGTCGTCTTTTACGGAAAGGGTTACGGTTTTCCAAACTCCTCATTACGCGCTTGTTCCTACCAAAGTGGTTGGTACCTTTGTTCTTAAAAGCACCTGGAAAGCATGGGAATGTATCAAACCATGGCTTTAGTGGAAAGGAAATGGCTTCCGCAATGGCCTCTCCATAAATCAACAATCCCTATGGTGATTGCTTTCCATTCAATAACATAATCAATGTCTCGCGAAGTCACGGAATTCCTGCGGTCAAGCTCTTCAAGCGTGAAATTCAATCCAACCAAGATTTGTTTTGTAAGAACACTCAATCCTGACTTTCTTGGAATGAAGTCAAAACTCATTTTTGGCTCACCAACCAAGACTATGCTAGCATCACTGTTATCATAAATTCCTTCCCAGATCATATGCTACACAAAATCTCTATTTTCTCATCCCGCCCTTGGTGGATGGACTAGAAATGGTTCGTGGATACTCCATTCCAGAATTATTCTACTAGTAAAGGCTATCATTGGCTTTCCCCACACTTACCTATGGTGGAGAAACTCAATGCCCGGTGGGGGCTACATTCTTCTTCCTCCTGTTGGAGAAAGAGATTTGAAACTGTTTAGTCTACATGTGTGGAGCCTAAAATCACACATTTTATGTGGTGCATGCTGCATCAAGGTCTCCCTATTGGCTCCCGCTTGGTTCAAATTGGCATTTAGGCCCCCAAATTCCCCTTTTGTGGCCATTTGGAAACTATAATGCACTTTATCTAGTTCTTCCCTAAGGCCCAGTGGGCTTGGAATTGGATTCATTCCTTTTTCAAACCTATTAGGCCAGAGGGATTTACATGACACCATATTCTCCTAGGATATAATCCTAGTTTCTCGATATTGTTCTCCCATATTTGGCATGTTTTTAGAGGGGAAATTTTATTTTGGCTATGGAAAGAAAGAAATGCTTTTATCTTTGCTAATTCTAAAGTTGATCAACAATTCTCAATTTATAACAAATCAATGGTTCTCTCCAATGTGTTTCTGCAGATCCAAGTCTAAACCTAAAAAGTGGCCACGGAAGTTGAGCACTGCAGACTCTCTTGCATCATTTAGGGGCGATGTCCCTTGTAATGTTGCTCATGAGCCACCATCACCTCCTTGGTGATCCTCCTGGCGGTGGTGTCCACCGTGGAGGATGCCGAAGCTTCTCTTGACGCTCTTTCTCTTTAGTCGTGCACATTATTCCCCGTGTAATCTTCCATGAGGAGTGTCTCTCCACCTACTCGCCATCATGGGTGGAGCTCCCCACCTCATCGGCTGACCGGGGCTCATCGGTGGCCTCAGGGCTACACATGCAGGATGGGTGGAATTTTCCATCTCTGCCTCCACCACCCTCGATAAGTTCCCACGGATTCTACTTGCCATCTCTCCCACTCGGTGGAAAATAAAGTTTAAGAAGAGGCTCCATTTGGTTCGAGCTAGGATATTCTTGATACGGAAAGGATCTCCCCTGTGGCAAAGTGTAGCTTTGATGATCACAACCTTCCCTTTTTATGTTCTCCTAGGCATTGCCTAGTGTTTTGTTGTTCTCCTAGGCTTGACCTAGTTTGTTGTTATTTTTGGGGCATGCTCTCATACCGCCCACTTTTTGTTGAAAAGTTATCTTGTATCATGTTGCATTTAATATAATATAAGATCTTTTTCATCAAAATCGGAATATTTTACCCACTTTATTCATTGAAAGAACCCATAATTGTCATTCTCATTTCAATGACAGAGTAATCTCGTTTATTTAGTATCATTGATTTGGGGATTTTTATACCAATTAACACATCTTGTAGGTAATCCAAATCTAGGCATACACTATGCACTAAATTTTAATGTGAAAACAAAAATGTAGTGGATACTTCCAAACTTTTATTCCAATGAGGGAATTGGTGCTTTCTAAGGTCAAAACCTATATTTTAAAGGTGTATATAAAACTCAATATATGGAAAAGTAAGGCTTCCTTAACAAGTGCGAAAAGTTTATAGAAATATCACGGGCTTATTTTTACAATTTGAAAATACGAAGATTTTTCAGGTTGTGGAGTAGTGGCAAGTTAGGTCATGACCACCATGATAGCCAAGGTTCAAAATGGAAAAAGATAATATGACCCCACAATAATACATTAATATAATATTTAATGTGTAATGTATAAGTTGGAGTTATGTACTTTCTCTAAGCCCTTTATAGAAGAGATTTTCCAATTTAAAAATTAAGCTAAAATATCAAAGAATGAGAAAGACAATGGAAAAAATGGTTTTGAGAGAAATCAAAATGAACAAAAATGGGAAACTATATAAATTATTAATAAAAATCGTAATTTAGCAAACAAAAATTGGCATCAAGTCCCTAACTCAAAAACTCACAGATTCACAAAATTTTTAGTAAAAACACATGTAAGTGTAGCGTTATTAAAAACCCAACATACTTAAGAAAACAAAACTTCCTATCAACTCTTTGATTCAAATAGTCATAAACATATTTTTAAAAATGCAAAATTACACTTTTCCAAATACCCACATAAAGTATTGCATATACAAAAACATCAAGAACATAAACTTGTGATGCAAACAATAAGCCATTGCATTTCAAAGCATTAGAAATAAAAATAACATTGAAAAGAAATTAAACAAACTCATATAAATAACAACGGTAAATGCGAGAATGTGACATTACTTGATAAATTTAAAAATGGGATTTTCAAATATATTTATTTGGATCTTTTCTCTGCGTGTTTTATGCAATAAATGCATATTGACAATCAATACTAGGATTACAAATGTATATTCATTCTATATTGAGTTATTTTAATGCATGTTCTTGTTTAATCTTCCGTTCGGCATGAACTCTATTGATTCATATTATTTTGGCCATTTGTACACATTTCTACATAGGGTTATTCATTTTACTTTGTTTATCCCCCTTGCCACAAACTCTACTAATACGATGTAGTAAATGTCTAAAAAATAGATTTGTTTCCATGCATGCATCTTATAGTTTCAAAATATAGTGTTTTTATTGAATATCAATGATATTATTGAAGATAAAATTACAATTTTGGATATGATTTTTAGTTCACTTATCGTATCAACTAACAAACGATGTTTGTTTGTACCTAAGGTTTTTCAAGCATGCACACTTCACTATTATTTAACATTGTATTTTACATATTTTTGAATATCCCCATCACCACAAATTTTGCTAATAGATTGTAGTAAATGTTGAAAAAGGGTTTTTCATACATGCATCTTACAATTTCAAAATATAGTTTTGTTATTAAATATATGGTGTTGTTATTGAATATATAGTGTTGTTATTGAATATATACTTACATTTTTCGATATAATTTTCATTTCATTTATCGTATCAATGATTGCTAACGGGTTATGTTATGACCCGATGCTTTTTAAAGCATGCACACTAAACTATTGTTTTTCATGTATATTCACTTATTTGATGTAATTTTTAAAATCCTCCATTTATGATGAACTTTTCTAATACATTAAAGTAATTGTCTTTTAAAATAGGGTATTTTTGTGCATGCATCTTATAGTTTCAAATTACAGTCTTGTTATTAAATATACAATGTTCTTATTGAATATAAAGTGTTATTAACAAATATGCACTTACATTTGTGGATATACTTTTGAGTGCGGCTACCATAATAATTGACAAACATGTTATGTCGTGAACTAATGTTTATTCAAGCATGTACACTAAATTGTTGTTTTTCAGTGTATATTCACTTATTTTAGTGCATTTTGTTTTAATCACCCCTTCACCACAAACTCTGTTAATAGCAAATGTCCACACAATAATTTTTTTCATGCATGTGTCTTACAGGTTTCATTACATCCGACTTTTTCGGTGCATCTTCTTATTTTCAATATATATTGAATTGTTTCAATGCATGTTATAAAAATATAGTTTTGTTATTAAATATACATTGTTGTTATCGAATATATAATGTTGTTATTTAAAATACTCTTATATTAGCGGATATGTTTTTGAGTTTAGTTACCAAAACAACTAACAAATGTGTGGTGCTCGAATAATGTGTGGATATAGATTACATATGTAGTCAATTTTTATACCCCTTAACAAATAAGGACAATCCGTGTGCGCCAACCTATCACCCAGTGGCACTAGGTGCTCACTCGAGGCACGCGTGGGTGCCAAACCCCTCTTTTATGTGAGTTGTGCAAGAATGTATCATAGATGCGTAATAGAAGACAAAATAAACTCCCTATTCAACTGATAGCTTTGAATAAATGTTATACTAATATATTCATCCAGACAAGAAGCATATTAAATAAAGATAGATCTGAACCATGAGGGAAAGAGGATGCATAATGATTATCTTCGTTCATATGAAATACTTGAACATAAAAAAATATGTATGAACCGCGAACCACATATATTCATAAATGAACATGTCCATAATCACATTACATCTATCAGGGTCATTACTGGACCAAAATGATTATGCAGATTAGAACCATGTAGCAAAAGCTGGACTTACGTCTCTTATAATGAAAAATAAAAACATGTACCCATCCTTGATACATCATTCTTCCTACAGATCTCTAGCCCAACCCATAAAGCTCTCCATGTATTTCTCTGAGATTCGCCTCTCATCTGCTCTCTCTAATTTCCTCTATGTATACATCTTTATCTCTCTCCCCCTCTTTCTCTTCGGGTGCTTGTATTTATAACCTTTCTCAACACCTTGAAGCCTTCGAGGGAGTTGTAGATCGTTGCCCAAGTGTCGAGGTGGTCCTCCATGGGAGCATTCTTCTTCGAGGCTCGAGCTCTCCACTCTTTGCAATGATGGCCTTGGAATCTTCCATCGTAAGGTATATTCCTTTCTAGGCCACCTGTGCAAGCAGCACCTTATCCACTCGACTTTGCGCGGTCGGGTCACACTTTTCTCATGTTACGTACATTGCACCAAATATGACTAAGTCCCAAACTTTTTCCCTGCCTTGCGCATGCCACTTGTTCTAATAAAACCCTCCTAGAACCATGTCCTATGCACTTTCTCCTTGCACGCCCTTCTTGAATAGGCCTTGTGCGCCCATGCACCTCTCATACTTGGCCAATAAATTAGGGGCCCAACAACATATATGTGAAAAATACTTTTATAGTCGGTCATCATAACAATTGAAGAATATCTCGAATATACAAAAGTGTTGGATTTTTAGGTAGTTAAAATATAAATAAGTGTTGTGTTTATTTATGCAATTAATATTTGAATATCCATGGTTAACTTTATATTGACTAACTGAATATACACTGGAATTACTGAACATACATTGAATATATAGTTGTAACTTTGTCATTTTCTACTATGCATTCAAACTTTTAATGTGCACTAAAATTATTAAATATACATTGAATATATTAGAGTTAGTTTAGTGCATGTTCTTATTACACTACTATTATTGAATAAATACTTATATTGCCAAGGAGCCCACATATTCGGAGGTAAATGATAGTTACCTTTTTAATATTCAAAGTATTCAAAGAATGTCTAAATATGTGAAGAATGTTAGAAAATAGACAAAATGTTAAATACGTGAAGAATGTTTGCATATGTAATGAATATGTGAATCACTTACCTTAACATATGAGGAATATCTGAATATAAATAAGTGTTGTCTTTGTTTATGTAGTAACTTAATACAACCCACCACTGACATAAATTAGTTCATTGACTACTCCGTGCTCACCAATTATTGCCTCTCCCATAAGCACATGAATGATTGAATATACATTGAATATATGGTTGTAATTATGTCATTGAAATGTATGTGTTCAAAGGAAAAATTTACACACATTTATTCAGTGTACATTTTGTAGTTTCAGTGTATGTTGATAGTTTGTAGCTACACCTAAACACATTCAAACTTTGCAATCATTTTTCTCTTGTCACTCAGTATTCCTCGTCTATTATTTATAATTATGCACCACTTCTCTATATAAATCTTCCATTAACTACTACTATTTTTTTCATAGAACTTGTTGAGCCCTTCCAACCTACTATGGTGTCATTGGGGAACAAAACCAACATGTCTCGGAGGGTTTCATCATTGTTTCTTATTCTATTTTGATCTCTATTTCAAAATGCCAAGTGAGTCACGAGGTTGGCCCAATTTTAATTGGTTCTTTGATTTATTATTTATTTTATTCATGCACTAATCACATTCATTAAGCGACTAGGATTCCATCTATATTTTCAATGTGTATTTAGTAATTTCAATTTGTTAATATCCAATAAAAAAAGTCTGAACATGTAAACAATGTCTATCTATACATTGAATACATGTAAAAAAAAAAGTTCATTTTTTTACATTGAGTATCAGTTAACATAAGGTGATCGGGGTCCTTATTTTAGTATCTATTTGAATATACATTAGAATTACTGAACATAGATTGAATATACAGGTGTAATTTTTCATTTTTCAACTATAAATGTTGATATTAGTGTTTCCTATAAATGTGCTCATTACTCTTGAGTTCATTTTTTTGCATATTCCCTAATAGAAGAAGGTTTACGAAGGATTTTCCTATTGGAAGGATAGAAGAAAATGTCACAACTATGTCTTTTGACACCATTAATCTATAGGAAATCTTAAGGATTCTTTCTATAGGTAAGGTCATTTATGACCTTACTTAGGTAGTGAACTATTTTCCTTTGCTATCATTATTCTAGAAAAAAATGTACAAAAAAATAGAAACACCTATAAGAAGATAATTCATGTTTGTACACAATACCAAAAAATGATTTTATATTGATATGATGGAATAAACTACAAATATTTATGTCTAATGATAAGATGGAATAAACTAAAATTGCTTGCATGTTTTCCCCAAAAATACAAAAATAAGTTCAGATCTTCTGCATGAAGGTTATAACTTCTTACATTCCAAAAAGGTTATATTTATGGATACCACTCACATAATAAGGTAGCATAATTCAATTACATGTATATTCATGCATCTAAATTGTACCAAAACTGAATTCTTCTTCATTTCCATCAACAATTTCACTTCTTATGTTGTTTTCTATTGTTCCATTCTCCATTTGGGGTGTCATTGGCATGTTGGTTGAGCTTGGTGATGGAATTTGTGGATTGCTTGCATGGCTTGATTGCTTTTGGATAGGAGTATTGACATGCGTAGGACCTTGGAAGTGGGAAATTGCATGTTTTTTTGTACTTAGCGAAAATTGGATATTATCTATATGAGTAAATTTAATTTTTGTTATAAAAAATTGCATTGTTGCTATTGAAGGAAACTACATTTGATTTGTAGAAGTAGATGTGTTATTGACTTGGTAATTGGCCACATTTGGAAAAGTTGGAGTGTAAATGTTGTATAAATCCATCATAATTGGATGTTGTGAAGGAATAGGATTTTCTAAAATGCTCAATCGTCTTTGCCTTTGCATTTCCTTTTCTATCCTCTCTTTCTCCCATTGTAGCTTCTCATGTTCCTTTTTACTCCTCTTGTTTTATCTTGTCTTGTTTCCTCATTGGATTTTTAAGTTTCCTTTTGAGATTTTTTTCTTTCCTTTTTTCTTGTGTAATGATTATATTTTTCTTTCTCTCCTTGAGCTTCTCTTTCTTCCTCACTTTCAAATCCTCTAGTTCCTTCCTCCATGCTTCTTGTTTGTCAAGCATTTTCAAGTAGTCAATTGATGTGAGAATTTGTGACTTCTTTCTCAACCTTATATTCCCTCTATTATCATGTTTTGATCTCTCCACAACCCTTTCAATTGAAATCTTAAGAAAGTTCCAAAATGACCGGCCGACCTAGTTTCTTGATTTTACATTGCATAGTTATTATGTTGTGTCTTGTACAAATGTTTGTGAGCACCCCAAATCTGTAACATCCAACTGACTATCATCTTCATTTTTCCATTTATTACATTTTGCATAGTAGTGAACTATTCCACTTGGCATGTTAGGAGGAGGGGATGGCATGGAAAGAAAAAAATTCCTCATTGGGAAGGTCGATTGGAATCCCTAAGTTAATAAGAGCTTTTATCAACCCTTCAACCTAACTAACTAGTGTTGACATAATCATATCATCATCAACTATAATGGGTTCTCATGTCTAAATTGCACGAGTTGGTGTGTTCTCTTCAACTTGAACACGAATTCCAACTCGACTTCCTTCCCAATATAACTTAAACTTGTTCACTTCTCTTATTAATTTAACTCTATCACTTATACCTCACGATTACTAAATTTTATCAGCTTGTTGTTAGCTTGTTCTTGGATTTCTTCTCCATTATATCGATAAAATTTTCAATTTCATCTCTGTTATAACCATCCATTTCCATAATGCTCTCCATATTTGTTTCCTCCTTTGTTAACTCAACATTGAATGCATCACTTTGTGGTGCTTGTTATTGTCTAATGCATCTTTTTTAATCATGTGAAATCCATATTTTATATTCGATGGAGTTAATACTCTCTTAAAATCCTTCTTCTACTAAGAGATATTGGTTTAGATCTTCTCACATCTAATTTGTGATGTTTGACCATCCATTTGGATCTCTCATCCTTGAAGTAGGTTTTAAATGGAAAAAACACACTAATATCTACAAGTTTCAACATGTGGCTAGTTTACGCAAGCAACATGATTAGATATATTCAAGTGATCTTTCCTCTTGAATTGTCTCATATGCCACGTGGCTTCCACGACCATCGAATATGATTAGATGTATATTCGATGGTGAAACACTACCCAGTATTGATCTAGCAAAGTGGTACAACCAACTCATAAATAATTTCTTTGGCATCCATGTCTGTGGTTGGGATTTCATACACATGCACCAGGATCACAATTGGAAATGTAATTAGCTAATTGTTGTTGCACTTTAAATATGTAAAAACATGGTACTCTTCCATGTTGCATTAACGTAGAAAAGTATTTTGATCCACTCTCTACTCTTTGGGGTACACTTCTATTGCATGTCTTTGCAATCACCCTCATCCCACAATTCCTACCCACATCCACACCCGTTTCATCACAATTCTACATCCTTTGGGATCCATATAGCTAGTTTTTATATGTTTGATCCAAGTTGTCATAAAGTGTAGAAACTATGTTAGGCCTAAGCATGACTTACCTATCATGATCAAGCCCTTCTACGGTCCTTAGACAAATCATTGTGCCTCTTTGTGAACCCTACCTGCCAAGATCTTTCAGAATACCATAAATGAATGGATTATTTCTTATCGGCATATGTGTTCTACGTGAAATTTTAAGGAGTTAATTTTCATACTACGAACCATATTAACCACAAGTTTACAATATTATACGCTTTTTACTCTCCTTGATAGGTTAAAATGAAGGGGACATTTTTGTTTCATAGTTGTGATATCATTTAACCGGTTTGATAATGAATTTTCCGAGGCACCCCACTTTTATGTAGAATCCCTAATGAAACACATATTCACTTAAACATTACTTGCTACTCCAACCATAACTAGATCGTACCCGAGCCAAGAACACGGATGTTAATCAAACACCACGATCAATAAGATGAAAATAATTCACCAAAACAACTTTACATAAAAACTTTGCAAAAAATGAGAAATAATATCATATATTATTATGGAACTTAATGAAATACAATGAGAATGGGCCTTGCTTATATAGGCAACGAATAAAAATCTAAGAACCATCGAGGTTGTAGATCAAGCCATAAATTAACGAAATAACTAGTAATCAAAGAATTAGTCAAGACCATAGATTTAGGAGAGAACAAGACATCAAGGATCTAGTCAATACCATAGATCAAGGAAAAACTATACCTAACAACTAGATAATATTTCTTAATATCTAAATAAGATAAAAGAAATATCCACACACATAAGTGGGTGCTTGATAAATACAATAAAGGTAAATAATGTACCTAGTTGAACGTGAGCTAAGGTAAATACTTACTCTAACACCCCCTTCAAGTGAAGCTAGGGGTAAAATAGAAGTGGAATGTCCACAGTATGAGTCTTGAAAACTAGGTCTAATGAGGTACTCGTGTACAATAACTGGGAAAAAGGACACCTGAGGTACCCACCCAAAACCATTAACAACAAAGTAAAGAGAGTAAAACCCCACTATGAGCATCCCAAGAAGCTCGGCTCAAAAAATTCGTCTGATGTTGAAGAAGTTTGGTGTGCATTGTATTCTAAATCCTTTGCTTAATCAAAAAATAAAAAACAAGCTGACATTGGGCTTCACTAGAATAGCTTCATATAAGGAGATGTCAATGAGTGATGTTGAAAGTGCAAGAAAAAAAAACGCCAAACATAATTCGATCAATCTTCTGAAAATAGGTGTGTTATGATCCAAGAATAATAACCAAAGCGTGAGCGAGGCAAGGGCACAAAATCTAGAGTGTCACGATCCAAGAAAAACTAAGGTAACAAGGCAAGGACACGAAACCCGAAGAAGCATGATCAACACCACACCCTCCCATCTTTTGCTTTGAATGGGTGGAGTGACACTACAAATCTATCGAGTTGCCTAAAATCGACTACTCGAACACTGAAAAAATAACACTAGACTTCACCAAAATAGATCCCCCACAAGAGATACTGTCAACATGTCAAAAGTGTCGAAAATACAGATACAAAATCTCTCAACAAACAAGAGAGATACACTACACTTGCTAAAGAAAAATGCTCAAAACAAGAAACATTACAATGCAGAAGGTATAGAAAGTGGAGTAAGAGGCCGAATGGTGGAGGAGCCACACCTGTAGAGTCCTCTCAATGAATGCCTATGTTGTTACCATGAGTGATCAGATATCCACCCCAAATCAACACGGATGGATGAAGAAGATGTTTGCATATGACTTGGTGTAAAATGCACAATGGGTGCATGCAAAGGAACATCAAAATGTGTGTCAGGTTGATCATGTCTGACAGTTGAAATCTCAGGTTTCTCAAGCCTAATTGAAGGTGCAAAACTCATGTGTTGCTCATGATCCTCAGGAATATGGGAGCGATAAAAAATATGAGCTCACAATATGTGATCCCAATGAAGTATCTACTCGAAAATCAATGTCATGGTGAGAATTTCACTTAACATGTGGAATAGGGAAACAATACCCTGTGAATGTCTTCCAATACCTCTACCAATGAACCCCATAAAATGGAGCATGCGGGAATCCAGAATGCGGTGGTATGTTTCTCTAAAGAGCCATGCATATGAGCATAATTAGGATACACAACATGTGTTATTGTAATAGGCATAGATGTGGAAGAGCATGTAATAACAAGCCTCACGAGACTTAGGAGCATCAAGAGTAGTAACAAGCTCAAATACTGGCATATCAATGTCAAGTGGGTATAAGAAAACGATTACAAGTGGACTAGGAGCATGGATATGGTTGTCCACAATATGATGGCGATGTTGTAGGCTAGCAAGTGTTTGCTTTGCAGGGAGTGTATTAGTGTATCATTATCGTGAATGAGTGATTGTAGAAGAGAATTTCACTTCTTGAGCGATCTATTTTCTTCCAAAAATTTTACAATATCCTCTTGAAGTCCACACACTTTAGAGAAAAACATATCATTCTCAGAATCCATGATAGATATAAAAATGCAACTCCAAAAGTTTTAGGATGTCGGGCTCAGCAAATTGCGTCCACAATTGACTACAACACTCCTTCATATTTGACACTTTATAATGAGTGTGTGTTACAATATGAAACTTTATAATTATAGTGCAATTCTTGAAATAAATATTTCTAATAGAAAGAACACAAAAAAATAAGCGGTATGGAATTTCTTGAAATAGCAGAATCCGTGCATGGACGTCCTAGTACCCTACCAAAAAAGAAAAGATTTGTTTTTACGAAAAAACCTTCAAATGCAAACCAAAAATGCCACACCACAGCAGAAAAATACCCAATTCGGATCTCAAAAAACTCAACAAAACCCAAAAAAATTCTTGCTTTTATTTCTAGTGGTGTGAATCCCAAGGTGAATGAGTGTGTTTCTCTGCAACAACAAAATAAGCTCAAAAAATGACTACCTCGAAAATGGCCGAATTTACCATTGATCTTAGGGTTTTCCCACCTTTTGTATTCAATGGAAGCCTCTATTTTGTGAAAAAGCGCATGCATAACAAAATACGACCAAATCCCAAATATATGAATATACAAAAAAATTATTTACAAACTAAAAACTTACAAACGGATGTCAACAACAATCTCTGCTCTAATACCATAAAAGGAACGATAACCAGATCATACCAAGCCAAGAACATAGATGCTAATCAAACACCACGATCAATAAGATGAAAGTAATTCACTAGAATAACTTTACATAAAACCTTTGCAAATAAATGAGCAATGCAATATCATATATTATTATGGAACTCAATGAAATACAATGAGAATGGGCCTTGCTTATATAGGCAATGAATAATAATCTAAGAACCAATCAAGGTCGTAGATCAAGCCATAAATCAAGGAAATAACTAGTGATCAAAGAGCTAGTCAAGACTATAGATTTAGGAGAGAACAAGACATCAGGATCTAGTCAATACCATAGATCAAGGAAAGAACTAGTCAATACCATAGATCAAAGAAAGAACTAAACCTAACAATTAGATAATATCTCCTAATATCTAAATAAGATAAAATAAATATCCACACACATAAGTGGGTGAGGATAAATATAATAAAGGTAAATAATGTACCTAGGTGAACATGAGCTAAGGTAAATATCTACTCTAACATATCCTGCATATGTGTTTTACGTGAAATTTTAATGAGTTTATTTTCATACTATGACTCATATCAACCACATGTTTACAATATTATACAATTTTGACTCTCCTTGATAGGTTAAAATGGAGGGGACATTTTTGTTTCATAGTTGTGATATCATTTAACTAGTTTGATAATGAATCATTGAGGCACCCCACTTTTATGTAGAATCCCTAATGAAATACCTATTCACTTACACATCACTTGTTACTCTAACGATGTATTCGAGTCATCCACTCGATCCTGAAGCAAATTTTTAAGATGTTGTTGTGCACTTCCCACTAACATTATTAGTTACCTCCATTTGTGGTGTTGGTTTTAGCTTTATTTTATGATTTGGACTAGTATAAAATTATTGTTTTTTATTGGATTCATCTAACTCTTCCTCTGATTCAGGTATATATAATCAATTTTGACACCCCTTTTTTAGGGTCCATTCGTGACTTCCTCCTTCCCACTCTCCTCTTGAATACCATGTTGTCCTACAATTATTTTGGACAAAGTAAAATGAATAACCCTATGTAGAAATGTGTATAAATGGCTAAATTAACATGAGTCGGCATAGTTTGTACCGAACACAAGATTAGACAAGAAGATTCATTGAAATAACTCAATATAGAATGAATATAAATTTGTAATCCTTGTATTGCTTCACAATGTGCTCATTGCATGAAACATGCAAAAAAGATCTGACAACTATTGAAATGAGGTATCCATATTGTCGATGTTGAGAATTGGAGCATAATATACGATATTGAATAAATGGTATTTAACCTAGGGAGGATCTATTTCCATTTTGACCTGGAACATATTGTTTTGAGATGTTGGCTTCTGTAGGGATAAATATTGATAAGGATCTATGTTTAAAGCCAGGGGTTGATCTCACCTCATGACCCACTTGGAGATTTGAAGTAGAGTGCAAGATAGATCGGGAGTATGCCATGATTCCTTTCACATTGGCTAGTTTTCACATGTATTCATCTCTATTGTAGGGTGGAAAGGGTTAGGAATGTTCATCTTCTCATCCCTTTGTGCTCACTGCTAAATAAAAACATAAGAAGTTAATTGTAGCATTGAATACGACATTAGCGTCTGACAATGAAAAATGAAGGTGGAGGCTTTGGAGGAGTGGTAGGGGGTGATTTGAAGTGAATTGAATGCAATTTTTTGGATTAAGGGGAATGTTTTCCATGCACCACGTGGTTTCATGTATAGCTGTTCTCCAAAATTCACCCCCAGGTAATTTTGATAACTTACACAATTTCTTCAGGCTTGAGTGAGCAGAAATGATTTGAGGCCCAAAATCAAGTTTTAAGGGTCACTTGGCTTTTCTCTAACTTCCCTATCTAAAGAAAATCCAAGGAGTTAGAAAAATTTGCCAAAATTCTAAAAGAATGAAGTCAAGGGCCTATTTTAGTGCAAATTGGGTCTGACGGCTATGGATGGAACCAATGCGGGTCGTACCAAGGTTCATCGTACCAAGTTTGGGCCCTGAAATGCTAAGGAGACAGTCAAATGTGGAAAAGGTGGAAGATTTTGTCCTACGCGGTCGGTAGGGCCGATTAGGGACGAAGGTACGCAGCGGGGACCCAAAAAACCAAAATGGCCGCAAGTTAGTGTATTGCGGATATGGCGGAAAAAAGTGTCCGGCGGATCAGGCCCAAAAATGCCAAAAATGCCACAAAAAAATCCGTAGAACAAATTCCATGGAAAAATTGTAGAAACAAAGTCCACGAAAAAGACGCAGGAAAAGCCACGAACTAAGTTCGCGGAAAAGCCGCAGAAAATGCCACGAAAAAGCCGCGAGAAAAAAGCCTTAGAAAATGCCACGAAAAAGCAGCAGAACAAAGTCCGCAAAAAGGCCACATAAAAAGGCTGCAAAAACGCGAAAGCCATGGAATGCCGCAGAAAATCAAATCCGTAGAATGTTGCGAAAACTGGAAAATCCGCAGAACAAAGGAAAATGATAGTTTTGAGTGAATCTTCAAATGGGCATAACTTTTGTAATTCTCAACGGATTTTCACGAAATTTGTCTTGTTGGAATCATGACTCCAAGATTGACACATAGACATAAAGAAATGAATAAATTGATGAAGTCTCAATGCTAATTTTTTGAAAATGTGTCTAGATTCGAGAAAATGTTTTAATTGGTAGTTGGGATGCATTTAATGAGGCATGGTCATCATTATCTCTTTGCTGCAGCACATGGGACAACATGGGGAGCCTTTTTCAAGAAACATACCATCAATTACACTCATTTATGACAACTTGTAAGTGGTTGAAAAGACAAATCCAGGATTGCAATTCTCTCTCTCTCCTTCTTAATTCTATAAATTGTAATCTTGGGCTCATTTGTAAAGGAGTTGGTCATTTTTTCTCTCCCCCCCCTCTCTCTTTCTTCCCTAGGGTTGAATTTGGAGTGAAGCCTCCTCTCTTTGCTTTGTAATGGCATTTTCTTGCCTCTTTCCCATTAATGATGTACTGTGTGAACTCATGGAGCAATAAAATTTGTTTCGTGATGCATTTTGTCCATCATTTGCTTGTTTTATTGTCTCTTCTTGCCTCTCACCATTGTAGGGTATATTGTGCATATCTCTGATGTCTATTACAAGTTTTGGGAGTTGTGTTTAATGGGTTTGAAGTGGTGTTCTGTGTGAACTTTATCTTTGGTTTGTGATGCATCTTGTCCATCCTCTCCATTGCTCACCTCTCTCCATTTCAGGCAGTTGGAATTGTGATCAACAACCTCCTTTTCTAGTGTATCACCACTTTAGTGTAGGTTTTGTTTTCATGCATACCTCCCCCTGGTCCCTTGGAAAGTTAGATTAGGATTGGATAGTTTACTGTATTAGAGTAGATTATGGTAGGTAGTTTAGGAGAAAGAACCAACTTTCTCTGGAGGATCATCTCAAGCCCACAAGTCCCACAACTTGAGAGATGATCCAATGTTACAAAAATTACACTGAATGCCCCACTCGGATGTAAGGCAATTCGAGGGTCTTTGTAATTTTATGATAAAAATTTTGCACGCCCGGTGGGATAGGTTTGAAGCACCTTACCAATTCATTTCATCAATTTGATGTGTTATTGGTGAGATTCAACCTTTAGAGGCACATCTCAAGCGACTCCATCTGATCAAAAACCCATTATTTGAGTTGCAGACTTTCTTTCCATCCATTTCCACCCATTATTATTTCCACATCTTTCATCTTCTTCCATTCATGAAGTTGTGCAATCATGGCTTCATTCCCATCTTGGAATTCACACTTGCAGTAGTGGTGCAGTCCACCTCCAATGTATTTCTCAACTCCTCCAAATCAACATTATGATCAGATTTAGAACCATTATGCTTACCCATATGAGCAAGTGTCAAAACTAGTTTGGTTATGAAACATATCGGAACAAGGGTATGCATACAATGACAACAGTCAAATGGAGAATGCTAATCTGCTAGAGAAGATTCAAAGGATGGAGGATATTGGCATGGTTCAATCAAGGGCTACAACACAAATGAAGGCATTCAAAATTGGTTGCAAGGGCATCTTGTCCATGGGAAGGCCCTTTTCCAAGACACTATAGTCCTGAGAAGCTTGAATTCATGGTTGAAATGCTGCCTCAACTTGCACAATGGACCAAGGAGATAGAGGCCTATAAACTTGGTGCCAAGAAACCTCATCAATGGGTAAGTCCTACACCATCATCTAGTAATTTTATCTCCATTCCCCAAGCAACACCATCTCAACTTGAGCTTCAATTTCCAAGCTTCCCATCCACTGCTTCTATTGTGGAATCCTTTTCTCCATCTTCTAGTCTCCCATCCCATCTTAATTTCTCTACCCTTTTCCCTTCCAAATCCAAGTCCCCTCCACAAGAGCCAAAAGCAATACCTTCCCCCCACCACAAATAAAGCAACAACTAGTGGATACCCCACCCACCACTCCTACTTTCTCGAGCTCGTGTCGGGAAGAGACAAAATAATCTAGTCAAGGGAGCAACAAGAAGAAGAGCCAAGAAAAGAAGAAATGATTAGAATCTTGGTGAGCTTGGCTCTAAGATTTGGAATTGAAAAGATTCCCTTGCTGGTTAAGCCTACGGAGGAAGTTAAAGTTGAAGATCCAAAGGTGGCTAAGGCTTATTTTGCGCAAAGTAGTAGTGGAACAAGAAGATCAACAATCTGTATGCTCTGAATGTAGTTTCCATGATGACACTTTGTTTGAAAAGATTGATGATCATATTCCAGCTGCACAATCAGTCAAGGAGGAGAAAGAACAACCAACTCTAAGTCCAGTTAAAGAGGAGCATATAGAGGTGACCAAAACAAATTCAGAGGCACTGAATCATGATCTAGTTGCATAAGAGATTACAAATCTCTCTCCCATCCAATCTCTCCAAAAATCTGATTTTTGGAAGATTTTGAAATCACTAACTTCATGTTTGAAGATGAAGCTTCATATGGTGAAAATAATGAAGATTTTAAGATCATCATGCAAAGGAGAGACCTATCTCATGTAGTATAACAACGAAGAGTTTGATTTCCTATCAGACTTGGAGGAATGTTTTGATGAGGAGAAGCCAGTAGAAATTACAAATTTCATTTTCTCATCATTCATCCTTCAACCACAAGAACCTGTTTTCATAGAGGAGAACGTGCAAACACAACTCCGTAGTTTGCAACATGCCTCTTAAATTAAAATTGGAAGAGTTTGATATTTCAAAAGCCACACCGAGATGCAGAGGAAGGGGAAAATAAAGAGGATGTCATCATCTCTCCCATACTATTCACCAAAAAAGGATGTCACTTGTTTGTAGATGTGCAAGAAAAAGAAGATCAACCTATAGCAGTCTCATCTTTCAAGAAGGTCCATAGGAAAACTCCATTTTTGGAGTTGAATTTCAGAGAAAAGGGCACATCCATTAGATCAATCATGCCCAATCAAATACTTGGCTTCATTGGAGCCAAAAGAGGAGTTGCCACCAGTCATGCTTTCTCCTGAGCATGAGGATGAGTTTTCAGAGTACCAAGGATCAACTGCAATGCCTCTTCAATCCAAATACGAGCAACTAAAAGAGGTATTTGTCTTGTTTCTAGTTGATACCTTGATGATTTGGGTGGAGGATCGGCCTCTTGTCAGTTTTTCACTCATAATAACAGCCATGTTCAACGCCAAATCATATACATGGCTGCTATTTTGAGAAAGGGAAGTTACTTCTCCCTGCCAGTTGTAGGATTTGTTTGAGTTCCCTTTTCTTCCGGTTAGTGTAGAGTAGGTAGGTTTTCTTTCAAGTAGAAGAAGTGATGAAGACTTAATATATCATTCTATAAAGACATATTCGTATCTAGATCTAGAGAATAACAAACTTAAAAGATAACCATGATGAAATCAAGCATGCACAAAACAATTATACCCAGGATTTGACACTCTGATTCAGAAACACATTCTATTGCATTAAACATGATAAATACACATAAGCTTATTACAATAGATAATACCATAGTCTATGCGCACATCAAATTTGGTAGCATAACCTCACAATAACTCAGTTCTCACATGCCACACTATGCCACACAGTTATTTTCATATTTATAAGGGTGGGAATTTCCCTTCACCACTTATCTAATCCCAAAATAGGTCGCATGCTATTATTATCCACACGCGTTGTTATAATAATAGCCACACATGCAAGTGCGCTAACAATAGACTTATTCTAGTTAACTATCAGTAGTAAATCTATTCTTAGCCTGTATCCATGCAAAGTCATTTCGTAGCCGATCCTCCAAAAATAGCCAATGCATGTCACACAAGTATTTAACCGTGTGTTTACATGCTATCTCCAAAAATAGATCCTCATCATGAAAATGGCTAAGTCCCAATCTTCTCTTCCCAATTCCTTTTATCCTCCCATTTTGAATGCACTCTACTCTTCTCGCATGAACCTTCTATATGTTCTTTGCTAAGTGCCATACTTTAACTGATCAACATTACCCCACACTAATTGCATTTCTGCCCGACAATGGTTGTCTCCAAAATGAATCAAAGAATATGAATAGAAGAATAGAAAGAATTTTATGAATAAAAGAATTTCTTTACCTACAACATCTTCTTCTTCTTCAACCTAAAGAATCAATTATGGATATTCTTCTTTTATTTCTACCTCTAAATTATGCCAATCATTGAGCGCAGCTTCTTCCTTTTCTAGAATATCCAATGCAATTGACTCTAACTCATCTTTTGCAATCTCTCCTTTCTCATTCTGCAAGACCAACACAATGCTTGGACATGATAGTCATTCTTCCTTCTAATAAGTCCATCTTTTGCGCGATGAGTTTCCCAAGCTCATCCATCCTTTCCTTGTGTGGTTCTTGAGTTATTGTAAGGGCCTCATGCACTTCTTCTTGACAAGTACTAATCATTCTACGCGGCCCAAGGTCTCATCTTTCATGGCCTTTTAGGACTTCATTGTCTTCCAAAATGGTCTTGGTTCTTATAATGACTTTTGGGGTTGTACAAATATTCAACGCTTGATCTGCTTTCTTCAGTTCCTCCTACAAGCTCTGAAGTAACCCCTCATATGATGCAATCTTTCTCATCACCGAAGCCTTTTCTCACTCTGCTTCCTACTTGATGATCCTTTTTCATGGCAAGCACATCTTCAAGCACCAAGTCCACCAAGGTACTTACATGTACATAATGCATTGCTTGAAGGAAACATTTTGGGTACCTTACTTTAAGTGTGGCTTTTCTTTCATGATATTGATCCCCAAATTCCTCCTCCATGCTAATGAAAACAACCTTCTTTTGTGCCAAGTTTTTTTCTTGCTTTAGGCACACTTATTTCCATCCTTATTTTGATCTCCATATTTCGTTATGCCATCCATATTTCTTCCATGCCACCTCTGTTGAGACTTTCACCAAATATTGCTCACTTGTTCATCTGACATAATAGTAGGATTTATTGTTATGTGTCTGGCCTGAGGTGTCTTCTTCAACCTCCTTGATACACATGAATCTTCACATACATCAAATTCCAGTTCATCCATGTATGTGTGCATAGACCATGATAGTTTCTTCCTTGTGCGCATGGTTTCCATATCTTCATCCATCAGCTCCCAGCCATACAACTCCTTTTGTGTCATTGTGCTTTGAAAATGGGCATGAAAATTTTACTGTGTCCTCGGCATAGCCCATGACTGGTGGAACATATTCTCCACTTGTTCTCTTTGATCTTGGCCCTTAGAACTTGGGCTTCAAGATTTGGAGCTTGTTCTGTTGTATACCCTGAGCAGTCTCTTGCTTGTTGTCTCATCTGCCTCCTTTTCTCCTTCTTCTCCATCCTTCATTTCTTCATCCTTTGGTTCTTCCACATCCTCTCTGGAGGTGTAGGAGATTTAGGTGCACTTTCCTCAGACTCTTCCACCTCCTCATTCAGCTTCAACTTCCTTCTTCTCTTCTCAGTTGTCTCCTTCATGGAGAGAGTTGAGGTGATCTATGCACTAATTGTGGAGTAGCACCTTGGGTCCTTGTTCTCTTGAATACTCTTTTGAAGTGGTGCTCTCCTTATACTGCATCCAGAGTCCTCATCATCTCCTTCTTGTGGCTAGGGTGGAGTAGTCACGCGCTCAGCTTCTTCCCTATTTGGAGGCTTCCTTCTTCCTCTTGTGCTCCAAACCACCACTATCTTCATGCTCCTCTTCTTCATCATCTACTTGTATTGTCTCTGTGGGCTTAGGTGCTGGAACATTTTCCATTGTATGCTTACCTTTTGGCAGCCCTGGGAGCATGAACTCATTCTCCACATACTTATTGTTCTCTAGCTTGGGCTTGAGTTGAAGGTACACAAGCATTGCTCCAACATCCCCAACTACCAAGCTTACAGGCTTCATGTTTAATACATCTGAGATAAGCCTCTCAATGTAGGTATTCCATCCCTGGATATACATATGTCTTTCTCAGTGTATGTGGTAGTCACAATCTACCTTGTCTGCATTGAAGGTTAGGTGGCACATCTCGAAAACTAGTGAACTGATGCCTAGAAATATCATGTATGAAGGCATATGGTAATTTTCACCATGGGCTCCAAGCCCCATCCTTCATCGTAAATCACACGATGCAAAAATGTTTGGTATACCTACAAACTAATTGCCTTACCCACCACCAAGGGAAACTCCTTGGGTATGCACCATTCTTCTTCAATGTTGCATGGAGTCTATCATACCACTTCTCCACCCTCTACTTGAATGGTCCACTCATTGATCCTTCACACAAGTACTTTTCAAATCTTTCCACAAGTGACTTGTTCTCCATAGGGTATTCCCAAATTTTCTCCTTTGGCCCATCGGGCACCCCAATTTCCATAAACACCAAAGACAATAGAATAGCCCCAAAACTGATTTTCTCTCTTGTGTGCACTTCTTCAATGATATTTTTCATGATGTAACTGAGATGTTGTAAATCACTCCTTGTGACATCTTCTTTGCAATGTGTAGCCACATTGTGTTTACTTGTGACCATCTTTCTTGGTCATTCAACTTTGTCACTAAGTGTGCAACTGCTTGTATGATTGGGTACTTCTTTAATTTATCAATGTCCATGCCATGGACCCTTGGTATACCCCAACTCCTTCCTTGTCTCCAAGATTGTGGCCTTATCAGTTAAATCACTATTTAGATCTACCCTCTAGTGCCTTTCAACCTTTTACTATTTGAGATCAATGCAAGTTGTGATCCTTACCCCATCCATCCGCAAAGTAGAAGAAATCTTCATGTACCCTACTCATCAACCATCGATACAATGGTTCATATTTCCCAAAGTAGGGAGCTCATACAACTAGTAAACTCCAATCTTTCTTCAACAACTTCTCCCAATGTCATCATACACTGGCATGTCTTTTGTTGTGTGCTTATTCATCTTTTGTTTAATAACGCATCCAGCTCCTTCTTATTTTCTGAATTGTACGATGGTTGTAGTCACTTGATTTTTCTCTTCTGGATGTGGGAATCCCATTCTTGACCCACAATCACACCCTCTGGATACTGCATTTCTGAGAAATTACTCTCAGGAGTCATTTCAACCTCCACTTCGACCTTCTTCTTCCCTTTTACTCCCTTTGGGGTGCTTTCTTTGGTGCCATCTATAACCTACAATATTCTCACTTCAAATACTCATCTTTTATCTCCTGAGCAATGTGAAACCCAAACCCTAGCTCAATTCAACATGCCCTAGTTGAAATTACATGTGCCCTAGCTCTTTTGTAATGCCTTGCTTTTCTCAAACCCTTCACCTATGGGAACACAAGCTTCTCTACACACAAATTCTCTCTCACACATCTCGATTCACACTCTTCACACCTGAATACTCTTCTCACAACTTGGTCACACTTGGCTCTTTCAAATTATCATGATTGCAATGGTAAAATGAACTCACATCCCATCCTTATATAGATTTTCAAAATTTAGTGCATTTATTGCTCCTTCACCTACCAACAATCCTCTCATTAATCGACCATTTTCATTCTTTCCATGTGGTACATCTTCACCCAAGCTATAACCTTCTAGTGCCCTCCTACCTTTAGCCACTGGTAGACTTCTCTTCAGCACACTCCATGCACCCAGTACCTCACACTATGCCCTTCCTTGGTAGTTCCATGGCCTCTTCTTACCTCGTGTTATACTTGTTTCTTCATTCATCTCCACCTATGGTCCTCATTTCCAGAAGCAATATTTTTTTTTTCAATTCTCCAACTTGAATAACACCCATAGTAGTTTGTTCCTTTCATGTGTACTTATTTTCATCAGTCATGTACCTAGATATCAATAACCTACCCCACACTAAGGGTATGTGTAGTCCTCTGCACATAAAAATTCTTCAAATAGTAATTAGCTTCTGGCACGTAAAACATGCTTTTATTACACAAAAACACCAACTAAATTGACAAAAGCATAGCAACAAAGAAGGAAATACATTAAGGAAATGTAGAATTGAAAACCTAATCTAAATGGAAACACTACCTTATTACAAACACCAAGAAGACTTATTTATAGTAGGGCTTCACCTACTCCCATTGAAGTATCCTGGGTAACCATATTCCATCAAGCACCTCTAATTGACAAGTGCCTGTTTCAAGTATGTGAGTGATAACATATGGCCCCAACCAATGTACTTTGAGTTTTCTGGATGGCACAAAAATTTAGAATCATAAAGGAGCACCATCTATCCAATCTCAAATTTTTATCCTGATGTGCTTGTCATGCCATGCTTTCTACCTGCCTTTTCTTGTTTTTGACTCCAACGTGCTATTTCTCATCACTCATCCAACTTGATTAACTTTTCAATCCATTCTTCTAATGCTTTCTCATCAGCTAGACCTCCAGCATGTGTGCATATACACAAAGATGGTAACATGAATTCCATAGGAAGAACTACTTCTACACCAAACACTAACTGAAATGGTGTGGCTTTGTTCAACCTTTTATATGTTGTTCGATATGCCCAAAGTACTACATAGATACTTTATCATCCCAATCCTTTCTTCCAACATCACATATTTTTGTCAATGTCTAGCTCAAAATTTTGTTGAAAGCCTCAATAGTCCCATTTTCCTGAGGATGATATGGTGTAGTCTTATGGTGTGCAATCATGAATTCATCCAATAAAATTCTGATTGTCTCATTAAGAAAATGTGTGCCCCTATCACTTGGTCAAACTTAAAGGACATCCATACCTTAATAATATTTTCCCATAGAAACCTAGGCTGTTGTAGCCATTGTACAATCCTTTGTAGGTGTTGCTTTTTCCCACCTTGTCAGATAATCTGTGCAAGTTATGATATAGCATGATCCAGTTCTACACACGTGGGTAGGTGAAATAGGACCCACAAAATCTATAGCCCATTTCTCAAATGGTTCTGCACTAGTAATAGGTCTTAGAGGCATTTCATCTCATTGACTTGGTTTCCCAAGACGTTGAAATGATCACAAGCCTTGCAATAATCCTTACAATCTTTATATAGGGTCTCCCACCATAATCCAATGAGTAGAATCTTGCACGTGCAGTGGCATCACCTACATAGTGGCCACCTACAATACCACCATGAGCTTCCTCCATGATATCTGTGCTCATGTTCTAGTACACAACAATGCAATACTTCATCCCGACCTAATTTTTACAGGTCACCACTAATCAACATATAGGGTGTGTGCACGTATATAGCAAGTTGTTTCTTCTCTAAGGATTTCATTCCTTTTGGTGTCATGCCTATTCGTAGAAAGACAACAATGTCCTCTAATTCCGATGGCATGGTGTGTCATTGTAACCTATATAACTATGCATCGAGCATGGTATCTTCAATTTCCTGCTTCTTCTCCTGACTGTATTCTGGATAAATGGTCTAGTCCAAAATTACTTTTCCCTAGTTTTACCACAACTATGAAATCAAATTCTTGAAATAAGAGTACCCATCTGCATATGCACCCCTGTAAAATGGGCTTGTTTACCAAATACTTCAATGCCATGTGATCTATATAAAAGACAAATGGTGTAGCTAGTAGGTACTATCGAATTTATGTAGCACATAGATCATTGACAAAGCTTCACACTCTGTAGTTGTGTAATTTTTTCAGGAGTCAACTTTCTACTAGCAAAATAGATAGGATGATCTATAATACCTTCTCTAGGCTGAGCCAATACCACACCAATGGTCATGCCAGAGGCATCCACATGTACATGAAATGGTTGGTCCCATGAAGGAAAATGTAGAATAGGCATGGTAGTAAGTTTCTCCTTTAATGTCTCGAATGCATGTTGCTGCTGGTTCTCCCCAGTAGAATGTACCTTTTCCTTTCAGTAACTCCTCCAAAGGTGTGGAAAACCTTGGCATATCCTTTAATAAACTTTCTATAATATCCTATATGACCCAAAAATCCACACACCTCACTTTGATTGGTAGGCTCTTTTAGGCCTATAATGACTACAACCTTAGTTGGATCAACCAACAAACCTTCCTTGCAGATTATGTGTCCTAACAAGTATTCCAATGGTGTAGAAAATATGCACTTCTTGATGTTCAAAGAGATACTCAACTATCTACATCTTTCAAACATTAAGCACAAATTGTCACAATGATCCTTAACTAATCCATACACCATCCAATCATCTAAATAAACCTGTAAGAAGTTGTGAATAAACTCCTTGAATGCTTGAACAACTATGCATGAAAATACAACAAGTGCATTTTTTAGACCAAAAGGCATCACAATATAGGTGAAGCTACCCCATTCAGTAGTAAAAGTAGTCTTTTCTGATCCTCCTGGGAAATCCTAACCTGATGATACCTAGAGAACCCATCTATAAATGAATAGATTTCACACCCTACAACACCTTCTAGTATTTCCTCAGTGAATGGCATAGGAAAGGGATCAGTCACACATGCAACATTCAGCTCCCTATAGTCCACACAAGATCCTAATCCATCCATCCTTCTTGATATTGATCACCATTGGACTAACCCATTCTGACTCATCAAGGGGCTTGATGATTCCAGACTTCAACATTTTTCAATCTCTTCTTTGACCTTTTCACACAAGTTGGGGTTCATCCTGTAGGGTCTCTTTCTAACTAGGTGCACACCCTCTTTAAGCTTTATCTTCATCTCCCCTAATGATTCATGCATGCCTTTAAGTTCATGGTACCCTCGAGGGAATAAGTCCTGATAATCCCATAGTAACTCTATGATTTTTTCCACTTCAAAGTCTGACCAATAGTCTCCAATTATGGCCTCCTTAGGCTCAACATCTGATCCAATATTCACTTTCTTTGTCTTCATAGGTTCATGATAGGCACGCATGGTCTTATCTACACTATCCAACACCTCACACCTACCTGTTGAATGGTTTATATCCATATTTTCTACTTCTTCATCATCCACTAAGTAGACCATTTTTCCTTTTTCTTTCTCAAGGAAAGCACGCTTGAAGTAGTGTGGCATCACCTCTGTTTCTTCAACAAAACATGCTCCTAAGTTTCCTTCATCCAATAACTCCTGAAGGAGTTCTTCAGCCTTGCACTATCTCCCATAGTTAAGTGCTTTATGAATTTTAATGCTTCTTCCACCAGAGGGCTTGGTAGAGAAGAAGTCAAACATCTGGGTCATTCCTGTAATTAAATCCTACCAATTTCCAGTCTCTCTATGGAGTTCTGCATATACATACCAAGCACACACAACCTTGTAAAGTGGAATAAAACTTGTGCACCCATAGAGAAGGTGGTAAAGCTTCCTCCCTCTGTCTCAGAGTCTCTCACACTTTTGAACGTGGTGTTGAATAGGTTGATTACCATGATAAGTGCATATTTGAGTAGGTGCATTGCTCCTAAAGAACCTAGTGGCAAGAGCAATCCTAATTTCATTCCATCCTACAAGATTATCCTTGTGGACCACCCACCAACATGTTGTTGTCCCATGTAGGGTATATGCTAGCATATTCCTTCTCTCCAAATGGGTCTATCCACTGTTCTTCCATGGCATGCACAAGAATACCATAGGATCTCCTTCTCCAGTGTAACAAGGTACCGAGTTTATTACCTATTCTCTTGATATAACATGGTTTTTTGTCCTTAGAAATATGCTCTTTACTTTGCCCCTACCAACTCATAAGTGTTATGAGCCCAATTATCACAAGCAACACTTGTAGTATCACTAATAGACTATGCATCCTCCCACTGAAGGATTCCTTCTTTACATGGCTCAAGCACCTCTGATCCTGATGGCACATACATAAATCCTATTCAAGTCTTCTTCACTCAAGGGCTCAACATAGGGCACAAATTTTCCATCTGTTAAAGGGATAATAACTCTTTCCTCCTTGTTTTCAAAACTGATATAACCCTTGTTGAACCAAAGATCAACATTATTTGCATAGCACCAAGGATGCCCCAATAGAGTTGGGAAGCTATCTACTCTTCTAGCGCTAAAACCTCAAAATCTCTAGTGAACTTGGCTCCTTGTATGGTAATGGATGCATCATCTTTAAAACTCGATGGGAGTGGCCTTAGTCCGATTAGCCATGAACAATACATTAGAGGATGGATGCAATGGGGTCTCCCCATTTGTACCCATGCATCTAAGGTAAGAACATTGACTTCCATGCTATATCAATCAATATATTACTCAATAGCCACCCATCCACAACAACATTCAGAGTTATTTCCTTGTCATAATCTAGGCTATGAGGGGGAAGATTTGCATGCAGGATCTTCCATCCAGTCTCAAGTACTTGTGCAGGAGTGTTTCCTTTTAACCAATTCCCCAAATAATGGAATGATATTCTCCTGGCACAACAATTTTGCACACTTCTCTCAAGTCATCCATATCAGTTTGGACCATCTCTGATGCTTTCTTTTGCTCCATCTTCCATGATTGCTCCTTTAAATATTGTATTTCACCTTGAAGATTCCTAAGTACCTCCATGGTTTCTGATAAACCTCCTTCTGATGGGTAGGATCTGGGTACCATGCATGTAGAACCTCCTCCTTAGTGATGGTAGGCTTCTGCTGTAATGCTTCTTTGGCATGTGCATGCCTTCAACATGGGTCATGATCTTTACTTACTGAATGCCTCGATTCTTCTACTTCCAACTTGGGCATCCACTGATTTTCCACAGCAGCGTTTGTATCCTAACCATCCCTATGCCTTTTTTTTCTTGTTTATGTTGCTTGCTAAGATGCTCATACAAGTCCAGGCATCCTCATAACTATGATTCTTTCCACAGAAAGAACATGTAATATTCTAAGGACATTCACACCTGTAGTGGTTAGGAGATCCACATGTATAACATGTTCCATGAGGGAACTCACTTCTTCCACCACCACAGGCCTCATCCTCCAAATCCACCATGGTATCCTCGACCTCTACCACGACCACCTTCAAAATGCCCTTCATTCCAATCATAGCATGCCTGATTGTGATCCCGATCCTGATGCTCATTCTTTCCTTTAGAGTTATCTAAAACTCTTTCTGTCTATCATACACCAATATCTATAGCATCATGGATCTAACCAATCAATCGGTAGTCTTCCATGTCATGAGTCATGGACCTACATATTTTACAGTAACATGAGATGTTCTTCCTTATCACACATTTGTAGTAATGGGTAAATGGCTAGCATCATGGTTTAAATGGCATATCTCATAATCCAACAACAATGAGCACACTATCTATCTGGGGAAAACTATCCTTTGTGTGACCTTCCACTTCACAATCTATGCACCAAATCCTGTGTGTCTCATGTGTTGAATTTTCGATAGTTTCTCCAACTACTTTTCATAGCTATGATCTGTGCTTCTAAAAATGGGCTCACCCCAATGTCTATACTTCCAACTACCTCAACGTGTAAGGCTGCTTCAAGTGCTTCACATGGATCAATGTATGTTTTATGTGATAATGCCCTCCTAAAAGGTGTAATCAAGCCTCCAACAAACCATTGTGCATGTTGGCTTGCATGAATATCATAAGAAAGCTTAGATAACAATGTTTTAAAATGGGCATCATACTCTCTGACACTCTCAGTAGTGCCTTGCTTAATATCCTTGAGTGCACTTATACTCTTCTACTCAAACTCAGGGATGTGAAACTCTTTAAGGAAAGCATCTTTTAAAGTTGTATAGTCTACGCAAGTCTGATCAGGGTCAAAATTTTTGTACCATGTGTGTGCACCCTTGTAACGTAGTAGAAAATTGACTTTCCCTACGCTCAAAGCCATGATTCCTTTTTGTGCACATAGTATTTCACACATGTGTACATGTTCAAGCAACATCTTCTATGCCCCTATACTCTGGAAGATGAAGAGACATCTCCATGTAAATATTCTAGGGGTTGGTGTGGACCTTTCCCACCTGATCCAAAACCTCTTGTGTTTCCTCTACCTCCAACCACCAGATCCACCGAGCTAGAGCCACCTATACCTCCTAATCCCAAACCTATAGCTGGGTTCAGACCAGAAGATGTACTTCCCTATGTCCCCCAACATAGTACTTGAACTATACCCCAAATAGTCTAAAGTGTTACTACTCCCAAAAGAGATAGTCCAAAATCTATGCACTAAATTCTGTGTGATGATACACCCAAAAAGGTACTCCCATATAACAATGAATCCATTTGCACTTACCATCATTGTGCCTCTTATAAGACTCTCACTCCTACTCTCCCACTACTTGAATTAGCTTGTTGACTATTTTTGTACTAGATGCTGGAAAACCAAGCACAAGGGAAAGGTTTCTAGGTGGATTCAGATGTGCACCCATGGCCCAGGTCATCTCTCTAGGCATGCTTCTTCACGTGAGGCCGAGGAGGGTTCCTATCATGCTTTCCCAAATGGGGGAGTTCTTGATGCTTGGGTTCCACATGTCTTCATGTGAACTTCAACTCCTTCCCAAACTATCTTTCTCCACAATGCCATTTTCTCTGCAACCTCCCTCGCTTCTCTACCTCCCCCTCTCATGCCCTCATTATACTTAAGCCACCTTTCCTCTCTCTTCCTTCTCTACCACTAGGTCTTCCATCTTTCACCAAACCTACTCCTGCCCCCACGCATGGGTGGGGTTTAGTTAGCCATCGGTTTACTCTCCAAATTCAAAGTTACCATCAAATTTGATCACCAATGGAATGCCTTGCAGGTAAGTTCCCTTGGATATCATAAAAATAGAATTCAGCTACCTCTGGGCATGAATAAGTGGAAATTGAGTACTCCAAGATATAACTATTCAAAACACCATGGAACCACGTATCCACAATGAGTCCAAATCAAGATCAACATCATAAAGGGCCTAAAATTCTTCCTACATCCAGACAAGTGTGTGATACCTCCAATTCCATTTAGATGCATAAGCAATCAGCCACTCATATAATTCTACTAGAAAGATAGTGAAAAAGCTCTCATATAAACTATCATATAGATTTGTTCCACCCATATGCATGCATTAAAACTCAGATCCAGTGTTGAACCTCCATGTGTATTCTTCTCTTCCAGTCATGTATCCACTCCTCAACACTTGCTAGGTCAACCGGTATGTCTTCATCATGAACCATCCTAAAAACAACTGAAAAAGAGGTCCCGGCAAATGGAACCAATGATGCAGCCTAGAATTCACCAATAAAAGCCTCAGGCACACTGGCACATCACTCATCCTAGACTAAGCACTCACCCAAAGCACACAAAGGTACCAGGCCCTCTTTAGGGTTGTTTTAGAGGATGTTAGCATGATGAAGACTTAAAGCATTCAGATCTATGACTAATATATCATTCTACAATGCATATTCAGATCTAGATCTAGAGAATAATAGACTTAAAAGATAACCATGATGAAATCAAGCATGCAAAACCAATTATACTCAGGATTTGACACTTTGATTCAGCCAATACACTCCATTATATTAAACATGATAAATACACAGAAGCTTATTACAATAGATAATACCATAGTTATGCACGCATCAGATTTGGCAGCATAACCTCACAATAACTCAATTCTCACATACTCTCTATGCTACACACATAGTTCACTACATATTTATAAGGGTGGGGACTTTCCCTTCACCACTTATCTAATCCCAAAATAGGTCACATGCTATTATTAGCCACATGTCATTACAATAATAGCCACACATGCAAGTGCGCTAACAATAGACTTCTTCTAGTTAACTAGTTGAAAGTAAATCTATTCTCATCATGTATCCATGCAAAGTGCTTCGTAGCCGATCCTCCAAAAATAGCCAATGCATGTGCACAAAGTCTCTAACTCAGTTTGTCAAATTTCGAGTTTTATATTATATTTTGTTTATGTATCCATGCCTAATTGATACTTCAAGGCCATTGAGGCATTTCACTTACTGCATGTTTGGGGTGACCCCGCTGATTCGCCAAATCAAGCTTTTAGGCAAAATTTTTGGCCCCAAAAAATTTTGATAATCATGGAAAATAACGTGAAATTTCTTATATTGAGAGCATTTTTTATGACCCATAAGTTTATGAGACGGGTTTTGCCCATGGTTTTGATACTCATGATTTTGTATCCAAAGAAAATGTAAGAAGTTGTCTAAAAATATGATCTTATGCATATGATAATGAATGAAAATGTATTGGCCTATGCATTTTAGTGAATTCACATGAATTTGAGATTTGTTTTAACCAATGCTCCAAACGGATCAAGGTATCATCATACCAGAGTTCGGTGGCTTGTACATCAAATGCGGCAAGGTGGATTCTTGGT
The DNA here is from genome assembly GCA_018340775.1 of Taxus wallichiana var. yunnanensis. NCBI lineage: Eukaryota > Viridiplantae > Streptophyta > Pinopsida > Cupressales > Taxaceae > Taxus > Taxus wallichiana. The sequence continues at coordinate 496,490,667 of CM031243.1, read as the reverse complement.
GGACGTAGCCCAAATTGGGTGAACCACGTTAAATATTGTCTCTTAGTGTTGTGGGACACAAATTCTACAATTTTATTTGAGATCATCATTTCGCATATGAGTTTCTATGGCGGAAAAATTAAGTGAGGAATTATTCCACATATTTTATCCCTTATTTCCAAAAATGTAAGTACCAAGCTTATAGAAAACATGAATTGGTCACAAAAAATCTTAGGACTGCGGAAGCCGTAAAGTTATTATTAGAGAACAAAATTTTCAAAAAGCATGTAGAGGCCTTATATTGTTAGTTCGTGAAAAAAACAAAATTCCACATAACGAAAAGCCACGGAAGAAGAGGTTATTGATCATGAATTGAATACTCTAGTTGAGGAAGTTCCTAACAAATTATTGGATGAGGCAAGTATTGATCATTAGTTTGACCTTTATGTTGAAAACTTAATGAAGAAGAAGATGGCTTTCCACTTAACGGATTTTCAAAGAAAGTGGTCTCATGGAATCGTGACTTTGATTCTTGAAGAAGGTTCCATTATACCACATCTTATGAAATGAAAAATATGAATTTTAAATGCTTTGATTTTGTTGAAAATGGTTCCAAGGATTAAAACAATGTTTTTTGGTGTTATGTTATGCATTTAATGAGGCAAATAAGTATTTCTCTTCTTTTTACTACAATGAGACAGCATAATAATTTTGCTTAATACCTCAATTACAATATTTTATGACAACTTTAAGTTTTCTCTAAGACAGGGGATAAAATCTCTCTAACTATTTTTATAAATGAATTTTGGGCTCATTAAAGGTGAGTCATTTTTTCTCTCAGTGCCCCCTCTCTCTTTGATCCCTATTGAATGTATTAAAAAAATAGAGTTTGGAGTTTGATCAAAGGCATTTTAAAGCTTTATCCATCAATTATGGTTCTAAAACTCAATAAAAGATGTTGATCATTTTTTCCATCTTTACTTGTTTCATTATCATCTTCTACTGATATCATGAAAGAAGAGCTATACTTATTAAAATAGTCTATGATGTCTATTACTAATGTTGGGAAATTGTGTTTAATGTGTTTGAAGTGGTAGATCATTCTTTATCTTATAAGTATGTGATGCATCTTGTCCATCCTTTCCATTATAAGTCACCATATGGTGACCAAATAATAGGCAATTAAAAAATGATCCCAAATTTTCTGTGTTACTTTAGAGTCAATCTTGAACTCAAATGCTCTTCTCCTGAAGACAAAATGCCAAGATGGTTAAAGAAGATATTTTTTGGATTAGAGTTAAATGGTGGCATGGAATAGTTTTTAAATATTGAAAATTATGTATCTTTCTCTAGAGGATCTTTTCAAACTTTTCAAGAGTTTAATGATGTCTTTTCATAGAGATGATCCAATATTACACATGGTTTACATCCGAATGCCCCACTCGGATCTATTGGCCAGCTTGATCCTAATGTTAATTTCGTGAAACAAAAACCAATGAATCCAAAGATTGAACTTGCTAATCAAATTTTGGAACTTTCTAAACTTATTTAATCTTGTATTATTTTTCACATTACCACAAACTCATCTACATTTAATTTAGTTCACTAACATTACTAAATAATATTAAATCTACGTGTGTTGACTTTTTTCATCTAAATCATTTTTGAAATTACAAGGATCACTATCCTCTCCCATTTATATTCATAATCCTCCAAATATAATAGGAACTTATGCAAAGATATTTTCATATGCTTGATGGATAGTCGAAAATCAAATTTTGTTTAAAAAGGCTCTAATCAATTTAAGATAAATTTTACGACCAAATGACTTACATACACCTAAAAAGACAAAATGTCATTTAAAAGGTGTATATTCAATGTGATGCTATTTTAACATGGATACCTTTAAAGGTTTGATCAATGATATTATTCTAGTAGAGCTTTGGATGATATAATGTTATAATCCAAACATGCAGAAGACCACATGGCTCATTTGACTAAGGTATTTCAATCCATATATTGAGGTTTCATTAAATCCTAAGAAATGTATATTATTTGTGCATAAGTATAATTTTTATATTTTTAGTCAAGGAATTTCCAGTGATACATGGAAGAGTTATTTTGTCTTGATATTTAGGTTACAAGAAAGGCCTTATTTAGTTTTCTATAAGTGTATATTCAAACTTTTCGGATTCATTCCTCAATTTTAAAATTGAAGCCGTAAACCATTAACAACCACGTTAAAGAAAAATATATTTTGTATGGACTAAGGAAGGAAAAGAAATCTTTAAGCTATTAAGATAGCCAGTTTTCAATTCACCTACATTGAGGGTGATCCAAGGTTTGATAAGGACTTTATTCTTTATGATTTCTGCTAGGTCAATAGAGTATTTTTGGGATCCTTTCAATATAATGATGATCTTATGGAATATACCAATTGTTTTTATTCACCCAAACTCTAAAAGACTATGAGCTCTATAGACATATATAATTTAGCTTGAAAATTTAAATACTTAAATTACACTAATCATACCCTTTCCCATAAATTTACGACATATCCTCAATATAACACATTTTAAATATCTACTATCATTGCTAATTATTACATTACGTTAGTTAATTAACTCTTATATCCAACAATGATGCCACCATTTAATGACCTTTCTATCTAGATTAATTAATTAAGCTCCACTTTTTTATCTCGATTAATTAATTAATTATAATTAATTAAGCTCCCCTTTATCTAGATTAATTAATTATTCTTAATTAATTAATTATCTCTTCTATTTAATCAATAAATCATCATTTATTTGATTAAAATCCTCTCATAACATAAATCATACTAACTATTCCTCTAAAAAGCTTATATAAGCTTACACACCTATTAATTAATCACTTTGGTTAATTAATAAACCCCCTCAAACCCCATGAGTCACTAAAGGATAAAATAAACTCTCTTAAAGGTTGACTTAACCCTCCATAAATCTTCCTTATCCACAACTAACCCAACCTCTCCATTTATCCCACATGTAAGAGAGATGTAGAGATTATTCTATCATTGGGCTATATAAGGATCCCTCCTCCTACCTTTCTACTTACACTTAAATTCCTAAATGAGCATAAGCATATAGTTATTTTATCATCTTAGAATATTCTTCCATTAGAAGAGCTAAGAATCTTTCATTTTCATTTAATCATCCACCCAAGATTTTTTCATATGGAAGAACAATGGAGTTAATTGGTCCTAATAAGCCATGATTTGACAAACCTCCATTTTGTCATCTTAGGATCAAACAACAAACTATCAACCCTTTTGATAGCTAAAGGATCTACATAGGTTTATTTCATCTTAGATTTCAATTTCTAAGAGTAGAAGCAATAAATTTTTATATGTTAGCTTTGAATTTAATTTTTGGTTCTAATGCATAATGTTGATATTTTTACTTTGTTTAGCTTCTTAGCATGAATGATGCATTTTAATATTGTATTGAAGCTATTAGGTGTTAGTCTTGATTTTACTTTGATACTAACTAATTTTTACATGCATACATTGGCACGCCTAGTTGGACTTGCTCCATTTTCCTTTCCACTTAATTTCAAGTTTTTGTAGTTATGTTTCAATTTTGGTTACTAACCCTCTTTTTGCATGTTGATCTAACTCATTTTTATTAACTTGTTTTGTTGAGTTTGAATATGTTTTGAGTCTTCTTGTAGGTATAAAGGAGGAGAAGTGCTATCAAAATTAGATCTTAATGAGAAAATTTCAAGATTTCTCCATGTTTTCATGTTTAGAGCTTCATTTTTCAACATTCTACATGCTAGTTTTGTCAATTTCTTGAAAATCTTAAATTCTTGAGCATGTAGGTTAGTGTTTGATAGTGATGAGTCTTATATTTACATATTAATGTGGTGGGTTGCTGTCAAAATTGAATCTTGGTGAAAAAATTTCAATATTTCTCCATGTTTTCATTTTTAGAGCTTACTTTTTCATCATTCTACATGCTAGTTTTGTCAATTTCTTGAAAATGTTAAATTTTTGAGCATGTATGTTAATGTTTGATAGCGTTGAGTCTTATGCTAATATAGTAATGTGATGGGTTGTTATCAAAATTTAATCTTGGTTGGAAAAATTTGACCTTTTTATAGATTAAGGGACATTTTTTTAAATTTTTTTATTACATGTTAAGTGCATACCCATGAATATAAGAGCATATGTGTAACCCATCTTCCAGAGGCCATAACTTTTCTCTTGAACTCGAAATGAATTTTTTTTTGATGTTAGAAATGTATTGAAGTGAACTATGAAATGAAAACATAAATTTAGGATTTATACTTACAAAATTGTAGGTTTTCCCTTTATTGTAAAACTAGTCATTTTCTAACATGTCTAATGTTTTGATGAATGTTGTATTTCCATGCTTTACTTGATTTAGACCAAATCTTGTGTATGCTCTTCTCTTTCACCTTTTGGTGATCTTGAGAATCAAAAAAACTTGATCTCTATCTTTTTAACATTTAGATTAACTTAGAAATTTGATTATTCATTTTGCTTAAGGGAATGAACCTTTTACAAAATATTTTTTAATGGTCCTTTGATTTGAAGTTTTCCATTTTTATCTAGTTGGGATAAATTTTGTGTATGCTCTTCTCTTTCACCTTAGGGTGATCTTGATAATCAAAAGAAACTTTAGTCTTCATTTTATAACATTTGGTTAATTGGAAACTTCATCTTTCATTTTTGGTTTAAGGGAATGAACATTTATCAAGCTTTTTGTATGGTTCATTAATTACAAAACTTTCCTTTAATTTTTAGTTGAGATTATTTTTGTGTATGCTCTTCTCTTGCATCCTTGGATGATATTGAGAATCAAAATCAACTCTTAATCCTCTTTTAAATAATGTGATTTTCTTGGAGAACTACTAACACTTGAGTGCAGGACCTAAAATGTTTGTCAAAGAAAGGAGTTCAAAACAAACTTTTCTAACTACATGTGTGTTATAGGTTGCCAAATGATGAATGACTAAACCAAATTAAGTATAAAATATAAAAAAACACACCACATTCAAAACACTTGATTTGCAGGTTCGGATAAGGGTACGCTCATCCACTTAAAACTAGGACATAACCCCTTTGGCATAAGCCTTAAGCTACAACAATGGGGGTGGTCCTAGGAACCCAAAGTAGTCCATGCAAGAGGGAACCTTATGGAAGAAACATGAAGTACTCAATACACCTAATTGACTAGTATTGCACATTAGATTTAGGGTCAAAGTTATTCGTATCATGACCCTAGTGAGAGTACATGATCGATGCATTTATTGCCCACTGTGCTTAAAGGGGATAAAGTAAAGAAAGATAATCCCAAATTAGTCGGAAACCTTGGGTAAATTAAGCTCACTCTTAGATAAATTTTGACACCTAGTTGAATGAACCACCTAGGAAGATATATTTGACCAGAGCCCACTTTGACCATTTCAATACCAATTTGAGTTAAGAGCCATTATTGATCACTGAAATGTGTGTAAACATGTACTTTTTCTTAGTTTTTCACTTGCCCTAAGGCGAAAACTATGTCAAATGAGGCCAACATTTTTCACCCCCAATTGATCTACTTCCTTCACTTTCTTTTGACACTTTGTTGATTAGAAGAAGAGTGAATACCCTTGTGTTGCTAATTGATTGTATTCACCACTTTTTTGTCCATTTATGCTCATCCATGTTTGTGGGCTGAGTTGTTAAATGTCTAAAGTGTGTGGAGACATTTTCATATCATTGGTATCCTTTTTGATCTTGATACCCAAGTCAAGATTGTCATTGTAGTTAGGATGGATTCATCACCTTGATTCTCCTTTGAATGGTTATCTTGTTTATATTGTGTCACTACAATTTTGGTATTTACATCTTGTTTCTAGTAAACTTGACTTAAATATCTATATTGTGATGTTACACTATATACACTTTAACAATTCCTAGGTATACTCTATTTTTAGTTTGACCTCAATTACTACCTTGATTTTGAAAAGTGTTGAATTTTACCACTTGTGCACATTATATCAATATCATCTTGATATTAATACCTTACTTTCTCACAAATTCATGCTAACATATCTTGAAGTAAATTTTTGTTGCTCATAATCGTAATCGCCACTTTTTGGAATATAAGTCTTGATTGAATTTGGGCTTGTTTTAGTATACTTTGTTTTGGGATCATTTAACTTCTTGTTATTACATACTCGCATTTTCATTTCTTTGAACTTGACATAAGTACTAACATTTTTTTAATCATCTTAAAACAACAACTACCTTTTGAAGAAAAACTTAGGAAGTACTTCATTTGATTATTGGTTTTAAACTCAAATCATGTGATTGATATCTTATCTTTCACCTTTTGACTTCTTATTTAGAACAATCACTTGGGTCACATTTATTATTTTGACATTCATTATAACTCTTGAATTTATTGACATTCTTTTTATTTCACTTAGGTTTAATAAAAACCTTTTGAACACATTCACAATACCTTGGTGAAACTATTACACGTCATGGACTCCTAAAACAAGATTGGGATCCGAAAAGTAGGCTTTTGAAATAAAAAAACATAAACTTGGGAAGCCTCCAAACAAACAAGGGTCAAAGCCTTTATTAGTCCATGATCTTAGGACTTTATTCTCCATAGAGAAATAAGTAGAAGAAATGATAGATCATAGTGGTGATGAGTTAAAATCACCACATGCAAAATTTGACTTTGACCCCACCTTATTAGATGAATTCCTTTTAGAAACAAGGATCGGGTGCTAGCATGATTGGTGGAATTAGGAGCTTGAATTCCTATTGAACAAGAGACAATCCTACCCACAAATGATGCTAATGAAGAGGAATAAACTCTCTTATTAACATGGAAGATATCTTAACACATGGGCATGATTCCACTTCTAACGTAGGAAATGATAATATGGTGGGTATATTAAATACCTTTCCTCAAGATGTCACGTAAAGTTAATATAACATGAAAGTGTTGAACAACCTCGCAACATGAAGAAAAAGAATAACCTCTTGAAGAAGAAGTCACTATTCAACAACAAATTATCCAAAACCGATAATTGGATTTGTTAACATCTCATGTGCAAAAAGAAACAAACACAAATGTACAAAAGATAAAACCTAATGTCAAAATTAGTGAACTTAAAATGGAAAACCAAGAGGAAGAAAATATGTAAAATCATCGTATATATATCCCCGCTTCTCTACTAAAAGCAATTACTTACACTCAAGAAATTCAATCCATGAAATAAATTCTTACAAGCCTCTAAAAGTAATGTTGGGAATAGTAGAAAATATCAATACGAAGAGTTATGTCCCTATCTATTTGATTAAATTATAACACTTCAACCATTTCCTAAGAAGTTTGACATGCCAAAATTTGACAAATACAAAGGGAAATACAACCTTTGTGAGATTATGTGAAATATTTTTACATGTCATGCCAAGAAGTGGCATATAGCAACAATCACCTCATATGACTCTTTCCAAAGAGTCTAGGGGGACAAGCCTTGGAATGGTTCATTTTCTTACCTCATAGGTATATCTTTACATGGCCTAAACTAGCATAAAGGTTTGTTTGAATTTCTCATACAACATAGAAAGTGACATAACCATGGTAGACTTGTGTAGTACTAAATAATGCCTAATGAGACATTCACTAGCTTCTTACAAATATGGAGAGGGATAGCCAATCGCTTCCCTTGTACATTCCCTGAAAAATAGCTGGTGAGTATCTTTGTGCCCAATCTCAACCTAGACATCACTTTTCATCTACAAATGCATTATGTTTGCACCTTTGAAGAGGTTATTGAAAAGGGCATTCAAATAGAGAAATCCCTTATTGCTAAAGGAACCATTAAACCACACTCTAAGGATAACCAAAATGCAAAACTTATGGAAAAGCTAAAAATATTCAACAAAAACAAGAACATGGTGGGAGATGGAATCACAGATTCCAAACACATGAGTAAACATTTCAAACTAGTCAACCATTTAAACCGACAAAAGGACCTATTCAACCACCACCTAAACATAGAATGTTAAATCTTTTAATGAGCCTTTTTTGGCCAATATTGAAGAAATTGGATGTGGCTCACATGGTGACTTATCCCATACACAACCCTTTGATGAAAATTCTCTAAAACCATCATGGTACAAAGAGCATGAATATTGTGATTTACATCATGTCAAAGACACAAAGACAGCAGACAAGTGTCTAATAATTCATCACTACATCCAAGACCTCATTAAAATGGAGATAATAGAAGTGGATACCTTGAGAAAATCATATGCTAAACAAAAATATGGGAATATTCAAAGAACCATTCCCTAAACATGGAAAATCAAATGAGAAAAAGATGGATCGAGGAGATTCATGCCAGTTATAAAGCATCAAATTATCTATATACCAAGAAGTGATAATAATCATTACGATTCACTCATTATATGTATCCACTCTCCTAATAACCATGTGAACACCATTCGAATCAAGGAAAGGATTGTGCTTTGCAACAACAAGGTGCACCCATCCTCATGATTCCCAGAACCCTCTCCGTTGATCTCTCAAGATGGTTAGGTAGAACCTCTTAGAACAACTTGAAAAGATGTCTACCAAGATTTCAATCTTGGATCTTCTCAAAATATCAAATATAAGGACATCTTGTATAAAACTCTTCAAGGTCGAGTGCCACTAGAAGTCAACCATTCACATCTTGGTGGGTGGAAACATTACCCAATTGAGTATATATATCCTTTAATCATAGGAAATCCCCAACAAAGATCATACACATAATATTCCCTTTATATAGAGGTATTCATTACCATCGAAAGATAAAATGGGTGCTTTTGGACAATGGATCAGGGCTGAATATATGCACATTGAAATTAATTAAGCAACTGGGACATACAAAAGAAGATCTAGAGTCCCACATCATTACCATAACCACTTACGACAACGCGGAAAGGGAATCAACTGGAACAATCACATTACCCATGGAAGTAGGACCCACTTGTCATCAGACGAAGTTTCATGTCTTGGACTTGGAACTTCCATACAATATGCTTCTTGGCCGACCATGGATTCATGCCATGCAGGATTGTGCCATCAACATTTCATCAATGCATCAAACTAAAACACGAGGGACACACTATCACAATACAAGGAGATCCATAGCCTTTCGCCCACTTTGTAGAGCTCTCAATAGTTTTACACATAAGGGTGCCTATATGTGTCCCTCTGTTGATATAGTTATTCCTCTTCAATCGAAGCCATGGAGTCATGAGTAGAGCCAAATTACCTAAGTTATTACACCTGGGAGGCTTCTACATCAACTTTTCCTTTCGATTAATGGGACATGAAGTTTATGGAGGAATACGGTTTTAGAGATTATAATGTGCAACAAGCTCTTTTGGTTTTAGACCTATCATTGTCACCTAAAACTAGAGGTCGACCCAACTATCACTTCAGATGGCCTAGAGATGAGTTAAATATTGGGTCATTTTTACCTGAGGGTTACTCACTGAAGACAAGTTGTTAGACCCACGTACGACTTGGGTTCCGGAAGATACTCAACTAACTTCCTACCAAACCTTGAATATGAGAAGTCTAACTCGATGATGTATTCCATGGGTTACAAGGGTCTAAGATGTGGAAAGAATAAGAAAGGACCAAGAGAACCAGTTCCTCTTCCACATTTCAAGACGGAAAGATATGGCATTGGCATTCAACCCTATGGATCACACCCCAATGATCAAGATGCCCCTGTTCTGAGCACGAAGATAGATTTGATTATTTAGATAGTGACACATATTCCCACTATAGCCAATACAAGGATCTTTCCTCCACGAACCTATTCATGGATACTTCTATCCTTACCATAACCCCTACTCTCTTTGAACCTAAAAGCTGACCTTGTATACCATTACCTTGTCGAATGGGACCAACAACGTTACATGTCACCTTTGGATCTCTTTGAAAATAACGAAGCCATTGCAAAATTCATGAGAATTCAAGACCCTTGATTCTGAAACCGCCGCCTGCTGCTGGCAGGCGGTCTCGTCTCGTGCCGCCATGCCTGATCGGGCGGCGGTCTGCTACCACCGCCACCACTTTCGGGCGGCGGTCCTGCACGCGTTTTTTTCAGAAAAGCGCTTTGGCGTGACTCACGTAAAATATCAACGTTTCACCAGCTTTCCTTGCCGACTTGGGCATGCATTTATGTTTTTGGTCCCTGGAATAGTGTTTGGCCATTGTTTATGGTTTTAGAGTTCAGTTTGGTTTTGATCTTTGGGTGAATGAAAGCTATAAATAAATGGTTTGTGCACAAACAAATGGTCGATCTTTTTCTCTCATCCTCTCATTTTCCATAGTTCAGTTTATCATTTTGCTTAGAGGCCATAGTTTCAGTTCATTTGCAGGCTTAGTTAGTATTGTGCAGCTGTTGGTAAGCCACATATCCACCTTGTGCAAGTCTGTCTGCTAGGTCTGCCCCTCATTCACTTTCAAGCTCTCATTTTCATAGTTCGATCTTTTGTTACTTTTAGAGCCATAGTTTTAATTCTTTGCATGCTTATTTAGCATTGTCCAGCTGTTGGTAAGCCACATATCCAGCTTGTGCAAACAGTGTTGTTGTTTTATCCATTCCATTGAAGTAGAATAGCTTAGGAAGCCATTAAAGTTGCAGGTTTTGCTCTTGAAACGGGATAGTTTCGAGTTACGGTCACTTTATGTTGCATGACTCATGATAAAATCCCATTAGGAATTGCATAAGCCAAGCTCTGTACTCTTGCGCTATCCCTCTCCTACTCGCATTTTCATCTGCATTACAGTTGTCCTTGTCCCAATATCTATTTACGTCGATCTTTGCATTACACGCTTTTACGGATCACGTGAACACGAAAGAATGAGGAGATCACTGCTGCTTGAGGGGACAAGATCACACACACCATCGGATTCGCCAGCATTTACTGCGGAATCCGGGTTCTAGCTTTCAAAGTTCTAGTTAGAATCATATCAAATAGAATAGTTAATTGCTTTATTTAGGTAAAATTTCTATTCTCGATATTGCCAGGGAAGCTGTGAGGATTGATAGTTTATGAGAAACTATGATTCACTCCTCACTTCTGAGGTAGGATCGAGAATCTTGCAAATAGATTAGGAAAGTTATTGCATTATTTAGAATAAATCTACAAATCGCACAGACAAATAACTACACTCGGTTATCTTGTTTGTTTTAAATTGTTATTTAGTTGTTATTTCTAGATACGTTTAAATAGCTTGCTTTCCTTAAACTCTTAAAAGGTTTCTCAGAAAAATAGAGGTTATATATGTTTTAGATTTATTCCACGTAGTTAGAATTTGCTTTGTTACAGTTAGATTTACATTTTATTTTGTATGACAATCACGGGACCTCAGGAGCCCAGGGAATATATATTTGAGCCAATCGTGCCTCAACCAAACCTCGTCACAATCAATATAGTTGACATAGACCAAAACCTCAGAATACAAGTATTCCAAACAACAACAGATTTACAACTGATCAGTTCTCAGTTGAGAGGGTTAAACATAGAAGACGACCAAGCACACACGTTTTGGTCAAATCAACCAAATTACAGATTACCTAGACAAACATTCACATGAGTGTAGAAGGGTTCGAAGAGAACAAACCTTTGGTTGTGATCCTTTGGTCCCATGGCCAGTGCGGGAGACACTCTCACGAGATATAGATACTAGTCTAAGGATCCGGGTTGCACGAATGCACTGTGAGATATTACGAGAAAATCACGCGATTGTTGGTCCTAAACATAGAAGGCGAGAAAGCATATGATTCTTGGATCTTAGGAATTAGGACTTGATTTCGTATATGACCATAACGGGACCATGCAACCACCAGAGTCTGGTTGTGACCCACAAGTCCACATGACCTAACGAATCCATAAGTCAATCAGATATAAACACTGGCCTACGCACACTAGTATTCCAATCCACTCCACTTCCACCCATCATCATCGAACAATTGTCCTTACTAGATATAGCGGCTAACAAGCTAGAGAATTACTGGACTAGGCGGAGAATCGTCCGTAAGTCAATTGTTTCCACCATCCACCATATGACCTTATGCGGAGACATACACGAAACTATCCCGGTCATTTCCCACGTATTCCACAACCCATAGATCGAATCACGCGAGCTCGATATTGATTGGAGCCTTGAGCATCATCCTTGCCGATCGATCTATCACACCGTCCAAGTTAGAAGGGCTTTCTTTGCCTTAGATTCACAAATTCCATTAGTGCGTGTCGAAGACATTAGATTTACCTAACTAGTTTGTCATCCCACGCATATTCCATCCCCACCATTTGTCTCTCGGCACGACCTCGGGAGGTCGGGTGCACGGAAGAGTTACTGTAGATTCCCACGCCACTTGTCACTTTTCCGCGTACAAAATTGGTGAACCCGACGTGAAACAAACAAAATTAGTGAAGGCGCGTAAACTTCCTACTTTCTCGTTCAGTCATAGTATCACGTGTTCTTTCACAAATCACCTTCGCTCTCCTTCCCATTATTCTGCGGGTATTCATATACCCCAGAATATGTCGGGATTCGATGCATATGGCGAGACCCCTCTTGGGTCTTGAGGCATACTACGCCCAGCGAGAATAGACAATCATCACCCTCACTCTCGGTATGGGGTGACAACTATTGACTAATCGATTTGTCAACACAAACCCCAAGAAAGCAGATATAACTCATCTTTTCAAATGGGGGAGTTAGATCAACCCCTCGAAACGCAACAAAGCAGAGCCTTGAGGCTCGAACAATATGACGTTTACCGGAGAATCAGTTCGTCTCCTCGAGATCTTTACTTAGACCACAAATTAGTAGACAATCGGCCCATACACAGTCTTAGATGATGAACAGTCAATACGTTATCCTAGGAGTGAACAACATTCTCGGGGTATGTACCCACCTATAGGAGGTTTACAAATACAACCCGAGATCTCTTTCCAAGAAAATACCTCTATGCCACTGCATATAGGAAATACTCTCGGAGAAACTTGGCAAGATAGCGATCGGTTTATAGCGAGGATATCACATGCCTATCTGACACACCGGGTATCTGACAAATGCCGCTCGGGAAAGCACCATGACTTCACCAAATGAAGTCATTTCAACGTTAGTAGAAAAAGTGAGAGGGTTAGAACTTGCTCAAGCAAGTCAAAATCCTCAGTTCATGCAAGCAGGAAGTTCCAATCCTCCATATCACTCTGGCCAAGTAGATCTCCTCACAGGAGTAGGCACGTTAGGCATGCCTCCTCAGTATCCACAACAAACGCCAACAAGGCCTATCATCTCTAACATTATTTCTCCCGGTCTAGTATCAAACAACCCATTACTAGACAATATCCCATCATACTTAAACATGTACTCCAAATCACCACAGGGAGATATGTTCTCCTCTCCCGGCATTTTGCTCAAACACGGGGACTTCCTATGCCCCTGCCCGATGCATCATCGCTGCGCCATATCAACAACCCATCCCACCACCACTCCCTCAGCACCACCATCAATGGTGAAAACTATGCGATAGGGACTTATTCGAATATCTGAAGGAACCCTTAGACTTCACCATACGAAGCGTCATGCTTCAGACCTCTTCTGATTTACCCAAGTCTGAAGGTGAGGAGATCCAATGCGCATATCAAAGCTTACGCTACTGACCATACGTGAATTACTCCCTTGGGATGGGGTTGTTGCTAAAATATTCCCCAAAACCTTGGAAGGCATTGCTCTCGACTGGTATTATAGAATACAAGCCTCCATCCATTCATTTAAACAGCTCGTATCAGAATTCATTAAGGCATTCGACATGAACAAACTGTTGAGAACAGGAATCGGGAATTCTTGCACATCAAACAAGAACACAACGAATCATCACCCATTTCATCCAGGAGGTGGCGTACGGTTCTTTATTCTTGACAAGTGCTCCAAACATGGATCGATGGAACTATGTGATTTATTCCTTCATTCTCTCGTGAAAGAGGTGAAGGAAGAAGTCAGAAGTTCCCACTAAGAACTTACGATGAAGTACTTGAGAGCGCTCTTGAATAGACCAAGCGATAGATAGATGGTGGTCGTAAAACATATGGAGCAAGCGGGAGGTTAATCACCTCCGATCAAAACACTACAAATTATCCCACTACCACTGAAATGTCGAATCCAGGACCCAAAATCCTTAACAAAAATCGGGGTGTAACAACGGATGGAGTAACCGAGCCAGCCCAAGAAGGTAAATGTTGTCAATACTCCATCACAAACAAACAACCAGCGAAACAACAACTTTACCCGACAATCAATACGGTGGATTTTAACCATCCACAACAACAACAACAACAACAACAATGAAATCCTATACAAGGGCCAAGCCAAAAACTCATTTGGTTATCAAAACCAAAGCCGAAACAACAAATGCAAAATTTTAATCCTAATAGGCAACGTTTGATCAAATTTTAGGCCACATATACACCAAACCAACAAAAGCAAGAATTCTGATCCCAATTCTTATTGTGGTTTCCACAAAATCAGGGTCATGATCTTTAGAACGTCTTGCCGTGACTACTGATAAATTCATGCAGCGTTTACGAGAAGAACAAAGGCAGTTCTTCATGATTTGTTTTTGGCGAGATCCGTGTCATCACCACCAAATACGCTCGCGAGGCGGTTTCCCCTCGAGAATGCTCCTCTCAAGATCTTTAACGATCCACTCCCAAATCATGATAGCATAGGCTGAATCCAGTGGAACAAACAAAGTGCAATGACGAGGAAACAATGATCATGAAGCCTCGACTTCACTAAATCCATCGGTTGCGCCACACGATTAGGAAGTCAGCGAGACCCAGAGATAGTCGGTTTGGTAGAATTAGACATTTGAACTACCTATCGAGCTATAACAAGAACACGAGAATATTTCTCTCAACCCGAGCCCAAGTCATGCTGAGAAAGCAGATAAAGTCAACAAATAGTAGAAAAACCCGTGGGTGCTATGATTTAATTAGTGACCTAACAAAGACCTTCTCGCACATTTCATTTTTGGATTTACTAAAGAACTCTCCTCCTCACGAGCTGCTCTTTTAGAAGCATTAGGTCTAGGTCATCTAATTAACATCACTCCACCTCTGAAACACAAGTAAATCACGTAGATTTTGATATCCACCCTCAGGGCAGCCGGACAAGGATGTCGAATTCATATTCGAAATAAGTAAAATGCCCACGAGATCTTTGAGATCGCACGCCGAGGTGATCCGACCCTTACACTTACAAGTATGGGTTTATAATAACTATGTAAAAGGGCGATGGTTGTGATGGGGCCACGATTAACATAGTCCCTTTCTCTTTCCTCCAAAAACTAGGATATGGGGAAACAAACTGTTCCACCACTCGAAAATACATTGAGAGGCTATGATAGCCTTAAAGCCACTTCGATAGGAACTATAATACTTCCGGTCACCTTAGGACCCAAAACAATCTGGCCCAGTTTTATATTATAGATCGGAAACTAATTATAATATGATACTCGGCCGACCATGGATACACCGAATGAAGGCAATCCCTTCTACGTTATTCCAGTAAGATTCTTGCATCTAGGAAAGGTATTTGTAGCGAAAGGCGATCAAAACCTTTCGATTTGCACCTAGCTGATTTAAAGAAAAGACCGGTGTGTGCACTCAAATTTGAACTTCCAACAAACCAACTTAATAAACCCACGACCCAAAACCGGAGGAGAAGTTGGTACCTCTGACGGATCTTGAAACTATCGGCATAGCCAAAACAACCCCAACCCCTAACGATAAAGCTAAAGAAAGCGGTATCATTAGGGACTACTTTGCAAAAATCGTTGAGTTAATAGAACAAGATTCACCATGTTCTTACCATTTGATTCGATAGGCATAGGATATTCCCTAGGTGTTGGTTCCCTTCCAGTGAGAGGACCTCTGTATGGTAGAAGTAGAGTGCGCAAACGTGAGATGCCCCACATCTATACTCCCGAGGCTAAGTATTGGACTCTCCATTTCGATGGAGCTAAATGCCGTTATGGAGCGGGGGCGGGTATAATTCTTACTTCACCCGAGGAGAAAGTCCTCCCATTCGCCTTTAAGTTAAACTTTGAATGCACAAACAACAGGCCTTGAGTCACGAAGCCCTCCTCCTTGGCCTCACCTTAGCCAAAAGGTTGGTGTTGATAACATCGAGTCTTAGGAGACTCATGATTAGTGGCAAACCAAGTTTAAGTATATGAAACTAAAGCCGAACACTTGCTGACTTTGAAAAATGCCGTATTAAATTTAAGCAAGGCATTTAACTTCATATCCATTGAAGCAATCCATGAGAAAAAATCTTCTCGCCGATTCAATAGCAACTTCAGACATCACGTTTTACTCCAAGCGATGAGTTAGAGATACCCGAGTTCACGGTGTCCATTCGTGATGAACCATTGATAAAAATAATGACAAATCCTCTTTCAAGCGAAAGTGAATCTACCGTCTGAGGCCGTATTGATAGTGATGCGGCTACTTTGGATTATTTAAACGCCTATGCGGCACTACATCTCTCTATCATATGCTAGATTTATCCTTAATTCCACATTCGTCTTCTTACTTTGGAAATCCCATGATGGATCTCCCTCACAAATAGAACCTAGCATATCGCGGTAGAAAATGGGGATGATTTGGATTTACCTCCGGCACCACACGAGTTCGAAGAGGGTAACGCCTCTTTGATCGAAGAAACAATCGATGTCAACATCGGGACGGAGAGATGAACCAGAAATATTGAAACTAGGTTCTCGTTAACCCCGGAAAGAAGTAGAAATACATACTCGGATCCTCGAAGAACATCGAAGGCATTTGCATTTAATTATAAGGAGATGACGAGTTGCACCCCCACATTGCGGTGCACACCTCGTCACTAAATCGGATCAAAGCCAATTAAACAAAAATCAAGACCCATGAAGCCCAAAGTAGCTCTCATGGTAAAGGAGGAGGTAATAAAACTCCTTGAGTAGGATTCATCAAGCCCGATCGACTACTCCCAATGGGTATCTAACATCGTTCCCGTTCTCGAAGAATGGAAGATACGCATCTGCATAGATTTTCGAGACATCAACAAAGCATGTCCTAAGGGCGACTTCCCATTGCCATCTATTGATGTTATTGTTGATCTGACAATGCAGTGGTTTGAGCTTTTGTCTCTCATGGATGGATTCTCGGGATCTGATCAAATCGAATATCGAGCAAGATCAAGCTAAAACCACGTTTATAACTCCTTGGGAACCTATTGCTTTCGTTGTTATGCCATTCGGTCTCAAAGAACGCCGGTCTTTACGTACCGGTGGGCTATGACATATATATTTCATGATCTAATTCCATAAAATCATGGAATCTTACGTTGATGACTTATTGGCTAAAGCCAAGAAGCGTTGTGACCATCCGAAGTACTCCGCGTCATTCTTTCACGCTAATAGAATACGAGTCACACTAAACCCGAGAAATGCGTCTTTGGTGTAACGGGAGGAAGCTCCTAGGTTATATCATATCGTCACGAGGGATAGATGTCGACCCACCAAAATCCGGGCTGTCCTCGAAATGGTTCCACCTTCAAATGAATCTGGAGTCAGGTCATTCCTCGGAAAGCTGGGTGCAATCCGAAGATTCATCCCGGACTTAAGCTTCGCCGTTCATCCAATCAACAATTTACTCAAGAAAGACTATAGCATTGATTGGACCAAAGACTGCAATGAAGCCTTTGATGCAGTTAAGCGCTTCCTTTATCACCACCTACGCTAATGCCACCTAAGCTAGATCACCCATTAATTCTATATTCACGAGCTACCAATGTCTCGTTGGCCTGTATGTTGGCCCAAGAAGATGATAACAAGAGAGAACGCGTGATTTATTTCATCGGCCCGAATGCTTGCTCGACTATGAAACACGCTATACACAGGCGAGAACGAGAATGCCTTGCCATAGTCTTTCTTCTACTAAACGCCTAAGACATTATATCTTGAATCAAGAAGCGAGGTCATGGTAAAAACGGACCATTTACGGACTTTCCTCACACAAGGGTCATTGTCTAAAAAGGTTGGACGTTTTATAACCTTAATGGGAGAATTCGAATTAACATTTGTAAATCGAAGTCGGTTAAAGGGACAAATCATCATGGATTGGTTAGGTGACAACCCATTAGACGGAGGTGATTTAGTAGATTTAGACTTTCCCGGATGAGTGCGTATACTACATGAAGCCCGACCCTCTATCTCGAGTGTCTTTGGTACACTTTGATATCATTAATTATATCATGGACCATACGTACCCGAGAAGGAGTTACACTTGAACAAAGAAAGGCGGTTACGCATAATCGTAGCTAAATACGTCATTATAGAGCAAGTGCTCTATCGAAAGCATTCGATGGAATGCTCTAAGATGTGTCGACACGAGAAGAATCCAAGAAGATTCTCCATGAATCTCACGGTGGAATATGTGGAGGCCACTTCGGTGGCCACGCCACTTTGCTCGAAAAATACATCGAATGGGCTATTTACGGCCCACTCTAGAACATGATGCGATAGAGTTTGTACGCGGTGTCGTAAGTGCCAGAGAATTCTCCCATGAGATCCACATGCCAGCCTGAAGCTCTCTGACCAATCGCTACTCCATGGCCCTTTTCTACATGGGGTCTAGACTTAATAGGAAATTCTCTCCCTCATCCACAGATGGCCATAATTTTATAATCACGGCCCTTTGAATATTTTACCAAATGGGTGGAGGCCATGCCTCTTACTCTTTGTGCACAGTTACTGTGATCGCGAGTTCATTTTGAACCAAATCATTTGCGTACGGTATCCCATAAATCATTATCTCCGATAATGGAACTTCTTTTAAAAATGAAGAGGTTCGCGAACTATGCAATAAATTTAAGATAAGCCATCATACGGCTTCCTTGTATTATCCCAAGCCAGCGGACGCAGGGTGAAGCGACAAACAGACAACTTGAAAGCCATTCTCCTTAAAATGGTGAAAAGAAAACAAACGAGATTGGCATTTGAAGTTATATCCGGCCTTGTGGGCCCACCGAACCTCAATAAGAACACCAGCGGGAGCAACTCCTTTCTCATTTGGTATTTGGGGCGAAGCAGTTCTCCCGCTTGAGGTCGAAATACCCGATCTCCGCATTTCACTACAAGGATTACGGATGAAGACGCTTACGAGAGAAGCACGTCTTTCCCAACTAGAAAGCCTAGATGAAACTAGGTTAGATGCTGAACAGCGGCATAGAGCTTATGCTGACCGAATGTGCTGGCAGTATAACAAGAAGGTCTATGAACGCGACATATACGAAGGTGATCTAGTTCTAAGGCTAGACAGTCGGATCGACAAGAAGACCGGCGAAGGAAGGAAATTCCGGCCCAAATGGTTGGGCCCATACCAAGTCATGAAGGACTACGGAAATGGTGCTTACCTCTTATGTACGCTAGAAGGTGAGGAATTTGGTGAAACAGTCAATTCCCTGCACCTCAAGCGGTTCTACGCATAAGCAACTAGCACTACTTGTATAATTATCTACATTACATCTTCATATAGATTAAGATCATTTTGTCCACTTGTTTCTTACATAAATTGTGATCAAGGAATCTATTCTCAAAGCAATTCATTACAAACTCATGATGTTGTTGGCATAAAGCTCTTTAATCATACCTCTCCATCTTCATATATCATCGAATCATCTCGGAATCTTTTATCAAATAAAATCAAACATGACAAAGTCTTAACGGTAACCATACCAAGATCTGCAAGTTTATTCTCACTTTGATTTCTTCTTAGGATAGGTGTCTTGCCTATGGTCTGTTCTAGAAGCTTCATGGTGTCACATCTATCCCATATATATATCTCTTTGGAAATAAGCACATACTGACATTTTACTCAAGAAAACAAGTCAACAAGTGATTAAACAGAAAATTTTAATTTTACACATTTCCTTGCCCCACCAACCTTCGGTGATGAGCTTGCGTCTCTTACTAGTGACGTAGGGTTGGGAAAGGATGGAAATGCCCTTACTAGCCTATACCTTGCCCACGGTGATAAACCCACGCTTCTTACTAGTAGTAGCGGGGGCAAAGTGTAGGGGGTCCTCTTGACAAAGCAAGCGTTAAAAGTCATAAACAAACAATTCAAACTCTGAAACTTTGAGTCAAAAACAAATGAATCAGATGTGCAAAATCCCAAAAGAATTAAAATCCTAAAAACCCAGATCTTGTCTACTATGTGGCCATCTACGGATCTAAGTCTAGATAAACCGCAAAGCAAGTGCATTCTAAACTATGAAGTCATTCGGGTAGAGTAAGCTTGTAGCTTCCAATTTGGTTCCGCCAAAGCTTTGTCTGTCTTTCATCACTATCGTTTCACCACATTTCATAACTTGCGCCCTTCTTGACTCTCGGTGATGAGCCCTCGCATCTTACTAGTTGCGTGGAGTTAGGAATGGGGCAAATTAATCTGTTCATCATACTGGTTATATTCATCACTCTGCAAAACAAACATGAGGTATCCAAATTGCTCACAGAAGCTAAGATTCAAAATCACAATATATCTACATTATCATGTATCAGCATCATGAAACACAAAAAGAAAGCAAACATTTGCATCATCTGTTCTCCATTGCATACATTCTAAAAAGCATATAAACATACATCGTAGTATACACAGAAGCTGGAAATAGAAAGGAAAACATGAGTGCGAGCTTTTAATCCAAAACGAATGCATATATATAAATAATCAATGTTTATATCTGATGCCATCATGCTCTAAGCATGGTCAAAACGCTCAAAGAGCCGTGATATACAAAGAATATATAATACAAAATACACGAGGGCCAGTGGCCTCTCAATCCCTACGCGACCCCTGAAGGTGCACGCCCACGCCTAGGACTCCGGCTGCGCCGGCGCTCTGAATGTACGGAGGGCTCAGGGTCTCGAGGGGCAGCTGCGGTCTCACCACGAGAATGGCTCCTCATGAGGCGCTCAGCCGTCCTGTAGCCCGCTAACTCTGTATGCGGAGGTCGACACCATCCTGGCCACGTGCCAAATGGGAGCGAAGACATCGGTATGTCTACCGGCTGCTGAGGGCTCCCCGGCATCTACGGATAGCTCCGCGTGGGTCCTATCCATGGGGATCATCAGGGAATCGGTACATACCCTGCGGATCAAATCCCACCACTCGTCAATAGTCTCTGCAAAAAGAGAAAAAATGAATTAGAAACCAAGCAAGAGGCTAAAAGATACAACAATAGCAACTAAGGAGAGCCTACATATAAACATTAAAAGGGAGAAAGGGTAACTTACTCGGATCACCGAGGCCTCAGATGGGTCTTTGGACCAGCACCCCACCGCGGATGCTGCTTGCTGCCGAGGGCTGCTCTGTGGCGGGAGCAACGTGTCACCTGCAGCGGACTCATCCTCTCCACCATGGCCACAGGAGAGTGGCTCCTGAAACTAGAGTCACCCTCTCTGCGCTCTGCTCACCCTCTCTGCTGCATAATGTCACGAGTGTCATGCCACTCGGGATCACTTCATCGATCTCCTCCTCGACCCTCCCTCTGTGAGCTCCTCGAGTCGAGTCAATATCTATGGGGTCATCGCTCTTATGAGCGGGACCCATGACAATCTGAAGCAAAGGTGCCGGGCGCACTCTCTCCCTCTAGCGCGAACTATCCTCCTGGCTGCAATAGGAATGCCGGGAGTAATCAGCTTGTCCACCTCGGCCTCTAGGCCCCCTGCAGCCTCGCGAACTGATCTATAAAGCTGGTGCCCTTGGGGAAGCATGCCCGTATATGGAAGACCAAACTGCTGAGGAACCCGGCCGAAAGGATGTACCTCCACTCGTCCCACTCGATCGATAAGCTGCCCTGTGGTGGAGCAGGAGATCAGGGTAAGAGTCTCCTCGCCCCATATATGCCGGCCATAAGGCGGTGCGGTGTCGCCTCCATGTATGCTGCGGTAGTAAGGGAGGCAGCGGGCGATGAGGTGCTCTGAGCACCGACATGTCCGTCCATCAGCTGCCCTCACAGCCCGAGGATCTGCCACCTCCACACCCCTGCCATAAGGGATAAAATGCTCATACACCCAACTCATGACTAGAGTTGGGTGGCTCAATGTTGTCCACATGTAAGCGGACCACCCTATATAGATCATGGTAGGTGGTCCCAGAATATCTGCACCCCCCGGGCGTATATCCGGCCATGCCCCTCTATCTGTGCAATGATGGGGGCCCAACAATATAACAATGTGTCCCCTCCCTTGTCCCCGATCAATCTCGAGGCAAGGATCCCCATGATGGCCTGTCGAAATACGGGGATAGGCAAAGAAGGAATGGATCGAACTCTCACCCCCTTCTTCAACCCCGTGGAGATGGCTGCATCTCCCATATAAGCTGCCCACTGTGCAATCTGTGCCCGTGAGCCTGCTGTCTCTAATGTAAGTCACCTCCCGATGATCGGGACCCCCAGAATGCGGTAGACATCCTCTAATGTGATGGTCCACTCACCACGGACCCCTGGCAGTCGGAAGGTGTTCCGATCTGCATCCCAGTAAGAGAATAAGTCACAAAGGATGTGACTAGATGGTGCAACATGGGGCACGCGCGATATGCGCAATATACTGACCCCTCTGAGTGTGTCCTCCTCATCTGTGAGAGGGCATCCGGTACCCACGAGAGCGATCACACTCTCTCTCTCTGCTCCATCTAATGTACTCCTCTCTCTTTGCATACACCCAAAAACACAAAAGCAGAGCAAGTTAATATCCGAACAATACAATCACAGAGAGAGTCATAAAAACACGTAGAAATGCTAAAAATACAAGTGCAATCTCAAATATAAGTTCCTTTTGCATTACATGCAAAAACCGCCACCACTGAGCGGGAGGCGGTTTGTAACCCGCCTTAAAGGCGGCGGTCGTGTAACTTACCGCCAGCCACTGAGGGCGGCGGTCATGTAACTTTGCCACTGGCGGCGGGCGGTGGTCGTGGTCAAAACCCACGCGGGTTTTAATCTAAAAACACCTAAAAAAGCCAAAAAATGACCATTTAACCTAAAAATGGAGCCTACCCGGTGGCGCCCCCTAGATGGACCTTTTAACACTAGCATTTTCAAAAATAACCCCCCCATTACAAAATATTTAGCATTTCAAATTAAAGGGGGGAAAAACACAAAATTGAAGAAAACCAACCTGTGATCTAGCGGGCGGTGTTCCGCACGTGGAGGCATGATCACGATCTCGCTGCGGACGTTTTGACTCTACTCACGCAAGAAACCGTCACCGTGGGCCCCAGAGCTCAAAAACAATCAAATCAACTC
Organism: Taxus wallichiana var. yunnanensis; assembly: GCA_018340775.1. Taxonomy (NCBI): domain Eukaryota; kingdom Viridiplantae; phylum Streptophyta; class Pinopsida; order Cupressales; family Taxaceae; genus Taxus; species Taxus wallichiana. Next base: position 496,467,241 of record CM031243.1, on the reverse strand, counting down.
ACGCAAATGAATAGGAAAATGGGCCCACTTTCATATATATAGCACTCTGTTTCATTTTAAAATGATTTTCACAGGTTTGGAGCGCTGATGGAGGTAAGTTCCTATCCCCACACGAATGGTACGTTCTCATTCCCTGTTATTCTTAGCGTTTATTTTTCGAACTATTGTATCTATCTGCACTTGAGTTCTCTTTTCATTTTGCAGGTAGCGGGAATTTTGGATGGCGTCATTTCAACACACGGACGTGTAAGGTATAACTTCTAACTTCCCATTTCGGGACTGCCATACTCGGACCCACCGTTTTATGCCTCTTCATGGCTAAAACACTTCTCAGAAAGCGATATGTACGTACCCAAAATTGTAAGGTCTTGTCTTTGCGAGCAATGTGTAACAAGTGCCCCAATGATGATACGAGTCTCCTCATGAGGTGTTCGGGATCGGAAAAGCCCTCGGGTATGCGTTAACATCCCGCATGCCCAGCTTAGCCCCGCGTCCTTTGTTTTCCCCTTTTTTCCTCTTTTCTTGGCCTTTTTCCCTTGATTCTGAAACCACCGCCTGCTGCAGGCGGTGGTCTCGTGACCATGCCACCACCTGATCGGGGTGGCGGTCTGTAACCCCGCCTGCTCGGGCGGCGGTCTGCGTTTTCTAGAAAGTGCTTTGACGCGACTCACGTAAAATATCAACGTTTCACTAGCTTTCCTTGCCGACTTGGGCATGCATTTATGTTTTTGGTCCCTGGAATAGTGTTTGGCCATTGTTTATGGTTTTAGAGTTCGATTTGGTTTTGATCTTTGGGTGAATGAAAGCTATAAATAAATGGTTTGTGCACAAACAAATGGTTTGATCTTTTTCTCTCATCCTCTCATTTTCCATAGTTCAGTTTATCATTTTGCTTAGAGGCCATAGTTTCAGTTCATTTGCGAGGCTTAGTTAGTATTGTGCATTTTTGGTAAGCCACATATCCACCTTGTGCAAGTTCTGCAGTCTGCCCTCATTCACTTTCAAGCTCTCATTTTCATAGTTCATTCTTTTGTTTACTGTTTAGAGCCATAGTTTTAATTCTTTGCATGCTTATTTAGCATTGTCATTTGGTAAGCCACATATCCGACTTGTGCAAGCGAGTGTTGTTGTTTTATCCATTCCATTGGAGTAGAATAGCTTAGGAAGCCATTAAAGTTGCAGGTTTTGCTCTTCAAACAGGATAGTTTCAGGTTCTGGTCACTTTATGTTGCATGACTCACAATAAAATCCCGCTAGGAATTGCATAAGCCAAGCTCTGTACTCTTGCGCTATCCCTCTCCTACTCGCATTTTTCAGTCTGTATTCTGAGTTGTCCTTGTCCCAATATCTATTTCTGTTGATCTTTAGCATTACACGCTTTTTGGATCCACGTGAACACGAAAGAGCGAGAGATCACTGCTTTGAGGGACAAGATCACACACACCATCGGATTCGCCACTGTTCTGCGGAATCCAGGTTCTAGCTTTCAAAGTTCTAGTTAGAATCATATCAAATAGAATAGTTAATTGCTTTATTTCGGTAAAATTTCTATTCTCGATATTGCCAGGGAAGCTGTGAGGATTGATAGTTTCTGAGAAACTATGATTCACTCCTCACTTCTGAGGTAGGATCGAGAATCTTGCAAGTAGATTAGGAAAGTTATTGCATTATTTAGAATAAATCTACAAATCACACAGACAAATAACTACACTCGGTTATCTTGTTTGTTTTAAATTGTTATTTAGTTGTTATTTCTAGATACGTTTAAATAGCTGCTTTCCTTAAACTCTTAAAAGGTTTCTCAGAAAAATAGAGGTTATATATGTTTTAGATTTATTCCACGTAGTTAGAATTTGCTTTATTACAGTTAGATTTACATTTTATTTTGTATGACAATCACGGGACCTCGGGAGCCCAGGGAATACATATTTGAGCCAATCGTGCCTCAACCAAACCTCGTCACAGTAATAGTTGACATAGACCAAAACCTCAGAATACAAGTATTCCAAACAACAACAGATTTACAACTGATCAGTTCTCAGTTGAGAGGGTTAAACATAGAAGACGACCAAGCACACACGTTTTGGTCAAATCAACCGAATTACAGATTACCCTAGACAAACATTCACATGACTGTAGAAGGGTTCGAAAGAGAACAAACCTTTGGTTGTGATCCTTTGGTCCCACAGCCAGGTGCAGGAGACACTCTCACAGATATAGATACTAGTCTAAGGATCCAGGTTGCACGAACGCCTGTGAGATATTCTGAGAAAATCACGCAGTTGTTGGTCCTAAACATAGAAGGAGAAAGCATATGATTCTTGGATACTAGGAATTAGGACTTGATTTCGTATATGACCATAACGGGACCGCAACAACCAGAGTCTACGGTTGTGACCCACAAGTCCATGACCTAACGAATCCATAAGTCAATCGGATATAAACAACACTTCCACCTACACACTAGTAGTATTCCAATCCACTCCACTTCCACCCATCATCATCGAACAATTGTCCTTACTAGATATAGCGGCTAACTATGAAGCTAGAGAATTCGGACTAGGCGGAGAGAATCATCCAGTAGAGTCAATTGTTTCACCATCCACCATATGACCTTATCACGGAGACATACACGAAACTATCCCGGTCATTTCCCACGTATTCCACAACCCATAGATCGATATGGATGAATTTTCAAGCTACATCAAATCAAAATAGCAGATGAGGATCAACACAAGACAACCTTCACAACCCCCTGGGGATTTTTGTTATCAAGTAATGCCCTTTGGCCTTAAAAATGTAGGAGTAACTTATCAAATGGAAATGATCTGTGATTTTCCATGATATGATTCATAACATCATGGAAGACTATGTGGATGATATCCTCGAGAAAATCCAAGATAAGAGCAGATCACCTTGAGATTTTGTGGCATATATTTGAATGCTTGTAGGAATACAAAGTCAAATTGAATCCAAAGAAGTGTGTATTTGGCGTATTGTCAAGAAAATTTCTTGGATTCATTGTATCATGAAGAGGGATTGAGGTAGACCCAATAAAGTTATTGCCATTACTGAAACGACTTCTCCCAAAAACATCAAAGAACTATATAACTTACAGGAAAGATACAAGCATGTCTGCTTCATTTCCCAACTTGTTGACAAGTGTCATTCGTTCACCCATCTACTTAAAAAGGATGTTGCCATTATTTGGGGACTAGAGAAATAACAGTCTTTTCCTTGCTTAAGCAGTACTTAGCCAATCCACCTATCCTCATGCCTCCAACATCTGGTGGGCCACTCCTTTTGTATATTTCTACTGCTCAATTTGCTATTGGTGGATTGCTCACCCAATATGACCTCGGCCATAAAGAAAAAGTTGTGTACTATCTCAGTCGTACTCTCATTGCTTATGAGCTCAACTACCCTCGATTGAAAAATATTGTTTGGCTGTAGTTTTTACCTTCCAAAAACTTTGTCATTACTTGTTGAACACTAAAACCAAGCTTATATCCAAAGTTGACCCGCTTAAGTACCTATTGTCAAAACCCACCCTTATAGGTAGAATGGCTAATTGGATTATTCTACTAAGTGAATTTGACATTGAGTATGTGCATAAAAATTTGGTAAAAGGACAAGTACTTTCCGATCAGTTAGTAGAAGCACAATTACAGGGGACGAGCTTGTAAGTATGGATCATGTCGGACACTTCATTACTTTTTGTATATTGAGGAATCTGTCATGTGGCAAGTGCACTTTGATGGATATTTTACTTTTCATGATTCAGGGGCAAGTTTGGTTTTAATTACTCCTTGAAAGTAACCTATACCTCAAGATTTTGCCTTGGTTTTCCTTGTACAAATAACATTGTGGAATATGAAGCACTCATCGTAGGGATGAAGCTAGAAATCAAATGGGATATCCATCATGTTAAGATTGTTGGTGATTCACAATTGATCATCAAGCAAGTTAACGATGAGTATAAAGTCAAGGATGAGAAACTCATCCCCTACAAAAAATTGGTGGAAACTTTGAAAGATTATTTTGTGCGTATCACATTCAAGTAGATTCCAAGAGCACAAAACAAATCCGCAGATGCTATGGCAACCGTAGGGTCTATCTATGAATTCCACCAAAGAGCAATGACATGCCATTCTTTGTTGAGAATCTACGCCAGCCTATGTATGATATGCCTGAATCATGTTTGGATTGTGAAGTTATTGGTCCCTATTCCCCATGGTATGTGCACATCTATGCTTATCTTAAACACAACACCTTCCCTCTTGACATCTCTTGTTCGAAAAACAAAGCCTTATCCTCTAGATAGCTGTTACACCCTCTTAGGAGATACACTCTATCATTGTGGCTACGATGGGAATCTGTTGCGTTGTCTAGATGTAGCAGAGTTAGTCCAAGTGATTAAAGAGGTGCATGAAGGGGTGTGCGGTGCCCATACAAATGGAATGGTTCTAGCTAAGAAATTGTTGAAATCATGATACTATTGGCATACTATGGAAAAGACTACTTTACAACTATGTAAGGAAATGTGTATTATGTCAAAAGTATGGAAATTTCATCTATGCGCCATCACAGCCGTTGCAGCCAATCACAACCCCATGGCCATTCTCCAAATGGGGATTGGATTTAATAGGAAATATCACCCCTACCTCATTTGATGGTCATACTCACATCATCATAGCTAAAAATATTTCACTAAGTGGGTGGAGGTTGTTCCTTTGACTTATGTTACAGGAGCTCAGATTTCAAAGTTTATCATGAATCACCTTATTTTCGGTATGGTATTCCTGCGACCATAATTACTGACAATGGAAAATAATTCAAGAACAAGACAGTGAAGGACCTTTGTCATTGCTTTCAAATAAAATTGAAGTGGTCTACGCCATATTATCCACAAGGTAATGGGAAAGATGAAGCCACTAACAAAACATTAGTTTGAATCATGTAAAAGATAGTGAGTAAGACAGATCGCAATTGGCATTTGTAAATTCACCCAGCCCTTTGGGCTTATAGGACCTCCATTTGCACTCCTACTAGTACGACACCCTATTCCCTAGTATTTGGAACTAAATCTATAATCCCATTGGAAATTAAGCTTCCTTCTCTTGAGAATATCTCTTAGGGATTATCTAGACAAGGATGAGGATTATAGAGTAGCCAAGGTGACGAATTAGAACTCCTGAGCGAAAAGTGTATCCATGCCCTTAACCATCTCAAAGTGTATCAGAATAGAGTCTCCATAAATTACAACAAAAGGATCATACCTCGTCAGTTTGAGGTCGGAGATTTGGTCATGAAAGAAAATCAGTTCAACATAAGGGCGAGAAAGAGAGAAGAAAGGCAAGTTCAAACCACATTGGTTAGGACCTTATGTCATTGTGGCCAAATATGGTACAAGATCATACAAACTTGCCCATCCTAATGGTGATGAGCTCTGTGAACCTATGAATGTCATGCACCTTAAGTGGTTCTATACTTAAACATGACACAAAAAATCAAAAAGAAAACCAAAATAAGAGTAAAAATGATCAAAATACAAAAAAATTAAAATAAGAGAAAAAAAAAAAGAAAACAAGTCATCCATATGTGAAAACCACACAATTGTGGCACGTTGGATAGGTCCCTTGGTGAAAACTGGTTTCCGGCACCTTGGGAGGATTCGTTGTTCACAAGCATCTTGCATATAGAGGGTAATTTTACTTAGCCTAGGGCTAGTTCCATGTCTGCATCTAAGATTCCCTATGAACCTATCATGTCAAGCCTTGATCCGGATTTTTCTCCTCTTGTTAATCTGTGAAGGGATGGTCTTTGCATATTCCCCATCTAATGCTAGGGAACTTTTGTGACTTCACCTTCCTATTTATAAGCACGTGGCATCTTGCCCTTGTATATTCTTCGTCTAACGTTGGGGGCATCCACATTTCTCAGTTACTTGTGCATAGCTTGAAAATATTAGAAAATCACAAAAACATTCAAAAATGTTTGAAAAGCACAAAAACAATAGAAAATTGTTTCACAAAAGCACAAAAACAATAGAAAATTGTTTCACAAAAGCACAATAACAGTAGAAAAGTGTTTCACAAAACAATCTTGCAAAAACATAACTTTAGTTTACTTACTTTATCTTGTTTCTTGCTTTGTTTGTGTACATTGTTTGCTTGTATAGTTGTTGCTTGTTTGTACATTTGTATAGTTTATTTCTTAGACATACTTTGATAAGATTCATCTTTTCTTGCTTAGATTAGATTCATTCTTACTTGTACATATGCAGTGTGTTTTTGCATGCTTGTAAATAATTGTACATAGTTGTGTTAATTTGTGTTGGTTGGCACTGTGTATTTTGTTAACATTTGATTGTGTTTGCTTGTCGGATGTTCATAGTTTTGTTATCATATCATCATATATCCATCAATATCATCACATCTAAAATCATATATAAATAAAATGCTACGTGTACATCATACATGTATGTTATGCTAATCATCACATATCGTATCATCAAATGGGGAAAAGGGATTGTAAATATCAAAATATATCCCCCGCACCAATATCATCATGTCATCCCGTCCACTAATCTAGAGCATCACATGTACAATAAAATTGATATCATCTATGGATATATCATGTCAAAATCAAACACATGTGGTACAAACATCTCAACTATCATCATGATACATACAAAAGTGTGAAATCAAACCATATAACATCACACTCTAACCCTTCTTATACTCATCGTGAATAGTTATTTTATTTAATGAATTATTTTTCTTACTTTTTCACCATCTTGGGGCATTATTTGCCATCTGGTACTCATTTCTTATCATTAGGACAATTTTATTGCTCCTAGGAAATATCCCTTCTTCTACACACTCCATCAAATAATTATTTTTATTAAATAATTATTTTGTTAATCTTTCCATTATGTTGAGGCATTATTTTATGCATGTTGTTTCTTTCTTCTCCCGGGCATTTCTTTTGCTCTGGGAGATTCTTGTTGATTATTATAGCTTCTTCTCTATCCAAACTATCAAAAGTCTAAAAAAATATAATTTTGTTTGAAAAAACATCAATTTAAAATCCAAAAAAAATCAAAACTTTTTCAAAAATCCTAAAAATGTAAAATTTACAAAACTAGGTAAACCAACTCATAGCGGCTGAAACTCATGTCTTGCACATGGTATTCATTCCATATCTGTTGGAATATTTATGTGTTCACGAATCAAACAACTCATGAGATCATCAGATTTACAACCATTTACAAAGCTAGTCTGCTTGCTTCATCAATACTCTAGGGCACATATAGTTGTTTAGTATTGTTTCGTAGCGCACTATGCTTTTCATTGGACCCAGTGTCCTTCATCATATTCCCTTGCATGTATCCTTTCTTAGGGCATCATTTTTAACCCTTGTCGTCAATCACAAACATTTGGGGATCTTCAACTTGATAACAAAACATTTTTACAACTATCTTGACCGTTGTTGGTTGGAATATGTGTTTGTACTTGTTTTCCCTATTAAATGAGCTTGTTTCCTTCTCATATTGCCTTTGCTTTTGTATGTTGCATTGGGTGGGTGTTTTAATAATTGATAAGCTGTTCATAGTATGGCTTTTTATGTCATCCTACTTTTGTCGTATGCTTATATTTTTAATAAGGACCGATGATGTAGATCTTTGCATAAGATGACAATAAAGTTGTTTTCCGAATACACTGGATGAAAACTTGCTCTTTTATTTCCATCTTCATTCCTCCTCTACATCATTCTTCTATCAACACTACTCTTCTTATTCACAGGGCATCCTGTTCCTACCCATTCTTCTATTTTCTTTCGCTCACCTTTTTGATTATTGATCACTTTCTTTGATCACCCCATTGACACTCAATGGGGCATCTCTCACTTCTACTAATTTTTCTTCTACACTTTCAAAATTTATCTGTCTACTTATATTTGAGGTGGCGTCACTTACGCCACCCCAAAGAGGGACAAATGTAGACACCTATAATTTAGTTTGAACAATTTAAATACTTAAATTGCACTAATTATACCATTTCCACGCAAAATGGACGACATATCGTCAATATAGCACACTTCCTCTTCTATCACCGTTAATTAGCTACATTAAAGTAGTTAATTAACCCTTCTATCCAACAATGATGTCAATTAACGACATTTTGTTAATCAACTCCTTTTTCTATCTAGATTAATTAATTATTCTTAATTAATTAATTCTCTCTTCTATTTAATCAATAAATCGTCATTTATTTGATTAAAATCCTCTCACAACATAAATCACACTAAGCATGTTCTTCTAAAAAGCTTATATAATCTTGCACACCTATTAATTAATCACTTTGGTTAATTAATAAATCCCCTCAAACCCCATGAGTCACTAAAGGACAAAATAAACTCTCCTAAGGTTGACTCGAACTCTACCTAAACCTCTCTTATCCACACTAACCCAACCTCTCCATTTATCCCGCATGAAGAGGGATGTAGAGATTCCTCTATCCATTGGGCTATATAAGGAGCCCTCCTCTTACCTTTATATTTACACCTACATTCCTAAATGAGCATAGAGCATACACTATAACCATTTATCATCTTTGAGAATTCTTCCATTAGAAGAGCTTGCCTTCTCCATTTCTTGTATTCATCCACCCAAGTTTTGAAGTCATATGGATATATGTCAAATGTTCTTGTAGCCATGATTTGACCCCAACACATGCTGAAAATGATTGATTATCGCAAGGTCCCTTATACATACCACAATAAGGAATCAAATTTTTGGCGTTCACATCAAAATATGCCCATCATGACCAAACATTGTTTAGTTCTTCGTCTGAGAACCCATTCGGGTAGTTCTGTTCCCCACCTTCATCTCATAGTCGGTGGTATGGTTCGAAACTTCGATCCAAATTATTATTTGAGTTCCCCCACCCTTCTTCTAATTCTAATCCAAACATTTCCTCTTCTTATGAGGATTTCAATCCAAACATTTCCTCTTCTTTTGACGATTCTAATCCAAACATCTCCTATGATTATTCTAATGATTCTAATCCAAACATTTCCTCTTCTTTTGAGGATTCCAATCCAAATATTTCCTCTGATTCTTCTAATGATTTGGATCCAAACTACTATTGATTCATATAATTTGACTCCTAATTCATGGTCCTCCCCTTCTTCATAGGACCTCTATTATCAGTCACGTAAACAACATTCTCCTCCTCTAAAGATTTTTGTCACCAAAACTTATCTTCATCATTTATCTAATACGAAACCTACATCATGGTCATCCCTATCTTCATAAGACCCTCTTCATCATACATTTAATATGAATCATACTTCAGGGTTAGCACATTGGTTGTACAAACAATATATCATATCTAAACATACATGTAAATAAAAATGCAGATATTATACGGAAGAAATATATAAAATAAGAGACATAAATCAACACCATATTTAACGTGGTTCACCCAAAGTGTGGGTTATGTCCACCAAGAAACAAGCTAATATATTATCCAAAGCTTTGACAAGATATATCATGAAGATTTAAAATATTTCACATCTCTCGGATGTATAGTACTTTCTTTCCTCAAGCTTTTTGCTTCATCACCAAGAATTCTCTCTCTCACCAAATTTTGCAAGTTCTTTCTAATTCTTGTTAATCATCTTCTTTCTTACTTCTAAACCCTAGCTTTTATGCTTATATAGTCGTTTATAGACTTAGGGTACTTATCCATGTAATTACAATCAATAGAAATACTTTAATGCTAAAAATAGATATAATTCTTGAGAGTTAATTAAAACATCCTCGCATAGGTAACCATGCGATTATCCCTAACCGCTACCGAGTTCCTTCCTTGCTTGACCGATGACACTCACACCGACCGATGTTGTTCTTGGGTGACCGCTTTGCCGATTCCTCAACCAATGTCGATTCTTGTATTTTCTAGCAAGTTTCCATTGCATGCTAAACTAAAGTAATTGAGCTCCACAACTCAACAATCTCCCACTTGGATATTAATTACTACACCATACTTGTACAACGTCATTCTTGGATTCTAACTTAGCTTTGTTTCTTCCTCTTCAAGTCTCAAACTCGAAGACCAACGAAGTGGAGTGTAGCTCTAACTTGTTCTTTGCTAATGAATTCGTTAGCATATCTGCGGGGGTTCTTTGCTCGTATGAATATTTTTGAGATTCAATTGTCCATCCTCCAATACCTTCCGTAGTATGAAGTGATACCTCAACGGAATTTGTTTTGTTCTCGAATGAAATGCTGAGTTTTTTCCAAATGAATTACACTCTCACCATCATTTGACAGGTTTATAATCACTTTGCTCCTTTCCCAACTCTTCCATGAACCTACTCATCCATATCATCTCCTTGCTAGCCTCTGTAGCTGCAACATACTCTGCCTCTATAGTAGACAAAGCCACAACCTTCTACAATCTTGAAATCCATTAACTGTCATTCCACCTCTTGTGAAAATATATCTAGTAGTGCTCCTTCTACCATCTAGATCTCCACCCATATCCAAATCAACATAGCCATGTAATGAAATATCCGAACCTCCATAGCATAACTGCATGCTTAGATGTCCCTTTCAAATACCTGAGTATCCATTGGACTACTTTCCAATGATCTTTACCTAGATTAGCCATATATCTACTCACAACTCCCACTTTGCTTGTGTAATATTTGGTCTTGTACAAACCTTGGCATCATGAGACTTCCAACTACTGAAGCATATGACACTTGTGTCATGTATTTGACCTCCTCATGTGATGAAGGACACTTTTCTCATCTTTTCTCAATTTTAAGTGTGAACCTTTCTAACACCTTGTAGATATAATCCTCCTGAGACAAATATAATTTCTTATTTTTCTTGTCTCTATGTATTTGCATGCCAAAGATTCTTTTTACACCTCCTAAATCCTTCATAGCAAATGTGTGAGCTAACTTTCTCTTAAGCTCACCAATGTCCTGCATACTAGATCCTGCAATAAACATATCATCCACATACAATAACAAAATAATATAGCTCTCATTTTCAAGCTTCTTGAAATAAACACAATGGTTAGACTCACATCTCAAGTAACTATGCTCATGCATAAAACTATCAAACCTCATGTACCATTGTCTTGGAGCTTTCTTGAGCCCATATAAGCTTTTTTTCAACATGCACACTAGTTTCTCCTTACCCTTGACTTCATACCCAAGCGACTATTGCATATAAATCTCTTCATCCCAATCACCATGAAGAAATCGGTCTTCACATCTAGTTACTCTAAATGCAAATATTCTCACTGTAACTAAACTCAATATAGTCTGAATAGAAGTCATCTTAACAACAGATAAAATATTTCACCAACGTCAATACCTGTTTTACTGTGTAAACCCATTTACTACAAACCTTGCCTTGTACCTTTCTTCGTCCACCCACTTGTTGTGCAATGTTCTCTTACTCGTGACAACTTAACTAAATCCCAAGTCTGGTTTTGTTCCAAGGATTCCATCTCCTCATCCATGCCATGCTTCCAATAAATGTGAGTCTTATCCTACATTACTTCTTCAAAGCTCTCTAATTCACCACTATCGATTAATAATAAATAAAATAGAGAAGGTGTAAATCTTTACGAAGTTTACTTACCCTTTGTGACCTTCTCACATGAGTTTGAGGTACCAGGAGGTTCAATCTGAACCTCCTGAGACATTCCTATCCAAATATTACAGTGGCCGATACCGATCACCTCTAACCGATGCGATTACGCTAACCGATGTCGGTTTGGATCCTCTCATAATCGATCTGATTTTTCGACCGGTTTTGGTCGGGGTCAACCACACCATTCTTGTGTAACCCTATTGGTAACTCTTTTAAATCGAGAGTTCATTTTCATTCACAAACTTCTCAACAGTTCATCCTTAAGTACCAAAATTGATCTCTATACATTCTATTTTCATTCCATTCAATATCATGACTCATAATTTTAGAATTATCTAAATCCCAAAAACAGAAATCGAAATCACCAGATCCATAACCAATGAAAGTGTATCTCTTGGATTTTGCATCCAATTTTTTTCTATTTTCCTTATCAACATGCACAAAAGCTTCTGAACCAAAAAATTTAAGAAAAGAAAGATCTACCTCTTTTCCGGTCCAAGCTTCCTCTGGTATTCCTCCATCTAGTGAACTTGAAGGCCCACGGTTAATCAAATAAACTGTTGTATTAACTACTTCTACCCAAAACTACAAGGGCAATCCAAAATGTATCCTCATACTTCTAGCATGTTCCATGATTGTCTTGTTCATTCTTTCTGTAACACCATTCTCTTGTGGTGTTCTTGGAATCGTTCTTTCTCTACGTATCTCATTCACTGAATAATAATCATTGAAATCATTGCTACAATATTCACCACCATTGTTATATCTAAGACACTTTAACTTAGAATTTTATTCATTCTCAACAAGGGTTTTCCATCTTTTAAAAGTCTCAAAAACATCATATTTACGTTTAATACAATAAACCCATACCTTTCTTGTAGCATCATCAATGAAAGTAACATAATACTAGGATCCTCTATGAGAAGCTACCTGAGCTGGTCCCCACACATTTGAGTGTACAAGCTCCAATTTTTGCTCCTTCTTAGTTGCCCTAACTTTGAGAAATCTCACTCTCTTTTTCTTTCCAAAGATACAATGCTCACGAAATCAAGATCTAACTTTCAAATCTAATAACTTACTCTTAGCCTTTAAGATCTGCATTCTTTTTGACTCATATGACCCAACCGGTTATGCCACATGCATGCATCTGAATCTGAAGTAGATAATGTAGAAAATGAATCGGTAATACATGTATATAAATATAACATTCCTACCTTCTTACCTCTTGCCACAACAAAATCCCCTTGGTGACTTTCCAAGGGTCTCCTATAAAAGTAACCATGCAACCAGATTCACCTAGTTTCCTGTAGAATAAGATTTCTCTGAGACTTGGAACATGTCTTACATCTTTCAATACCCATGTATTTCCATTTTGTAATTTTAGATGAACTTCCATTTACCATTAATACTGCAAGGTTCATCATCACCCAAATAAACATGCCCAAAATTGCCCTGGACATAATTTATGAAATAATACTTATTAGGGGTTTGCATGGAAAGAAGCTTCGAATCTAAAACCCATGATTCAATTCTACTATATAAAGAAATAATAAGAATATCTTACATTATCTCCGATGTAGCAAGATTTACTTTTTTACCTTTATCTAGTTGTTGATTCTCTTTATCCTTTGACCAACAATATTTCTTTACATGTCCTTTCTTTCCACATTTCGACAAGTAATTCCCTTATACTGGATTTAGATCTGTTATCCATTGACTTTGATTTTCCATTACTCTTACTCTTGGATCTCTCCTTCTACATGCCCCTGCTTTCTACATTCAAAGCATTTCTAGATGATGATTCCTTTGTACTCTTCCTATGAATTTCTTCATTCAATATTATACTAACCACATCATCAAACTTCAAAATATAATTAATAGATGTTGTATTACTAACTTGCTATTACCAAGTTATTCAACTATCGGATAAAGAACATATGAATAAAATTACTTTTACTTCATCATCAAATGGTATAACAACCAATTTTAACTGATTTATAATAGATCGAAATCATTCAAATAACTAGATGCGAGTTCACCTTCATGCATCTTAAAACTAAATAGTTTCTTCATCAAATAAACTTTATTTGAAGCACTAGGTTTTTCATATAAATTAGCATGATATTTCATTAACTCTACCGTAGAAGCCATTTTTGTAATATTAGAAGCCACATATGCTTTTGCCAAACTCAATCTTATAGATCCCAAAGCCTTTCTGCAAGAATCTTCCATTCTTCATCGAGTCATCTTCTTAGGTTTAGACTTCTCATCTAACAGTTAGCACACGGTTGTACAGATAATATATCAGATCTAAGCATACATGCAAATAAAAGTAGATATTCTACGAGAAGAAATATACAAAACAAGAGACATAAATCAACACCAGATTTAACATGGTTCACCCAGTGTGGGCTACGTCCACTAAGAAACAAGCCAATCTATTATCCAAAGCTTTGACAAGATATACAATGAAGATTTATAATCTTCCACACCTCTCAGATGTACAGTACTTTCTTTCCTCAAGCTTTTCTTCATCACCAAGAATTCTCTCTCTCACCAACTTTTGCAAGTTCTTTCTAATTCTTGTTAATCATCTTATTTCTTACTTCTAAACCCTAGCTTTTATGCTTATATAGTCGTTTATAGACTTAGGGAACTTAGCCATGCAATTACAATCAATAGAAATATTTTAATGCTAAAAATAGATCTAATTCCCGAGAGTTAATTAAAACATCCTCACACAAGATAACCGAAGCGATGGTTATCCCTAACCGCTACCAGTTCCTTCCTTGCTTGATCGATGATGGTCATACATGACGATGGCGATCCTCGGTAACATTCTTTGGTTCCTTCTTAAATGATGTCGGTTACTATATTTTCTAGAAAGTTTCCATTGTATGCTAAAATAAAGTAATTGAGCTCCATAACTTAACACATATGTCGCGGTCATCCCTTTCTTCGCAGGACCCCTTTTATCAATCTCATCAATGACGTCTTCTTCCTTTGAAGATTCAAGTGAGTCCAAATCCCTCCAATCAAACATCTAATACAATTATTGAATCGTGGTCCTCTCTTTCTTCACATGACCCTTGTTATTATTCATCCAATGCGATTATTAAATCACGTTCCTCCCCTTCTTCACGGGACCTTCTTCTTCAATCACCCCTACGAAGTCTTCCTTCTTTGAAGATTCATGTGACTCAAATTACTTCTAGTCAAGCGTCCGAATTAACCCATGCATCACAATTTGTAGATTTTGGGCTTAATCCTACTAGTTTACTGAGATGATCTACCATCGTATAGGTAGGTCCACACCACCTTCTACTTCCGAGACATCTAGCTCCACATCTTGTTCATCCCTCGCGTCATCTTCTTCTATCGATCATCATCAAACATCTTCTAAGTCTTCCTCACCAATTGAACCTCTTTCTTCTACTCAACCCCTAGTGGTCGATCGACACCTCATACTTGATTGGGCACATGAATATATTCTTTTAGTAGATTATGAGAAAGGATTATCTTTAGACTTCGATGCATCCACATATTGTGAGGAAAAGGTTGATTCATTTTATCAAGAAATAGAGGAAGAGCCTCAAATCATGCAACTTGATCCTTGTCTTATTATTCCATCTTCACATTCTTCATTATGTGATGAAACTTCTTGGTCTTGAATTGATCCATGGCCTATCTTCTTATCACCCAATCACTCATTGTCTATCATAATTCCTCAATCACAATCTCTTATGGAGTCAACACCAAGTAGCCCTTCATCTTTGTCTAGGTGTGGGTCACCTTCTAGTAGCCATCCCTCTAGCTATTTGTGGGACATTTTTGAGTAGTCCACTATCTTCTATTCTTGGGGCACATCGAACTAGCCCCTTTTCTTCTATGTATGGATCACCCTCGGGTAGTCCATCATCTTCTATTCTTGGGCCACATCCTAGTAGCCGATCATCTTACATCTATGGGTCACGTCCTAGTAGCCCTTCTTCTATTCTTGGGCCACATCCTAGTATCCCTTCGTCTTCTATCTATGGGTCATGTCCTATTAGACCTTCTTCTTCTATTCTTGGGCCACATCCTGGTAGCCCTTCGTCTTCTACCTATGGCTCACCTCCCAGTAGCCCATATTCTTCAATCCTTGGACCATATACTTTTCATCCATCACATTATTCTTCTACCAAAGATTGTGGAAAGCCCACTGCCATTCCTCTCATCAATTCCAAATGTCCACATTATTCTCCCACTTCTCGTGATCAAACAAGTCAAGCATTAGCTTATAAGAAATCCAGACATGTTCTTTATAAAGCTAAGATCAAAACTTTGAAGAGCTCTAAAGCTCCGAATAACTCAAAAAATTATAAAGTTTAAAATCAAACATGATTCCAATGCACAATAATGTACCCATCAAGTATGGCACAAAGTGCGAAACACAGTAGATAGGGAACTCAAACTCCCACATACGAAACCCATGTTTCAAAACAAATCATGGTCATTTGTTGAGTGTGAAATCACCATGATCATTGAGATCAGGGATAATATCACTCTTGATAAACAAATGTGCTTAGTCTCCCTTATTAAGGAAGTCACACACATCGTTGTTGGATCCTATCATGCAAATTGACATTATTGGTCCCAACTTCCAAAAATCAACAAAAATCATAAAACAGTTCAAAAATAAAAAATCATAAAATAGTTCAAAAATACAAAAAAATGAGAAAAAATTAAAACATTACAAAAATAAAATCAAAGGTACAAATATCAAACATTGCAATCAGGTATTGCGTACACATGGATGTTATTTCTTCCCTTTCTTTCATATTCCTCTACAAGTTGTATGCATAGTTTGTTTAACTAAGTTAATGAAATTAAAAATAACACCTAGTAGTCTTAATTAACAAAGTTTAAAGCAAAGTCCAAAGCACCATCAAGATAAGAATTAAACAAGGTTAGACACTAACATCTATCATATTAGAACTTTGAAACTAACATGCTAATTGTCTAAAACCTCTATTCTTTTGATTAACAACAAATAAGTAAATGAACCTATGTAGGCTCCATGACAATCAAAGTGGTTGTTTTTGATATCCAAGAGCCTAGGAATGGGGGCTTATCAAAGTTGTGCTACAAGACCCTTTTGAAACCTCCCATATGACCTAAGCACTTTGGCTAGAAAAGAGGCTTAAACTCTTCAAGTGGTGAATTCTCAAGAATGACAAAGGAAATATTTTAGTCTATTTGCTATGTGCTTTGCTTTTGTCTTCTCAAGGAATTTAGGTGTAAGTGTAAAGGTAGGAGGAGGGCTCTTTATATAGCCTAATGGATAAAGGAAACACTACATCCCTTTGCATGTGGGATAATAGAAATGTTGAGTTAGTTGTGGATAAGGGGGTTTAGATAGGGTTGAGTTAACTTTAGGAGGGTTTAGCTTGTCCTTTAGTGACCCATGTGGATAAAGGGGGCCTATTAATTAATCAAGATGATTTAATTAATAGATGTGCAAGCTTATAGAAGCTTTTAGAGGAATATTAACATGATTTAGACTATAGAAGGGGATTAAATCAATTGAATATTGATGTATTGGTTAAATTAAAGGGAAGCTAATTGATTAATAATAATTAACTAGTCTAGATAGATTTTGGCTATAGAAGGATTAAATCAATTGAATATTGATTTATTGGTTAAATGAAAGAGGAAGCTAATTAATTAATCTAGATAGAAGGGGGATTTATTAATGGAAGGTCGTTAATTAGGGTATTTGTTGGATAGGTGACTTAATTAATTAGCGTATTGTAATTAATTAATGATGATAAGAGAGAAGATGAGCACCTTTGACGATATGTCGCCAATTTGCAAGAAGGGAGATAATTAGCGCAATTTAAGTATTTAAGCTGCTTTCGGTGTAATTATAGGTTTCTACATTTTCCCCTCTTTGCGTTGGCGTAAGTGATGCCACTTCAAAGATAGTAGACGGATTAAATTTTGAAAGGATAGAAGAAAAATTAGTAGGAGGAGAGAGGTGCCCCCTCAGCGTTGGTGGGGTGATGAAGGAAGATGATCGATGATCGAAAAGATGAGAAATAGATAGAATAATGGGAAGGGGTAGAATGCCCCAGGTGAGATGAAAGAGTAGGGGTGAGAGGAAAGTGATGCGAGAAAGAAATATGGAGAAGTGGAGAGAAGAGCTTAGCCTCCGACTTTTGTATTGGAACAATTTCGGTGTCATCATATTGCTAAGAGATCTACGTCATCAGTCCTTATGAAAAATATAAGCATATGACAAAAGTAGAATGACATGAAAATCCATACTACGAATAATTGTCCATTGCTGAAAACACCAACTCCACACAACATACAAAATGCAATGCAATATGAGAAGGAAACAAGCTCATTTAACAGGGAAAACAATTACGAATGCACATACCCAACTTAATAATGGTCAAGACAGTGTTGTAAAAATGTTTTGTTATCAAGCTGAAGAGATCCACATGTTCATGATTGATGACAAGGGTTAAAAATGATGCCCGAGAAAGGATACATGCAAGGGGAAATGATGATGGACACGAGGTCCAAGTAGAAAGCTTTGTGTGCAACGAAACAACACTAGGCAACAAGATGTGCCCCAGAGTATAGATGAAGCAAGCAACTAGCTTTGTGAATGGTTGTGAATCTGGTGATCCATGAGTTGTATTAATCGGGGAAGATGTGAAACAAACCAGTAGGATATGGAGAGGATACCATGCACAGACACAAGTTTCAGCCGTAATAAGCAGGTTACCTATTTTTGCAGTTTTTTTACTTTTTAGGATTTTGTGAAAAATTTTGCCTTGTTTTTGGATTTTTGAAGTGATATATATATATATATATATATATATATATATATATATATATATATATATATATATATATTGTTTTTCTGATTATCGAAATTTGGTGGATAGTAGAAGAAAATAGAAGAAATAGAATGAAGGGCCTAGGCGCAACAAAACATGCCCCAGGTGGAAGAAAGAAGAAACAAGTGACAAATAATGTCCTTGTTCAGTGGAAAAATTAATAAAATAATTATTTTAAAAATAATTATATTACGAGAGTGTGGATAAGAAGAAAAATCACCTAGGAGCAATAAAAATTTCCCTAGGGAGAAGAAAGGGGTATTAGACGGCAAAAATTCCCCAACATGGTGAAAAATAAAGGAAAAATAATTATTTAATAAAAAAATTATTCAACGGTGAACAGAGGAGAAAACGGTAATTGAAACGATCCTCCAGGAATTCACGGTGGTGAAAAATAGGTTGATATACCCCACCCAGGGGGGTAAATCACCATGACCAATTCATTTTAACTGACCCCTATTGAGTTTTTTTGCGAGCGAGGCTCGGCGGCAAGCGGCGAGGGGCGATGGTGATCACACGGGATCGATTGAGATGGGTAGACACAGTCCAAGGGTACTAGCGGCATGCCGATGATGGCGCCTTTGTGAGTATCCAAACCATCTTTGGCAATTTTGTCATTAATGCCCCTAAAATTAGGAATTAGGGTTAGGGGTCACGTTAGTGTCCATGCACGTAGGCATAGGTATTGCCATCGGGGTGCATGCATCTCTTTGGGGGTGCAGTGTCTAAAATGGGGGTGCGCGCATGTGTAGGCAAACAAATTCACACATGCACACACGCGCACATGGAAACGTAGCGCACATACCAGGGTCCACACACGTGTGCATGCGCAGTCTTTGAAAGGGTGGTGCACATGCCTAAAAGATAGTGTGAGTGCCCTTAAGTTGTTGCGCACATGCGCATGCATGCGCATGCACGAAAAGGTGGCACATACACCCGATAGTGCACGCATATGCTCGATAGGGTGCACACATGCCCCAAAGGGCCCGTAGGCACACTTGGCACATGGAGGAAAAAGAGAAAATGCCAAAAAGGCTGACACTTAGAAGAAAACCTAGGATTTTTGAGTCAACCCTAGAAATGATAGGTAGAATTTTAGAAGAAATGGTAGTAACTGACATGTGGTCATATTTTACGGAGGTACTTGCTGTGCTTCGAGACGTGTGAGTGTCATTCCCAGTTTTTGAGTTGGAGGGGAGCATGCACCATCGAGACCGGCGCATTATGGCCATACTCCTTGAGGCGGTGGGGCTAGGTCTCGTAGCCCGTATGCCATCCATCATCCTAGACCATGGATTACTTACTTTGCATTGGTGAGCGGTGGCATAACAAGAGCCGAGTGTTTCAAAATTCCTCTTGGGAGATGACTATTGACTTGTGACCACTAGGGGATGTATGGTGGATTCTCTACGTGCCGATCATGGGTTCTTTGATTGAGTACACCTCTGACATAGGGCAGATTAGGGCAGCTTGTAGCGACTTATTTGACAGAGATGACATACCGCATGATGGTATGGCTGTCACATTACATGATTATATTTCCAACCCAACAACTTTGCACTTCGGGGCCTTATACATTATGTCACTTATCAGTGGGTTTTTGCTCACTGATAAGATTGGGACATCTTTTCTGAGAGGGCTACTGCCACTAGTACATGGGATTTTCAGTGGTGAGCACTATTGCTGGGGATAGTGTATATTGGCGCACCTTTACTGGGATCTACATCTTATCACTTACCACTATCAGAAGATAGTGGGGTGCATCTCATTACTACAGATTTGGTCATGGGACCACATTGCTATCGGGCACCCCAGTGGGCACTCTACACGTTCGAGATCTAGAGGAGCCATCTTACATGGCATGGGTATCAGTAGGTGGTGAATTACAAGGCCACCTTGGCAACCTATATAGGTACCAGTGAGAGTTCGATGAGTTACCAGAGACAGATATCTTATGGAGACCCTACAGGCACATTCAGTGGCCAGAGGATGTCGTAGACTTAGTGTTTGCACAAGTAGAGAACCTTCTCCTTAGCAGTCCACAACTATATCATTGAGCTATATAGGGTTGACAGATGTCAGTGATAGCTAGGCATGATACGAGGGGTTCATGCGGCCGGACATATAGTATGCCTATCGAGACTCGGAGAGGCAGACTATGGGGCCATGCATACATGTGACCTGAGCTAGGGCTAGTTTCTTTCAAGTGGTCCCACAGGTATGGGACCCAACGCGACAGTCGAGAGATCTGGCACTACTACTGATTCTTGGACTTGGTATGCCATTGTCTTACCCCAGCATTTGACTATCCCGAAGGAGGCACGGTAGCGACGCTCAACCTCTTAGAGAGATTTGGCATGGTGTTGATCAGAGAGGGTGTAGTAGGCCACGACCCAGAGGATCCATTTGATGGATTACCCCATGATGAGCGGTCTTGCCGCAGGTATAGGGACCGAGGCCGCGAGGGTCTAGGACAGGTGCACTGTAAAACCTTCTAGGCCTCGAGTTTTAGAGTAGGGACAGGTCATTTAGAGTGACATAGGGACATGACCCAGTGTCTCGGCCTACGGCGAGAAATAGCCATTTTATAGCAGCGATTCACGGTTGGCTCGAGCGAGTGATATCTGGTCACGGCAGAGAGAGACCGAGGCCCAGTGCAAATTATAGCGGTGACCGGTGAGTGGGATTAGGCGCAGGCCCCGGGCGAGGCCGGGGAGGTAATAATCTGTGCACTTTTAGCGGAATCTGACAGATGGACGCGTAGATGGCCCAGTGACCGGTTTATACCCGAGTGACACGAGCCCGGGCCAGCTTTGTGATACTTGAGTGAGATAAGGCCGAGGGCGAGCGCGTAGTGGGCCGAGGATGAGCTTGCCCAAGCCTTAGTGGAGATAACATCCTTTCGACACATAAATGGTATAATGGTGACCTCCCGGACACGAGATATCGGCTCTCAGTGAGAGGCGAGATCTTCTTATTATAGGTCTCTATACTTTGAGGCGAGTTCTCGATGAGTAGCGAGCACCTTCCTATAACCGGTAGTTAAGTAGAGGTACTAGATCGAGAGGTCTCGAGGTCTCGGTGGAGCATCCACGAGCGAGGGAGAGCTAGCAAAGTTCATGCCATGCCACCACCATGAGGCGACCGAATACCCCATCGGAGGGCTCAGTCGATCCACGATGATTGTATTTCTACATATGCCTCTTGATGAAGGCTATGAGTAGATTGTGCTCTATGTACACCATTTTGTATTTGTACAGCAGTTTTGACACATGCCTCTGATGAAGGCTTTTGTATTCAGTGATTTGATGTATCATCTTTTTGTACGCCTCAAATGAAGGCATTTTTGATGTACTATCGTTATGTATATCCATTTTTGATACAGATATACCACATAGATGTATTATATGGACATTTTTGACATGACATATGTGTTTATGAGATGGACATTTGTTTGTTATTTCTCATGGATAGATAGATGTAGTTATGATGTATCATGATTTTTAGATGTATCGCATGTGTGTTTTGATTTCTAGATGATTGATCTTTGTAGAATATATCAAATGTGTTTATTTTATGTGATTTACCATACTTAGTGGATGGAATGATATGATGATATTGGTGCGGGGGATATATTTTGATATTTGATGATACGATATGTGATGATTAGCTTAGCATTCATGTATGATGTATACTTAGCTTTTTCTTGATATATGATGTATATATGATATTAGATGTGATGATAGTGATGGAAACATGATGATGTGATAACAAAACAATGCACATGCAACAAACAAACACAATCAAATTCCCACAAAGAACATAATGAACAAATACAACAATGTATCATGATTCACTAGCATGAAAAAACACACTTCAATATGCACAAGCAAGAATAAATCTAATCTAAGCAAGAAAAGATGAATTCTAACAAAGTATGCCTTAAGCAACAAACAACCTAAATGTACAAGCATGAAGTGACTATACAAGCAAATAAGCAAAGCAAGAAACAAGACAATGTAAGTAAATGTTTTTGTACAATTTGGAAGGAAATTTTCTTATTGTTTAGGGTTTTCTAACATTTTTGAATGTTTGTGAAACAATTTTCTATTGTTTTTGTGTTGTTTTTGAAACAATTTTCTATTGTTTAGGAGTGTTTTGGTGAAACAATTTTCCATTGTTTTTGTGTTTTGGTGAAACAATTTTTATTGTTTAGGGTGTTTTTGGTGAAACAATTTTCTATTGTTTTTGTGTTGTTTTCTAATGGTTTTCTAGAGCTATGCATAGGTAACCAAGAAAGCGTGGATGCCCCTAGCGTTAGATGGGGAATATACAAGGGTAGATGCCACGCGCTTATGAACAAGAAGGTGAAGTCGCAGAAGTGCCCCTAGTGTAAGATGGGGAATAGACAAAGACCATGCCCCTCACAGATGAATAAAAGGAGACAAAGTCGATCAAGGCTTGACAGGATTGGGCTCATAGGGAATCTCGAAGGTAGAACTAGTGCTAGGCTAAGTAAAAGTACTCTTCAGATGCAAGATGCTTGTGAACAACGAATCTCCCAAGGTGCTTAGGCTGGTTTCACCTAAGGACCTATCCACAAAGACCACACCGCATGGTTTTCACTTGTGGATGACCTGTTTTCTCTTTTTCTTTTTCTCTTTTTGATTTTTTGGTATTTTGATCATTTTACCATGTATTTTGTTTGATGTTTTTGCTTTTCTGAATTTTATGCCATATTTAATCATAGAACCACTTAAGGTGCATGGCATTCATGGGCTCGTGGAGCTTGTCACCATTGGGGTGAGAAATTTTGTATGCCCTTGTTACTTGGCCACTATAACATAAGGTCCTAACCAATGTGGTTCAAACTTTCCTTTCTTTTCTCGTTCTACCCTTGTGTTGAACTGATTCTCCTTCATGACCAAATCACCAACCTCAAACTGACGAGGTATGATTCTCTTGTTGTAGTTTCTAGAGACTCTGTTTTGATACACTTTGAGGTGATTAAGGGCACGGATATGTTTCTCGTCCAAAATCTCTAACTCAGCTAGTCTAGCCACCCGGTAATCTTCATCTTTATCCAAATAATCCCTAAGAGAGATTCTTAAGGAAGGAAATTAAATTTCTAATGGGATGATAGATTTCGTCCCAAATACTAGAGAATATGGTGTCGCACCCGTAGGAGTACGAATAGAGGTCCTGTAAGCCCAAAGAGCTGGGTGGATTTGTAAATGCCAATTATGACCTGTCTTACTTACCATTTTCTCCATTATTCGCACCAAAGTTTTATTTATGGCTTCGGCTTGTCCATTACCTTGGGGATAATATGGTGTAGACCATTTTAACCTGATTTGGAACCGATGACAAAGATCCTTCACCATTTTATTCTTAAATGACTTTCCATTATCCGTAACAATAGTTGCAGGAATGCCATACCAGAAAATGATATGATTCATGATAAATTTGGAAATTTGAGCTCCTATTACATAGGTTAAAGGGACAACCTCCACCCACTTGGTAAAGTATTTAGTAGCCGTGATGATGTGGGTATGACCATCTGATGAAGTAGGGGTAAGCTTCCCTATCAAATCAAGTCCCCATTTAGAAAATGGCCATGGGGTGGTGATGGGTTGCAATGGTTGTGATGGAGCATGGATGAAATTTCCATACTTCTGAAAAAGTACACACTTTTTGACATAGTTGCAACAATTGGTTTCCATGGTAGGCCAATAGTAGCCTACTCTTAACAATTTCTTGGCCAAAACCATTCCATTAGTATGTGCTCCACACACCCCTTCATGTACTTCTTTGATTGCTTGGACTAACTCATCATATTGAGACAACGTAATAGATTCCCATCATAGCCATGATGATAAAGCATACCTCCTAAAAGGGTATAACGGGATATTTGGTGAATTAGGATTTGTTTCTCGGAATGGGAGATGTTGGGAGGGAACGTGTTGTCCTTGAGATAGGTAAAGATGGGCTCATACCACAGGGAATTGGGACCAACAACATCACAAGCTAGATAGGATTTTGGCATGTCATACGCGGGTTGGCGTAAATTTTCCACAAAGAATGGCATGTCATTATTTCCTAGTAGAATACGGAGCATAGAACCCACTGTTTCCATAGCATCTGCAGATCTGTTTTGCACTCTTGGAATTTGTTCAAATGTGATGCGCACAAAATACTCTTTTAGAGTTTCTACCAGCTTCTTGTAAGGTATGATTTTTTCATCCTTAACCTTGTATTCATCATTAACTTGCTTGATAATTAACTGAGAATCACCCACAACCTTGACATGATGGATGTCCCATTTGATGGCGAGCTTCATCCCTGTGATAAGTGCCTCATACTCTGTGATATTGTTTGTGCAAGGAAAACCCAGGAAAAATCCTACGGTATAGGTTCGCCAAAAGGAGTAATGAGAACCACACCTTGTGCTCTGAACCATGAAAAGTAAAGGAACCATCAAAGTGTATCTGCCACATGACAAATTCTTTAATGTATAGTAATGAGGCATCTAGCAGATCCAGATTCAAAGGTTCAGTGCCTTGCAAAGGTGCTTCTACTAATTGATCAGTGAGTACTTGTCCCTTAACCGAATTTTGATGCACAAATTCTATGTCAAATTCACTTAGTAGAATGATCCAATTAGCCATTCTACCTATGAGGGCGGGTTTAGACAGAAAGTACTTGAGCGGGTCAACTTTGGATATAAGCTTGGTTTTGGTATTCAATAGATAATGGCAAAGTTTTTGAAAGGTAAAAACTACAACCAAACAAGATTTTTCAATTTGGGGATAGTTGAGCTCATAAGCGATGAGAGTGTGACTAAGATAGTACACTTCTTTTTCTTTGTGACCAAGGTCGTATTGGGTGAGTAGCGCACCAATAGAAAATTGAGTAGTAGAGATATAAAGCAAGAGTGGTTCACCAGGAGTTGGAGGCATGAGGACAGGAGGATTGGCCAAGTATTGTTTAAGCAAGGTAAAGGCTTGTTGTTGCTCTGGTCCCCAGATGAAAGTGATGTCCTTTTTAAGCAGGTGAGTGAACAAATGAAACTTATCAGCAAGTTGGGAGATGAAGCGGCGAATAGCCTGTATTTTTCCTGCAAGCTGTGTAGTTGCTTAATGTTCTTAGGAGGAGGCATTTCAGTAATAAAAATACTTTAGCAAGGTCTACCTCAATTCCTCTTCTTGATATAATCAAACCCAACAATTTTCCTGATAGCACGCCGAACACACATTTCTTTGGATTCATCTGAACCTTGTACTCTTGTAAGCGCTCAAAGATACGCTGCAAAATGACAGGCGATCTTCCCTTGTTTTAGATTTTCCAAGGATGTCATCCACATAGTCTTCCATGATATCATGGATCATATCATGGAAAATTACTGTCATTTCCCTCTGATAAGTAGCTCCTATGTTTTGAGACCAAATGACATTACTTGGTAATAGAAGGTACCCCAAGGAGTTGTAAAAGTAGTTTTGTGTTGATCTTCATCAACTATCTTGATTTGGTTGTATCTTGAAAAGCCATCCATAAGAGATAACATCTCATATCCTATTGTTGAATCCACAATCATATCAATATTTGGTAGTGGAAAATCATCCTTAGGGAAAGCTTTATTAATGTCTCTAAAATTCGTGCGATTACTGATACCCACGAGGATTTTTCTCGGACATGGACGATGTTTGATATCCATTTAGAGTAATCAATGGGCTAGATGAATTTGGCCACAAGAAATCTTTCTAATTCCTCTTTAACTTGTGGGCCACCCTCGTGCATCTTCCAAAGCTTACGCTTAATAGGCTTAACTTGCATGCACAACTAGGTTGTGCACTGACCAAAGTTGGATCTAAGCTTGGCATGTCTTTATAGGACCATGTAAACACATCTATAAAATCCCGTAGCAGCATGGCGAATGTTTTCTGTTCTCTAGCCGAGAGTGAAGCTCCCAATTTTACTTTATTTGGGTCCTCTTCTGTACCAATATTCACATCAATAGTCTCCTCTACTAGTAATTTTGACAAGTACTCCGTACGCGTAGGATCGGGAGGACGGTTGAGATCTTCGTCCAAGGATCTCTCCACAATATTTTCATCTTTGGTGTGGTCACTTTCATTGTCCTTTGATTTTTGCACTGTTTATCGGCCAAAGGCACCTCAAAGAGGTTTTCAGCCTTGTGCAACTTGGACTTTGATTTTTGTCGAGGCTTTGTCTTGGAACTTTTTCCCTCACTTTTTCTTAAGTTTTGCTGACCACGAAGCTCAGCCTCCTCTCCAAAGT
The DNA here is from genome assembly GCA_018340775.1 of Taxus wallichiana var. yunnanensis. Classification (NCBI taxonomy): domain Eukaryota; kingdom Viridiplantae; phylum Streptophyta; class Pinopsida; order Cupressales; family Taxaceae; genus Taxus; species Taxus wallichiana. The sequence continues at coordinate 496,440,367 of CM031243.1, read as the reverse complement.
ATGCGCGGTATCCAAGTCAATAGAGCATCCCTTTTTGTGGTCTTCATGGGAATCAGATCCCTAATGCCCATGAAATCTGCGATAGCTTCATCATTTTCAAATAGATATAGTGACATATGATGTTGTTGGTCCCATTCAACAAGTTAAGGGTAAACAAGGTTAAGCTTGTAGGTTCCGTAGGGGTTTATGGTTAGGACAACGTTGTTCATGAATAGGTTCATGGAGGCAAGATCCTCATATTGGCTATAATGGGAATCCGTATCGCTATCTAGATAGTCAGAGCTATCCTCACATTCAGAACAAGTAGCATCTTGATCATTGGGGTGTGCCCCATAAGGGAAAATTCCAATGCCATATCTTTCTATTTTAAAATGCGGGAGAGGCACTAGTTCTCATTTCCCTTGTTCACTTCTTCCACATCCTAGGCCCTTGTATCCTATGGAGTACATCATTTCTTGGATTTCTTGTATTTAGGGGTTTGATAACAATTTGGTGAGTAATCTCACGGGACCCAAGTTATAGGTGGATCCAACAATTTTTCCTTAGCCAACAAGCCTCTAGGTAAGAAAGACCCAATAGTGTGTTCATTTCTAGGTCTTCTGAAGTGATAGTTGGGTCGACCTCTAGTCTTGGGTGACAATGAGAGGTATGAAACCAAGAGAGCTTGTTGCACATTATATTCTCCACATGACCATATTCTAGAACCTTCATCTCCCATGAATCAAAAGGAGAGGTTGATGTAGATGCACCATGGGCACAAGAACTGAGAGAATCAATCTATCTCGAGATTCCATGGCTTCAGATTAGAGAGGGACAGCTATATCGGCGGAGGGACACACATATGTGCCCTTACATGTAAAACTATTGAGAGCTCTGCAGTGAGTGAAGGGCTCTGAATCTCCTTGTATTTTAATGGTGTGTCCCTCATGCTTCAATTTAATGCACTTTGATGGAACGTCGATGACACGGCCTACATGGCATGAATCCATGGTCGGCCTAGAAGCATATTATATAGAAGTTCCAAGTCCAGGACATGGAAATTTGTTTAATGACAAGTGGGACCCACCTCCATGTGCAACGTGATTGTGCCCGTTGACTCCCTTTCTGCATTGTTGTAAGCGGTGATAGTGATGATATTTGACTCAAAATATGCTTCAGTATGTCCTAGCTGCTTAACCAACTTTAGCATGCGCATATGTTGACCACCCGATCCACCGTCCACAATCACTCATTTAATCTTCTTGTAGGTAACAACTACCTAAATATACAAAGGAAGATTATGTATTGGATTTTCAGTAGGGATCTCCCTATGATTGAAGGAAATGTGTTCAATGGGTACAATGTTTGCTAGTGTGGCTTGAAGATGAGTAGGATCTACCTCTAGTGGCACTCATGACCCACGAAGTGTTTGGTATAGAATATCTTTGTGCATATTAGATATCTTAAGAAGATCTAAGATCGAAATATTATCGAGATGTTTTCTCAAGTTTCTTTAAGAGGTTGTATTTACCATTTTGTGGGATTGATGGAGAAGGTAATGGAATCACAAGGCGGGCACACCTTGTTACCGTGGCGCAATCCTTTCCCTTGATTTGGATGGTGTTGACATGGTCAGTAGGAGAGCGAATACATCCAATAAGTGAATCATAATGATTGTTTTCTTTCTTGGTGTATAAGTAATTCACTGCTTTATAACCTTGGGATGACTCTCCCTGATCCGGCTTTGAATTTTCTGATTTATCATGTTTGGGGAATGGCTCTTTATATATCCCCATATTTTCATTGGGTGTCTGAGTTTTCTTTGGGTTGTCCACCTCTATCTCCCCATTGTCGATGAGGTCTTGGATATAATGACGAAGTCATAGAAATTTTCTGTCTTATGTCCCTTGACACGATGCATTTCACAATATTCATGCTCCTTGTACCATGATGGTTTTGGAGCATTTTCATCAAATGGTTGTGTCGTAGGATATGTCACCATGTGAGCCACATCTAATTGTTTTAATATAACCAACAAAGGTTCATTGAGGGGGGTGAACATTCTCCACTTGGGTGGTGGTTGAATGGGTCCTTTGGTCAGTTTAAAAGGTTGACTAGTTTGAACCACTTGTACACATTTTCCACATTTTTGTTTTTATTTTTGATAAATATCTTTGGCTTCTCTCTGGGTTTAACATTTTGATTATCCCTAGATTGGGACTTGAGAGTTCCTTTGGCAATGAGAGATTTCTCTATTTGAAACCCTTTTTCAATGACCTCCTCAAAAGTGTGAACACAATGCATTTGGAGGTGGAAGGCTATGTCTTGATTTAGGTTGGGCACAAAAATACTTACTAGCTATTTTTTAGGGAAAGCACAAGGGAAGTGGCTAGATATCCCTCTCCACCATTGTAGGAAGCTGGTGAAAGTCTCATTAGGGCATTTTTTGGTGCCACATAAATCTTCCATGGTGACATCACTCTCTATATTGTATGAGAAGTGACGTATAAAAATTTCTACCAATTCTGGCCAAGTGAAAATTGATCCCCGAGGTAAACGTGTAAACCACTCCAAGGCTTGACCTCCTAGACTCTTGGGAAATAGTCATATGAGATAATTATCACTATAGGACACCTCTTGACATGCCATATAGAAATATTTGACATGATCCTGTGGATCTCCCTTCCCTTTATATTTTTCAAATTTTGGCATGTCGAATTTCTTAGGAAAAGGTTGAAGGGTCATAGCCTTGTCAAAAGGATAGGGACATAATTCTTCATATTGATACTTTCTAATGCTCCCCATATTTCTCTCTTGAAGGCTTATGAGTGTTGCTTTCATAGATTGTACCTCTTGTGTGAGCAATTGTTCTTTAGTGGGAGAAGCGGGGAATATATACTCGATGATAATCTGTATCATCTTCTCTTTGGTTTTCTCTATGGAGTTCACTAATTTTGACCTTAGGCCTTGAATTTTGAACATTTTTGCTTGCTTCCTTTTGTACATGAGAGGTTAGCAAAGCTAATTGTCGGCTTAGGTTACTAATCTATTGTTGAATGGTGGTTTCTTCTTCTAGAGGTTCCTCCTCTTCCTCGTATTGTGGAGGTTCTTCAACATTCTCATGTCCTGACCTATTTTTACGTGGCACTTTGATAAAGGGTATTCTATGTCCCACTACTTTATCATTTCCTGCATTGGAGGTAGAAGCATGTCCATGCATCAAAATATCCTCCATGTTGATAAGGGGTTGCTCTTCCTCATTAGCGTTATTCGCAGGTGGGATTGTCTCATTTTCAGTGGGCATTTTGGCCCCTAATTCTATGACCCGTGCTAGCACTCTATCCTTATTTCTAAAAAGAAACTTCGTCTAATAAAGTAGGGTCAAATTCAAACTCTGCGTGTGGGGATTCCAATTCATCACCACTATGATCGACCATATCTTCTATCTCTGTTTCCATGAGAAAAAGATGCCCTAGATCATGTCCAATGAAAGGGTTTGACCCTTGTTTGTTTGAGGATTCCCAAGCTTGTACTTGTTGTTCCTCGTATGTTTGTTTCTTGAGTCCTAATCATGTTTTGGGAGCCATTGATTTGTAACAATTTTACTAAGGTACGTTGTAAATCGGTTCAAAACTTCGTGATCACACCTAAGTGAAATGTAAGATGAATGCCAAGAATATGAATGAATAACAATGTGAGAATAATAATGTGATAGAGTGATAAATCAATGGTGACACAAATGTTTGGTACTTAAGCTTGTCAAATTAATGAAGTACTTCCTAGACAGTGTTTCAACAAAGCAGTTTGGTATCACAAGATAATTAACAAGATGTTCTCACTTATGCCAAGTTCAAAAGAATGAACAAGACGTAAGTAAATACAAGAAGTTAATGTGACCTCCTAACAAGGTATACTAGAAGCGAGCTCAAATTTGATTAAGACCTATATCCCAAAAAGTGCCAGTTACAATTTGTGAGTGACACAACAATGTCACCAAGATATGTTAACCAAACTTTGCGAGAAAGTAAGGTATTGATATCAAGATGATATTGATATAACACGCACAAGTGGTAACATGTAGCACTCTTCAAAATCAAGGTAATAATAGAATTGAACTAAAATCTTAGAGTATAACTAGGAATTGTTAAAATGTGTGTAGCGTAACCTTACAATATAGATATTTAGGTCAAGTTCATAAGAAACAAGACGTAAATACTAGAATTGTAGTGATACGATACAAATAAGGTAAACTTTCTAAGGAAGTTCAAGATGATGAACCATGCCTAACTACAATGACGATCTTGACATGGGTATCAAGATCACAAAGGCCACCAATGATATGAATACACCTCTGCACACTTTATACATTTAACTTACCCAGTCGTAAACATGGATGGGCATAAACGGACAAAAAAGTGGTAGAAACAATCGATTGGTAACACAAAGGTAATCACCTTTCTTTTGATCAGCAAAGTGTCAAAAGAACATGAAGGAAGTAGATCAAAAATTATAGCTTCACTCTCCGATGAGTTTTCCTCACCCTAAGGAAAGTAAAAACTAAGCGAAAGTAACGCGTCACACATTTCGTGATGAAAATATGGCTCACAACTCAACACTGTTTTGAAGTGGTCAAAGTGGGCTCCTGGCCAAATAATATCCTCCTAGGTGGTTCTCTCTTCCTAGGTGTTACAAAGTTGTCTTAAGCGAGTGCGATTTACCCAAATAGTCCCGACTATCTTGGGAGTATCTCAGCTTTACTTTACCCCCTTCAAGCACAATAGGAAATGAGTGTGTCTACGTGTACTATCACTGGGGTCACCATACGGACAACCGTAACGCTATCTCACAAAGGAATCACTAGTCAAGTAGGTAGTGTGGAGCACTTCTGTTTCATCCACAAGGTTCCCTCTTTCTTGGACTACTTTTGGGTTCTGGAACCACCCCCATTTTTGTATCTTAAGGCATTATGCCAAAGGGGTTATGTTTTAGTTGAGTAGATAGGGACGTACCCTTTTCCAAAACCTGCAATACTGGTGTTTTTAATATGTTGTTATTTTTATCTTGTTTAATTAGGTGTGGTTTTCTTGAACACCTTTTGACAACTTTATTATGAAAACTGTATTAGTAGTTTTGATTTCGTTTCATTCCTCCTTTCTTTGACAAGCATGGTGTTTTGGTCATGTATGACGAGTTTAGTAGTTTTCCATCAAAAGAGTAAACATCATTTCTAATTCTCAAGATTTTCCAAGGACACAAGAGAAGAGCATACACGATGTTTGCAAAATCCAAGAAGATATCAAATGGAAAATCACTTTAATTCAAACACACCAAGTTAACCCATTTCAATTCAAATATTCCTAACAATTTCAAATTATCAAAAAAGACCTAAGAATCATTTATAATTCCCAAGATCACCCCAAGGGATGCGAGGGAAGAGATTACACGATCTTATTCTTATAAGCAAGCATGCAAAGTTTATCTAATCAAGTAAAAGCATGTAAAAACACCCTATAAAAACGAGTATTTAATTAGATAAAACTTGCAAGAAAGTTAGCACCTTAACACATTAATCTCAAGAAAACAAAAAGACACCTGCACCCCTATTTTTGGCGTCTACACGCGGGTTATAGTGGATGCGATACTCTACGTTTTTGGCTCACATTGCACTGCGCCACTCGAGGCGTGTGCACCACCAGAAATACGTATGTGCCACCTCAAATAAAAATAATATTAGATTTGTAAAAAGTTCTTGTCTTTCTGAAAAAGTGTGTGTGCCACTAGAAAAGCATGTGCGCCCGGAAAAGTGTGTGTGCCACCACCAATTAAAACACTATCAGTTTTGACGAATGCTTACACCACCGAGAAACATGTCTGTGCCACCAGAAAAGCGTGTGTGCCTAGGTTAGGGTGTATGCGCTGGTCTGACAGGTTTTGTGTTGTAGTGAAGGTATAGTACAAAATGGCGTCGCCCTTGGGTTAACATGCTGCGCTCTGGTTAGGGTATGTGCGCTGGGGTTAGTGCACCTACGCGAGGTCAATAGACAAATATTTAGGCTCGATAGTGTTCTGTGCCACCCGAGAGGTGTCTGCACCACCATAAATGTGCCCACGCTCCTATTAGTGCACCTACGCCACTCCTACAACCAAAACACGACAAAAAGACAAAAAATCTCACAATACTTCAAATTTCAGCAAGTTAGTTTAAAAATGGCAACAACCCATTAAAATGATGGCTATGAACAAGAACCTACACATATAATATTAGAAAAAATTCCAATAAAATGGACATTAATTACTACATGTGCATATCAAAAGTTACCCAAAACAATAGAATTTAAACTAAAATGCCAAGGGACTAGCTCCCACCGGGTGTGCCAAATGTGTGCATAGTTTGCTTAACTAAGTTAATGAAATTAAAAACTAACACCTAGTAGTCTTAATTAACAAAGTTTAAAACAAAGTCCAAAGCACCATCAAGATAAGAATTAAACAAGGTTAGACACTAACATTTATCATATTAAAACTTTGAAACTAACATGCTAATTGTCTAAATCCTCTATTCTTTTGATTAACAACAAATAAGTGAATGAACCTATGTAGGCTCCATGACAATCAAAGTGGTTGTTTTTGATATCCAAGAACCTAGGAATGGGGGCTTATCAAAGTTGGGCTACAAGACCCTTTTGACACCTCCCATATGACCTAAGCACTTTGGCTAGAAAATAGGCTTAAACTCTTCAGTGGTGAATTCTCAAGAATGAAAAAGGAAATCTTTTAGTCTATTTGCTATGTGCTTTGCTTTTGTCTTCTCGGAATTTAGGTGTAAGTGTAAAGGTAGGAGGAGGGCTCTTTATATAGCCCAATGGATAAAGGAAACACTACATCCCTTTGCATGTGGAATAATAGAGATCTTTGACTTAGTTGTGGATAAGGGGGTTTAGATAGGGTTGAGTTAACTTTAGTAAGGTTTAGCTTGTCTTTTAGTGACCCATGTGGATAAAGGGGGCCTATTAATTAATCAAGATGATTTAATTAATAGATGTGCAAGCTTATAGAAGCTTTTAGAGGAATATTAGCATGATTTAGACTATAGAAGGGGATTAAATCAATTGAATATTGATTTATTTGTTAAATGAAAGGGAAATTAATTAATTAATAATAATTAACTAGTCTAGATAGATTTGGGCTATAGAAGGAATTAAATCAATTGAATATTGATTTATTGGTTAAATGAAAGAGGAAGATAATTAATTAATAATAATTAATTAATCTAGATAGAAGGGGATTTATTAACAAAGGTTGTTAATTAGGGTATTTGTTGGATAAGCGGCTTAATTAATTAACGTATTGTAATTAATTAATGATGATAAGAGGGAATATGAGCGCTTTTGACGATATGTCGCCAATTTGCAAGGGAGATAATTAGTGCAATTTAAGTATTTAAATTGCTCGGGCAAAGCGTAATTATAGATGTCTACACAAGTCATCCACAATTTTCATACCTTCGATGTTATTATGATTAGCCTATTCGCACACATTTTATGACATTTATCTCTATAGTATCTATTTGACCACTGGTCTTTTATCACCTTGGTAATTTAAAGAATGAATAACCTCTTAGATATCCTATCACAATTCACATTTAATAAACTTGTTGCAAAAGAAATTTTGGACGTATTTGTTGACACTAGCCAATATCGTCATTGCAATTACCTCCACATCCTTCCATCAAGCCATCATGGTTCTTAACCCCTTTTTAAACAAGAGAGATGACATAAATTTTTAGGATGTAAAACAATCAAAATCAATAAATCAAAAAGTAAAAGCAAATTGATATATAACTCTCTTAGAGTATTTCCAATAATCTCTACCGGGGCTATGGACACCTGAATGGCAGTAGAGCAATGTTGTGATTAGAATCAAATGCATCTCCATCAGGGCTATGGATGTCGGAATGACAACAGAGAAATGTACGACTCTCCTTCCATAATCTATTTACAAATCCCCTTTCAAACCAAATCATTCCTACACATTAGCTAGTTTCTTCACTTATTGTCTATCAACTCTTTCCTTCAAGAGGTATTTCATTTCCACATGCACACACGGGATCTTGATGAGTAAACAAGATTAATATGTTACCAAGTGTTGATTTTGGACCTTTTTAAAACTCTTGCTTTAGTGCATGTCTTGTCTCATGATTTGTACCTTATGCTAATCACTTTTTCATCTAATTCCTTCTAAATATTTTTATAACATCCTCTATTCTTTGAAAATCGTTTAGAACATCCATTTGTATCAGATGTCCTCTTTGCCATGTTTACAAGCACTTTTGTCCCCTTTTAATAAGATGAATTTCTACTTTTTTTCTCTCTTGTGTTTATTGGCGGCCTTACTGAGCTGAAGGGGCATCCTGCTCCCTCATTATTAAACCTATTTTATATTAGCCTTGATCCCCCTTCCACATGTGAAGATTTTATCTTTGAATACTCCAACCTAATTGTTGAGGAATTTTCACATATTCACTTTCTTGCGCATGCGCGTGGAATTTTGCCCTTGTATATTCTTTGTCTAACACTGGGGGCATCCACATTTCTCGGTTTCCTGTGCATAGCTTTGGAAAACCTTAGAAAATCACAAAAACATTCAAATATGTTTCTAAAAAATTAAAAACAATAAAAATCATTCTACAAAATCTCACTCTTTGGTTCTCGATTGTTAGCATGCGAGACTCGCGGATCATCTTGATCTACCTCCATTAACAAAGTTTATTTTCTTAGTATGCATGTACTGCGGGCACTGATAGAGTTTCTGATCTTGTTTCATAGTGCACTATTTTTCATAGGACCCAAGTGTCCTTTGTTATTCCCCTTGCATGTATCCTTGCTTGGGGCACCATCTTTTAACCCTTGTTGTTAACTTGCACATGTCAGAATCAAATCTTGATAACAAAAACATTGCATTATATTTCTCTGTCAGGTTATCTTGTTTACTTTCTTGTATTGCATTGTATTATATATGCTGCAGGGAGTTAGGCATCTTTTACTTTCTCGTATTGCATTGCATTTTGTATGTTGCATGGAGTTGGTGTTTTTAGCTATGGAAATTTGTTCGTATATGGATTTTCATGTCATACTACACTTCTGTTCATTCTAATTAATAATGACCTATGATGTCAATCATAAACAAAATGATGAAATAAAGTTGGTTTTTACATCAACAAGATGATAGCTATATCCATCTCTTTTCATCTTCATTTTTCTTCCATATCACTCTCCTTCTATCAACATTTTTCTTCAAAAGCAACTTGGGAAATATCAATCAATTATTCTACTTCTTCTATTCTTTTCTTTCATCTTTTCGATCATCAATCGCCCTCTTTCATCACCCCATCGACACTCGAGGGGGCATCCTTCATTCTATTAATTTTTCTTCTATCTCTTCAAAAAAATTATTTGTTTGTACTTGTCTACTATCTTTGAAGTGGCGTCACTTACGCCACCCCAAAGAGGGGAAAATGTAGACAGACTAAAATGCACTTACGAAAGATTTAGTGCTAATATTGCATTAATTGTCCTCTTTCTTGTAATTTCCATAATAATTAACATTTTTTCGCTAATTAATTAACATTCCTTTTTATATTCATTAATTAATGACCTTTCATTAATTAATTAGCCTTCCTATCATTAAATATGTCAATTAACAACCTTTCATTAATTAATATCCACTTCTACTTGGGTTAATTAATTATTATTAATTAATGACACTCGAACCTCTAAATCAATAAATTACCATTTATTGGATCAAATTCCTCTCTTACATCCCGCAAATCATACTAATTTTCCTCTAATTAGCTTCTATAAGCTTACCTCTACCTATTAATTAATCACCTTTGATTAATTAAAACATCCCTCAACTCCCATGACTTACTAATGACAAATTAAACTCTTCTAAATCAAGATTACCTTTTATAAAACAACCTTATCCATTCCTAATCTTGTTTTACCTTTATCCCACATTCATCAATTTGCTAGCCTTGCCTCTTCATGAAAGCTATATAAAGAACCCTCCTTCTTACCTTTCTTCTTGCACCATGCTTTGAATAGTGCAAACTATAAGCATTTTTATCTTAAGTCATTCTCCATTGTTGGAAATAGCTTCTCCATCTTGCATCCTTTCACTTAAAATTGAGTAATATGAGAAGATCCAAAATGGCCTTGTAGCCATTATTGGTAAGATTCCATTTTCAATCCTTGATATCAAGAAACAATCCACTTTGATTGTTTATGTTCTTCATAGGTTCATAGTTTAATTTAGCAATCATAGAGAGTAGGAAATAGCTTAGCATGTAATTTCATTTATGCATTGAAGAAGTATTTCCTTTAAGCTCTTATCTTGATGGTTCATTGTTTAATTAGCATTTGTTTTTGAATCTATGTAGATATTAGTTTCAATTTATAGATTAGTTAATAAAACATGAGGACAAGAACAATACACATTTTTCAATTGATATATATTAATTGAACTAAAAATTATATCCGAAAATTTAAGTGTATATTTAATAATAACACTATTTTGAAATTATAATTCGCATGTGTGAAAAATCCCTATTGTTGGACATTTAATACATTGTATTAGTAGAGTTCGTGGTGAATGGGGGATTAAAAATGCATTGAAATAAGTGAATACACGTTGAAAAACATTAGTTCAACATGCATGCTTGTAAGGACATAAGTTCACTTGTGTATGGTTGAAAATAATTAGTTCTAACAAAATACATTTGTTAGTTGTTATAGTAACTAAACTCAAAATTATAGTCGCGAAAGTGTTTTTTTTAATAATAGCACTTGCATTGAAACAACTCAATATATATTGAATATAAGAACATGCACTGAACTAACTCTAATATATTCAATGTATATTCAGTAATTTTAGTGCACATTAAAAGTGTGAATGTGTAGTAGAAAATGACAAAGTTACAGATTGTATATTCAATATATGTTTAGTAATTCCAGTGTATATTCAACCAATTAATATAAAGTTAACAATGGATATTCAACTATTAACTACATAAATAAAGACAACACTTATTTATATTCAGATATTCCTCAGATGTTAAGGTAAGTGATTCACATATTCATTGCATATGCAAAATTTATTTAGGTATTTAACATTATGTCTATTTTATGACATTCTTCACATATTTAGACATTCTTTGAATACTTTGAATATTAAAAAGGTAATCTGTCATTTACCTCATGTATATGTGGGTTCCCTATAAATTTGAATTTGATCTTTGTCTACTTTGTTGTCTTCTAGTTATGTGCTTTGTCAATTGTTGAAACAAATGGCTTGATAACCTTATTCATCCAATACATAATACTACATCCCATTTGAATTCAAATTCTGAGATTTTGGAGGGATTATTCAAATTTGAGGGATAGTTAATACTTTGCATTAATTCTACATTTTTAGAAAAATGGAAAATCTAATACAAATTTGTTGCAGGTGTTGCATTTAATGAGGTGAAGGTGGAAAAAGAAAGGGAAGTTATGACCAAAAAATTGGAGAAGTTTGTTTTCTTTTAAATAAAATTGATTTTAATTTCACCTAGAAAACTTGAGAGGCTGTGCATTTATGTGCATAAATGTGGACTTATGGTACTTGAATAGATGTGAAATATTTTAAATGTGAACAAGTTTGTCCCTATACATGAACTGGTGCACTTGTGATTATGTACACTTTTGTACTTATGATATTGATGTTGACATTTTAATGTTGTAAGATGGCTCTTAAATTGAAGCCTCAAACACTATTAATTATATGTTCATGTTCCCAATGTGTCACATCAACCATGTTTTGAATGAAAGAATGTATTAATTGTGCAAGTTTTTTTAAGATATCAAATTTGTGAAAATTTGCACATTTATTGGGTCCCCTCAACTATATTAATGCAAGAAGATTTTTCCACATAATGGACCCCATCCTCACAAAAGGTACTCATCTATTGGTGCATGTTCACCGGCTCGTTCCTTTCCCCTAGGTTTTATTTAAATGTATGGACCATAGTTTTAAAACTCACAAGTACTTGTGAGACAATGATTATTAGTGAGCCAAAATTCCTTGTGAAGTAACTCATTAGGAACTCAATGGGTGAGTTCATGGTGATTATTTGATGAGTATTCCCAAAACAATTCCTAAGTACTCACAAGTATGGGGAAAACTTAATGATCAATTTTTTTATTTTTATTTTTTTCTAATTTTCCTTTTTCTAATTTTTATTGTTTTGAAGGAGATATGAACAAATTTTTGGCTACCATGAAGCAATCATCATTGGATTTGAATAAATTTTTAACTATTGTAATATTATGATGTTCATTGTACTCTTATTTGTTCGCAAAGACTAAAACTAATAGAAAATATACCTATGTATTCTCTAAATTCATTTATTATGATTTTTAATAGTATTTTGAATTTAATTTGGTTAAATTTAATGATTTTTTTAATTTTTGGGTTTTTGTTGTATTTTACTCGGTGTTTTTCCATTCATGAATTATATTTAAAAATTAAGGATACAAGGATTTTGTCGAGTCTGATTTTTAAAACTATGATATGGACTCTCGTAATTCTAAATATTCATAAACCTCAACTATTAACATTCTTATGCATGATTAGAAACCCCAAATAATAATAGGTATACATATTTCTTAAAGGAGATAAAACGTGTTTTAACAAACATATGGACCATCAAGTAATTTTGAACAATCATAAACCCCAACCAATTGCATCTAGTACTTAATCCACATGATAATAAATCCCATCAAATATATATGCACTTATTTTGCATGATTGTAAACCCCAACTAATATGATCCACGTGATGTGTAAAGAAATAAATGATGATCCTAAATCTAACATAGGAAACATATGTGCGATGAAATAGAATTTCCAATGCATGTTAATATAAATAAAAAATAAAAAAGAGGATAAATAAATATTTATTACAGTAGGATATATAGTTTTGGAATGAGATATTAACATCTATGGTCTTAGAGCTAGCTATAAAATTTGAGAAATATGTTTGTTACAAATCATAGACATAATGACTACCTAAAATTTATGAATGATATTAAGCACCAACTCTATTACACCAAAATTAGAATTTAAAACCCTGATTAGGATTGAAATCTTAAAAACTAACGTGTACTTAGATTAATAGATAAATGCTCCAACATTCAATTATGGCGGTATAAGTAAAATGATATAGAGAAGTTGCATTCAATTAGAATACATAATAAATATAGTAAAATATAAGAAGATGAGTGCACTTGGATTTATTTATTGCTTTGCGATTTTATATGGATTAGTAACTAGGTCAAATAGGTTGTTACATGGCTTAATGTGACTTGTTCCTAAAGCAGGTGTTAAAACCCTATTGGGCACTAGCATTAAACTATAAACTAGAGTGAAACAATTCTATCCTACTTCACACTAGTATATGGCATTGCTTTATAGTTCCTTTTTAATCTGGATAACTTCTTCTTCATCTTTAGTTTCCTCTTACACTTTCACTTCTATAATATTCACACATGCTCGTATAAAGGTCAAAATCCTAATTTTTTATAGTACTAGCAATCACATAGACATTATATATATAAAAATGGTGTTTGGTTGAGTTGTTCTACCCTTGGCACCCATCCCCCTTGTTGATTATAACTAGATTTTGCACTACATTGCCCAAATGAGGGGCTCAAAATATGTGTAGTTATCATAGTGCTTTGCGAGACTAAATGCAAGTCTAACATACCTCCACCTATGTTTTCTCATGTTACTCAATAACAATAGTATTCATAGATAGATATGTTAGAGATGTACCTCTACGAGTGCTAAAAAAGTGATTGTAGATTTATATTTGCTAGATAAAACGCCCTTAATTTTCCTATAAAGTGAAAATAATTGATAGTTCGTTATTTTTCCTTGAGATGATTATGCCTTAGATTGATCTACTTTTAACCTAGTTTAGATGTAGCTCTCATATTTCTTTGCAAGACTAAATGCAAGTCTAACATTCCTCCCCTATGTTTTCGTGTTCCTCAACAAAAGAGTATGCATAGATATATATATGCTAGAGATGTAACCTTTATGAGTGCTATGTTAGGGTAAATATATTATTACCTTAATTAATTATGCATTGCATATTATTTAGTTTATTTATTAAATGTTATATGGTTATATTTAATCATAACCATCTTATTGTTTTTATTCAAAACACTACGGGAGTTGTTATATTGTTTTAACAATATTATTGTTTGTATTAGTTCACAAGTGTACTTGTACAACATCCTTTATATTCGGATGTGCAATACATATATATTGCAGCTGCACTATGTAGTTAATGATTTCACATTAATATAATTATACGAGGAGCTTAGTCCCTATTTTGAAATTACATTTGGTACCAGAGCTGGTTGAAGCTCCTAGCAAGGTTGGAGAAAGGGTGCAGAGGAAGGAAAAGTTTTGGAGAAGAAAATTGCTTCATCGGAGAGCCAGTGTTGCCTCCTGCAGCTTCCCGAGAACTCCCATGCATCTCACAACCTCTGTGCGATCTCCAAAGTAAACGGAAATAAAATAAAAAAATTTTGGTGCTCTCTGCACGGGAAAATTTGTTTTGGAGCTTATACATGTATAGGAATTTTTTTTTAAAATCATTTTTCCCCATTAGGGGTTTTTCTCTAATATTAGAGAAGAAATATAATCTCTACTATTGTTAGCAGACCTCTGCATTTGGAAGGAAATTTATAGGTCAAGCTTTTCAAAATATCCCTCAACAAGTTGCAGATCTCATCACTGAGCCACAAAGTAAGTTGCATGGGGTTTCGAAGCAGCCGAGTCAAAAATTGATAAGGTCGAGCACTACCCCCACACTATTCAGGAAAAGGCATCTAAGGCCGTGGAGACAGGTGAGTCAATCGATTTCACATTGAGCCGTGTGTTAAATCAATCGAGATTTTCAACGTTTGAGATGGTAGAAAGAGCTACCCACCGAGTTGTATCACATCAAGTGGTACATTGAGGAGAGAAAACAACAAATAGTGTTCACCATCGATCCACATCAAAGGATCCAACCCCTGTCTCCACAAAACTACAAGTCGAAGTCTCTATCGAGCCAATATTGGAACGTGTTTCATCTGTAGGACCAAACCACTTGCCTCCTATGGACTTGCGACCTGCTGACCAAAAAGGAAGAACAAGAAAATAGGCGGTGATCAGCACATGGAGCTCCTCTAGCCTATCCTCCAAGATCCATAGTCCATTGCATACCTTGCAAGCAAAAAAAAAAATGGTGGAAATAAGAAACAAGGAGGTTCGGTCGAATAGAGGCAAAATAATATAAAAAGTGGCAAGCAAATTAAAACTCAAACAACATGATCAATAAAACAATGCAAATAGCGTTCAAAACATGCAAAGGATTCATATCCACATTCAACATAGAACCCTAAACCACCAAATCATCCACGTGGACCTCCTCTACACCGCCATGTTTGATTTTAACAGTCGAGAAATCTCCTATTTGTTGATATAAAGTTTTATACTTTCATTTGTATACTAAGCTCATCTACAAGCAGAGTTGGTAATTGAAAGAGATTTGGGGATAGCGGTGAGGGGTTCGACCACCACCCCCAACATAGTATTTTAAACCATTGAATTTTAGTGGAAAAAACTACCAACTTTGGTAGTACATTTAATAGAAAAACCTCAACTAAACAAATGACTTAATTCTGACTAAAGGCTTCTAAAATTTTAGTGAGAAAAACTCTACTTTAGGGCAAAACAAAATTTCTCCTAAACCTCTTATTTTTTCATTCCCAGCAACGTTTGCTAAAGGACATATACCAAAAATTACATTTTCAGAAATTGTTTGCAATTTTTGGCGTAGTGGGTCATTCTAGGCTCTGAAGGCCACCAGGGCTCGTAAAACAAAAAAAATTATTTGTCATTTAATTTTTTTTTAATTTTGAATGTAATTGTATGCTTTAGTATATTATACTAATTTGTAGGTTGCCATAGTCAACCAAAAACTTTGTAACTGCTCAGAAACTGGCAGAATATTGTACTCAAAAATAATAAAATTTGGTTCTAAAACACTCACGAGATCCTAGATCTCATTCGCGCGTACGGTATATATAGTGTGCCTGCAGGAAGCACTTACGGGTAAAGCCGTCTCAACTACTACTGTACTTAACACCTAATATAGCTGCAACAACGTCATCGAGCATTGACCTTTTAAATTAATGGGAGTAATAAGGACATAGTGCACACACTATGAGCCATCCCATCCATCTGTGAATGATTGCACGACATAAATCTAGACTGAGAAATTATCCAAGTATATAGCAAAGTTATGTGTGCATATGAGGATATTTCTTTGATTTGGTGTCAATAATCACACAGACCCCTTTCAATACTGTCTTGGTACCACATATCGAATTCTTTCACGTACATTAATGCCTCTTTCACATACCACCAGGTATATAGAAAGGGCAAGCTTCTTCCACGTACCGATGGGTATATCGAAGGGCACGTATATAGAAAGGTTTTTATATCATACGATGGTATATATATTAGCGAGACTTTATACAGGTGTGATAAGAGCCTAACTTATTCGGTGATTTCGTAAAATGGGAACGAATGCCCCAAAAAAATTCTTCCGATTCACAACTACTCATAGGAAAAAATATGATTCATGGAAGACAAAAATCAATACATAGATTGATTTTGAAGAGATCTCGCCTTTTGTGAATGGTACTCTATCTAGATCAAAAACTAATATGACACACCAATGACAATTTGATAAAGCGAGATCAAAGTTAAAACTCATCATCTTTTTTTGGAGTGTCTAATGATGTGAAACCCCACATTTGAGATGCCACTACAGCCAAAGAAGTGTCGGATAAGTTGATCATAGTATATGAGGTCAAAAACAAGAATGTCATATTGAATTTATAGAGTCGAGTTACACACACTTTGAAGTTCAAGCGAGAATGATTAAATCGAAGCTTTCTTGAGAAGAGTTGTAGAGTTGAGGGATTCACTTCTAGCCCTAGGAAAATTGGTCACATATGAGGCTCTTGTTCCCATTGTTTGAGAGCTCTCCCTTTTTCTTACAACATTTTTATACAACACTAAACTTGTTAGATACGACATTTAGTTTTGACACCTTTGGTAAACCTACTGCAACAAGATGAAGCCATGCATAACAAGGATGATGAAGAGGAGCAGGAAATTTCTTCTCATCACAAATGGAAAGGAAAAGTAAAAGTAAAAGGAAAACCTAATTTCCATCAAAAATCCCAACATCGAATCGAGTATCAACATCGGGGGAAAACAACGAGAAGAAGATGTCCAATCTATAAAAGAGTACATGAGTTGAAATATTATTGGTATAATACATACAAGAAAGGTTCATCAAGTAATTCTAGACCTCAACACCAAAAATATCATAAGGGACATACAAACTACAATCAAGGGCAGAAAAAAGGGGAACTAGAAAAGAAGACCCCATTAACAAGGAAATATTGTCGAATAAGAAGAACATTCAAATAATGAAGAATACTTGTACACTGCTCGATCAAGTGAACCCTCCACGTCATCTAGTGATGTCTGGTATGTTGATTCAGGAGCAACTTGACACATGACCATCCACAAAGACTTGGTTTAATTCAATGAGGACACGCCTTCAAAAACCATGTTTTGTTGGGTGATGATTCTTCATATACGATTCGAGGATTGGGAACATTTCTCTACCCCTTGGTTCACGCAATTTGTAGACTATCGGATGTCTTATATGTCTTGGGGGTAATAAAGAATCTATTGTCGGTCGGTGAACTCCTAGATCACAAATTAAAATTGAATTTGATAGTCATTCCAAAGAAAACGTGTTTAATTTGAGACAAATCACGAGGCTCAAAAAAAGTTACAAAATCCTCCAATGTAGGATGCATGTTCCACTTGATTTTTTCCACAGAGATGATCGAGGCCCTTGTGGCTAAGAACTCAACCTTAACACGATTGTGGCATTGGAGACGTGGTCATGTTAGTTTCAAGTATCTCAAGAAACTTCTTTGACATAATATGGTACATGGGTTACCATCTCTTCGAAAGGATACGAGACAAGTGTCATCAGCTGCATAAGGAAAACAACATAGAGCTTTATTCCGAGAAAAAGTACTTTTCTAGCTCATGGCAAGCTTGATCTGGTTTATACCGATCTTTGTAGTCTGATGCAACTGAGTCATTCTAGATTTTAGTACTTCATGCTTTGTGTTGATGACTACTCACATAAAATTTGGATATATTGTCTTTGCAAGAAAATTGAATCTCTTGAAACCTTCAAGAAGTTCAAAGTAGTTGTTGATGAGTTCAAAAACTACCTACAAGCTCACGGGATTCATCGACAAATTCCTCCTCCACACACACCGCAGTAGAATGGTGTTTTTGAGAGAAGAAACCATATTATCATGGAAATGGTGTGATGCATGATCGATGATTCTGGACTTGCAAAGACATTGTGGGCAAAAGCAACAAAGACAATAATGTATTTGTTGAACAGAGTGCCCATAGTTTCTCTTGACGAAGTAACGCCACATGAATCATGGTCAAAGAGGAAACCATTTGTTGCACACCTCAGAGTATTTGGGTGTAAAGCAAGTATGCACATACCCAAGAAAAATAGAAAGAAATTGGATATGAAATCACAAAAATCATCTTCGTTGGGTACAATGAAGAGACTCTTGGGTATATATTGATGGATCCAAAGACTACGAGTATACACTAGTAAAGATGTTGAGTTCTTTAAGGAGGTAGAGTCTCCTCCTCCAGACTCACCTAATGTAGATTCTTCACTAGTTATAAAAACTAAAGCTGATGTTCCCACAGATGATGAAAGTGATGATGGGGATGATGGTGATGATCTGATAGAACCATGACCCATAGGAATAGTTCAACATATACCCAAGTGGTATACTAGCATGTTACGAGATGCAAGAATGGATGTTCCACTGGATACATCCACCCCTTGACCATGGACTCAAAATAAAGCAAGAGAAGAAGTTAACTTTTCTTTGATGAGTAGAGTTATTGAGTCTGATGAGACCTCTATAGTCTAGGAAGCCCTATAGTCAAAATCTTGGAAAGATGCCATGGAATCTGAATATTAGTCAGTAATGAAAAACAACACTTGGCAGCTTGTCAATCTTCCACCAAGGAAGAAACCCATTGGATGCAGATGGATATTCAAAATGAAGTACAAAGTAGATGGGATAATGGACAAGTATAAAGCGAGACTAGTAGCAAAGGGGTATGCATAAAAATAAGGCATTGACTACGAGGAGACATTTGCTCCCACAGATAAGATCAAAATGATCAAGATGATCTTTTCTCTAGCTACACAATTTGGTTGGAAAGTCCATCGAAGGACGTAAAAGTGCCTTCCTAAACAAATATTTACAAGAAGAAGTCTATATGACTCAACCTGAGGGATATGTTGTACCTAGTCAAGAAGCAAAGGTATGCAAACTCAGGAAATATCTGTATGGCCTCAAACAGGCACCCAGGCATGGTACATCAAAATTAATGAGCATCTCGTATAACATGGATTTGTTAGAAATCCATACGATCCTAATATTTACCTCAAAAATCAAGGGGGATATTTTGATTGTCGTTGTCTATGTCGACGATCTAGTCATCACTAGTAGTTCAGTGAGGATGATCGATGCAATGAAGAAAGATCTTAATCAATCATTTGACATGAAAGATCTCGGGCTAATGCACTATTATCTTGGATTAGAAGTATGGTAGAAAGAGAATCACATATTTGTTTCTCAGATGAAGTATACCAAGACGATGCTCGATAAATTCAAGATGATGGATTGCACACCAATTGCTACACCTATGG
The DNA here is from genome assembly GCA_018340775.1 of Taxus wallichiana var. yunnanensis. NCBI lineage: Eukaryota > Viridiplantae > Streptophyta > Pinopsida > Cupressales > Taxaceae > Taxus > Taxus wallichiana. The sequence goes on along the minus strand of CM031243.1, from coordinate 496,420,438 downwards.
AGATCAGATTGCAGGTTATCTTATTTAGATCCATCTCCTAAGGTAAATGCCACTCTCTATCAATAGTTTATTGGGAGTCTCATTTATCTGACCTACACTAGACCATATATCAGCTTTGCAGTGAGCTATCTATCTAGGTTCATGCAGGAACCCAAATTTTTCATTGGAAAGAAACAAGGTGAATCTTGAGATATCTCAAAGGATTAGTGGATCTTGGTTTAGAATATAAGAAGAATGACAACTTCTTCTTGTCAGGATATTTGGATTTAGATCATGCATGCAATATTGATGACAAAAATCCACTTCAGGTTTGTGTTCTTTATGGGATCTAGACCAATATCATGGGGAAGCAAGAAACAACACTTTATTTCTCATTCTTCCACGAAACCAAGTATCTTTCTACAAGAAAATTGTATGTGAAGCGATTTGGATACATCGCATACTTGAAGGACTTGGAGTACCACAGATAAACTAACCACCATGTATGTTGATAATGAAGGTGTTCTCAAACTTGTTCGTAATCTAGTTTTTCATGAAAGAACAAAACAAATTAAGGTACATGCACATTTCATACATGAGCATGTCTTAAAGCACAATATACTGACTTGAGTTTTCCATAGCTAAATAACAAGCGAGATATCTTTACAAAGTCACTTGCATGACAACTTCAAGATGTTTATATAGTTCCTCTCCTCATCCCTTGAGGCAATGCAAAATTAAAGGGGAGTAACGTTAGGGTAAATATATTATTACCTTAATTAATTATGCATTGCATATTATCTAGTTTATTTATTAAATGTTATATGGTTATATTTAATCATAACCATCTTATTGTTGTTATTCAAAACACTACGGGTTTGTTATATTGTTTTAACAATGTTATTGTTTTTGTATTAGTTCATGGGTGTACACATGCAAGATCCTTTATTATTTGTATCCGGTTATCAGTGCAATACATATATATATTGTAACCTTCACCTATGTAGTTAATGATTTCACATTAATATAATTATACGAGCTTCCATCCCTATTTGTGAAATAACATGTGAAAAAAGTGATTGTAGATTTATATTTGCTAGATAAAACCCCTTAAGTTTCCTACAAAGTGAAAATAATTGATAGTTCATTATTTTTCCTTGAGATGATTATGACTTAGATTGGTCTACTTTTAACCTAGTTTAGATGTAGTTCTCATAGTACTTTGCAAGACTAAATGCAATTCTAACATACCTCCACCTATGTTTTCTCTTGTTCTTCAACAACAATATAGTATGCATAGATAGATATGCTAGAGATGTACCTTTTGTGAGTGCTAAAAAAGTGATTTTAGATTTATATTTTCTAGATAAAACCCCTTTAGTTTCCTAAAAAGTGAAAATACTTGATAGTTTGTTATTTTTCCTTGAGATGATTATGACTTAGATTGGTCTACTTTTAACCTAGTTTAGAGTGTTTGAAACCTATTGTTGGTTGGATATTTTGTCAAACCAAAATATGAGGTTCAACCACAGTACATGGGATTAAATCCCTCCTCAAAGACAGGTGAGGCTGCCTATTTATTGCTAATCTAAAACACAGTAAATAATATATACAATATTCACACTAATCTAACCATTGGGGGTTGGGATGAAATCCAAAATCCACATTCACACGATTCAAGGATATTGCTTTCGTAAGTGAAATAGGTTAGAAACTGTTACAGTGAAAGAAGCACGGTAGAAAAGAAATGGGAGAAACGTATTTTCTTTCGAGTAAACACAGAGCACGAAATAATCATACGAGTTTTAGATCACAGATATAGCGTCCGAGATAATTAGAAACACTGAGATTCTATGCAAAGAATAGCTTTAAGATCATGAACATAAGAACACTGTCTTAAATAAGATATATTTCACAACACAAAGTCTGCAAAACAATATCAACTTCTATTCTTCAAAATGATTGAAAGAAAACACAAAGTTTTTCTCCTTTCCAATAGCCTCTTAATGCTTCAAAAATTCTCGACCCTTTAGAATGCACAAGCATCCCTTATTTATAACAAAAGAAGCTAGAGATAAAACAGGACAGATCCTGAAAAGTAGCATGCTAACTAGAGTTCAGCTTTGCATGATTCTCACGCAGGAGATCAAGTCAAAGTATGAATTAAAAATAATGACAAAACGGAAATAAAAGATATGTCATTCTAAAAATAGAAATGTCATGGGACGTTGGAACTTAATCCGAGTCATCATCTTTTGATTCTTCTTCTTTCTCTTCCTCCAGCTGAGACTGTTTGTTCCGGAACTCCTGGAACTTCCGAATAATGCCTTGCATTTCATTTTCCTCAGGTGCAGTGGAATGATCATTCCACATTTCGCAGGTCTCATGGATATCACTGGCACTGCCGGGAAGCTTTTTCAACCTTTTGCTGAGCTTTCTTAAGGCCTCCAACGTATGTTCAATCCTCACAAACTGACCAATGACTTCAAGGTCGAATCCATCTACAGGTTCATGCTGAACAGTCTCTTGAACTTGTTTGAAGAGATCATCTGCTGATAGGGCACTTGAGTTCCCAACTGACACCTTTGGACAAATCTTTAGCAATTCTTCTTCCAGATCACTTTTCCCATCGATCAATTTATCCCTTGATTCTCTCAACTTGCTGCAGGCTTCGTTGAGGATCTTTACTCTGAACTTGATGGCCTTGATCAGCTGAAAGTGTTTATCTGTATGTGGAAGAACGCCTTCTTCTACCAAGAGATGTGCTGGTATTTGCTTTAGCACTTGGAGAGCTTCACAAGTCAAATCAAGCTGTCCAAGTTCTTCAGTGAATTCCTCATCCATCTTCTCTCCTTCCTTCTGAATCTCTGCCAAGGACTGATGAACTTTCACCACGTCTTGAATTACTTCCTTCCCTTGTTGGAGCAACTTTTGGATCCATTCATCAACCACTCTTCCTTTTTTGGCAATCTTCTCAATCGTAGGCACCGATGAGAAATCAAATCCGGCAGAAGCAGAAGCAGAAGAAGGTGGTATGGATTCAAGGGGTTTTGAGAGTTTGATCAAAACCTCTGTCAACTGCTCCACTTTTTCCTTAAGCTCATTTCTGCTGTCCTTTGTTTCTTTCAACTTTTGGCACAGGACGTCTATGGAATCCTTTGCATCTTGCTGCGCCCCTTTTGCTGTTACTTTCCCTAGAGACACCCTGGTTACCTGGTAATCAGCAGTTGTTACATCATCTCTAGTTTTGTCAGCTGAGGGAGTGGCAATCTCTGCGAACTTATCTCCTGAAGCATCCACCAAAACCCTTGAAACTGTTTTGGGTTTCTTGGCTGATCTCGCAGTAGAAGCCTTGAGTGAGCTGAAATCAAAGGCTGGTAGGGGTACAATCACTTTCCTCTTCCTCGGAGTTTGCTCGAGTAGCCATTGTGGAGTATCAGAGGAAATTGCCAATGTTGTAGTAACTGGTATTCTACTCTCAAGGGGAGCAGATTCTACTATTGGAGGGGGAACAGTAGTCAACGTGGTAGTAGGTGCAATGAATAGAGGCACAGGTTGTGGGGGAGTGTTGGTGATCACTTGGGTTCCAGCAGAGAGGGGTGAGAGCCCGGAGAAAATATTGGCCATACTTGAAGAAGTGGATGGGGAATGAGGAGGCTGGAGTGGTTGTTGAGGGGGAGGCACAGATTCAGTTTCCAAAGCCTGAGATGCAAGAGACAAAGTTTCTTCAATTTGATAATCAGCAAATGGTGAAGTCAAGAGCTGGCTTCCTCCTTCTTCTAAATTAATCTCCCCTATTTCTGGTGGTGTTGGTGATTCTGGCACAACCACCGTTTGAGCTGGAGAAACAATTGAAGAGATTTGTCTTTCTTTCCTCTTCTTAGGGATCCTGATCTTTATAGGCCCCTCAGTAGATTCTTTGTCCTTTTTCTTTTGGGAGGGCCCCACCTCCGTTTCAGCCAACTTTGGAAACTTGTCATCTTTAAAATTCATGCCCCAAGAAGAGAGCCATTTTTTGGTGCGAGCAAGAATGAGAGCCGACCTATCTGTGATAGAGGCTTTTTAGTGGCCGACCAATCAATAGGTGGGAAAACGTATCGATCTTCATTAAGCCCATCATAGGACATATCCAACACACTTTCATTGTCAGTTGTGCCATCTGGCAAATCAGAAAGCTCTAGCGTCTGAATCTCATTAATAGTTAACCTACTATTATCTTTTATCGCTAACCGGCAACTTCGTTATGCAGATCCACCCAGATATCCTCAATGTCGGGCCTGTGCAGATGTAGGGCTCCATAGGTTCTAAGTACTCCTCGGATGTCAAAACCATCCCGAGACTTCATATGCTTCTTTAATTTCTCCTGGAGTTCACATTCAACATTTTTGGCCTTTGCCACTTTGTTGAGCAAGTATATCTCCTGAACAGAAATTGGGAAGGATACTGCTGCCTTATGCTTGCTCTGTTGGAATTTGTGAAAATCCAATAGCTGTCTGACCAATTCTATTAGTATCAATCTATCCCCTGGATAGCGAGGCAGACGGAAAGGCTCTCCTGAGTACATGACCGTTCGAAGGTAGGTAAACTTCTTGAACTGTAAGAAGATACATCCCCATTTAGATACCTCAGTCCAAGCTTCGTCTGATACCCTTGTCTTTCTTAGCCCTGGGTTCAGCTGGCAGATGTTCTCGTAGAAAAAGGCATCATTTACCCTCCTAAAATGATCCTTGGACCCCTTCTTTGTTATTTGAGGATAATACTTATAGACTGGGTTTGTCGTTCTGCTTCCTTTAGTATCCAGTCCAGGATAGCTCCTCATTCCAGCTGCTGCATAGGCCACATATGAGAACATATAAAACTTTCCGATCGATAAGACCGTCGTCATCTGAGAGTCAATCTCATTACTGATAAGGGTTCCCCAGTCAATCCCTTGCTGGTTCTTCTTGATGGTGACCATAAACTGATACATCCATCCATGAAATAAATTTGATTCCGGCAAGCCAAAACCCAAATTTCAATGGGGTGATAATGTCATTGATTTCTTGTATGAAATCACATCTAGGAATAGTTCTTGGAAATCTAGATATTACTGGTTTTGCCTTGACCAAGAACTTCTTATTGACATCCCTAATGCAATTTTCCTGGTTACTGTCCCAGGCCTTCTGAGCCGACTTGATGTCTAGGTCCCCATACTCCTCGAAATTAGGTAGTTTCAGGAGATCATCAAAATAAGCTCCATCTAGTTTGATAACTACCTCACCAGCCTGATTCCTTACGGAACGAGAAGCTGAGTCGTAGCTGGATGCACACGCCAAAACAAACTCTGGACATTGGGCAGACATGGGGAAGCCTGCTGCAAGGGGCAAGCCACTGTTAGCTAAAGCCACCATCCATGGGGTTTGAGAAGAACTCTTCACCCTATTCCAAAAGTCGTCCATATCTATGTTGCCCATTTCAGTATCCCTGATATCATAATTACAGTCGATATATGACGGGGATTCTGGTTTCTTAAATTTGTATTTCATCCTGCTAGATTTTTCGGCCTTCTCCTGTGATGAACCAGGATCCGACATGAAGAATATTGGAAGGAGAAAGGCTCGGAACTCCGGAGATGCTGTGCACACTGAAAAACCTGATTGACTGAATGCGTCGGAAGAAGAGAAGAACCCGACACGCAGAAGAAGATATCGGAAAACTTTGAGAACCCGACAGGTCTGATATGTCGGAATCTTGGCGAAACCCGACACTTGCTTTCAATGGCGGAAACAGGAGAAAACCCGGCACCCACTTTCGATGACGGAACTTAGGAGATGCCCGGCACTTAGTGTTGAGGTCGGAATGTTGAGAAACCCCGTCACTTCGAGCTTCCAATGTTCTTCGGACTTTTGAATCTGCAACACAACCTTCAAAATCCGGGAAACAAAAACAGAGTCTTTCCTTTGAATTTCTACATACACAACTTCCTTTCTTTTTTGTTATTCATATTCCATACATCATGCAAGTAATTGAAATTTGGAAGGAACAGCACCAATTGATAGTCTCAAAAAGAAAATAAACCCTAAAAACCCAAAACCCTTTCCAAAACAACACAGAAAGAAGAAGGAAGAAAAACCCTCAACAACTGGCAAGAAATTGGAAAGAAAATACACGCAGTCGATCCAGAAAAATCAAGAATAAAGAAGGAACGAAAAATACCTTCAATTCGAGACAGGTAAAATCGAAAACAAACGATCCAGTCTGGTAACGCGAGTTTGCGGGTTTTGGGAGCGGAAGAGCATGCGAAAAATCCACGAATTAAAAATATGAACGGTAAGAATGACGTGGAAATCCGCGTATTTATAAGAAAATCAGTAATAAATACACTTCAGCTCGGCACGTGCCAACTCACCGACCACTCGGCATGAATGCCACGTCAGCATGTTGGAGGAGTCCGAAAACCCGACACGAGGAGATTTAGTGCATTTCGGGTTTCGGGCTTCGGAAAACATGGAGCACAAAACATGTTTTGAATCATGAATGTTCCGATGCATTGAACTTCCGAAAACCCGATTACAAAGGATTGAGCGGACTTCGGGAATCGGAGAACATGGCGCATAAAACATGTTTTGGAACATGAATGTCCCGATGCTTTAGAGTTCCGAAAACCCGAATACAAAGGATTGTCTTAACACAAGGCGGGTCTCGGGTTTCGGAAGTCACGCGACACAAAGCATGTTTTAACTCAAGTATGTTCCGATGAGTTGAATTTCCGAAAACCCGATTACAAAGGATTTTCTCATTGCAAGGCGGGTTTCGGGTTTCGGAGGTCATAAGACATAAAGCATGTTAAAACTTATGTCAAGCTGTTAGTAACACCCGAAAACCCGATTTTCTCTAAAAGAGGTCATAATGCAAAATCACTTCAAAAATTTTGTAGGGGTTATCCGATCGTTTTGTCGTGAACTCAAAACGGGGATAACACCTATATAGAGGTTATTCCTAATATCTCCTCTTTATTTAGAGAATATTATGGTATTACAAATACTTGATAAGTATTTTTCAAAGGATCTCTTAAGAATTATAAGTGAGTAAATGAGTGTGTATAATTTACTTGTATACCTTTCCACGAGATGTTATTTCAAAAATGTCGACTAGGGAGCGGAAATAATATAAACATATAAAAATATGATTATTAGGTCATTGTGGATAGAATGTCAAATAGGAACAAAACCGTGTGACATTTGTTTTGAACATGGATGATAGTGTTTAAGGAGGTTCAATGTTTGTAAGTAGAAATTTTGAGATATGTGAAAGGGGACATAAGATGTATATGAGTAATGAGATCAATCATATAGGTCTCTTAGCAACATAATAGAAAAATATGAAGTATTTGAAAGTCTTATAAGATAGTGAAATAACACATTTAAGTATTATTTGTGTTTGTAAGTCACAATTAAGGGATTTAAGTCAAGTCAATATTATCAAGTACATGATTACGAAATGTAGATGTCTATGCCAACAAGGTTTATGTTCTACTTACTATGATATAATTGAAAATAACAACTCAAAATCTACATTCAAATGATTTTTCGGTGAAACTATTTAGGTCATAAAAATTAAAATGAATTAAAATGTAGGTATGTGAAATGATAAATGATTAATGTAAAATTTGGAACAAAAACTAATTATGATTTCTTATTGAAAAATTCAAGACCAATTTTCAAAATGGCCTCTATTTTTACATATCAAAAAGCTCAGAGAACATATGTTTTTATTTCTAAATATCTCTAGGCTTATATAGAAAGGGTACACAATATTTTTTTAGTGCAAATAGATATTCACCAAAGAAAACTAAACCGCTCTCGCAACTAATGAGAATTTCATAGGAATCATCAAGAGTTGATTTTGGTCTTTAGTTTTATGTTGGTTTTTTCAACTATCTTTAAAATAATAGTTTTAAATTAAATACAGTGCTTTGATATTGTAATAAAAATTAAAATGGTTGTAATCTAAGGGAGAGGGCCTCATACTTAAAAGGTACTAATACTTTTGATGATAAATGAAGTGTCCCACTTATCAACGTAATGGTTGATTGATTACATGATGAGTATGTTTTCTTTCTCAACCTTCCCTCTCCTCCTCTGTGACTAAATAATTTGGGGAAAACTTATAAATTTGTCTCTAAATACATGCATTGCCACCACAAGTTAGATAAATGTAACTTTTTTTTACTTCTTAAACTCTAAAAATACTCCTGCAATTAAATAATGAATCTCACGTGTCTTCATTGGATTGAGTCTGTGATAACATATAAAATTCAATATATCATGATCTTTATGCCATTATGTGTGGTGTCATAGTGGAAGTGGTTTTCTTACTAACATAGTGTTGACATAATGGTTGATGTATTATGGGATGGGTATGTTTTCTTTCTTGGCCTTCCCTCTGCTCCTTCATGGCTAAAACATCATGATAAAGTGCCTCTAAATACATGCATAATCACACCAAGTTGGATATGTCTTTGTAGTCATTTTTTTACTCCTATCACAAAAGAAAGGAACTCCATGCACGTTGGCCTATCACCTAGCAAAATCTAAGCGCTCACTCGAGGCACGCGCAGTGCCAGTCTCTCTTTCATGTGAGTTTAGTGGGAAACATAATCTATGATTAGTGTAAGAGTTTCCTGGAGGGAAGTTAGGACATACAAGAACCATAGGGCTCGGAACGGCCTCTAGATCCTTGCAGTCACTTTAGAACGAGTGCTTAATGAATCAAAACATGTATTACGACATAAATAAATATACAAGCATTCATACTTAGCATGAAAGGAAAGAGGATTCGTAAGAGAGAAATATGCATTAGAGTCATTGATCTTCGTGTATATATCATAATAGGTAACCTCATTACATTCATTGAACTATTATAGAGTGTCACAGAGCAGTGGACCGCATCATGAATTTCACTGGACTTATGTAACTAAGCTATCAAAAGAAAAATTACAACTCCATGCCTAGTACATTCTCTCCTGAATGTGAGTATCCATTAGCAGATTCGTTGCGGTAATTCGATGGCGCTCCGCCCATACTCTTCGTCTCTTCCTTTTTCTCTACAGCACTGTATTTATAGCTCTCTTGGACTGCCAACTAGCCCTCCAACACCCTCGGATCCAATGCCAAGTGTCGAAATGTGGTCCTTCATGTGAGCATGCTTCTCCGGGCCTAGGTTTTCCACCTTATTTCATGATGTTCTTCTAGAAGATTCCATCGCGAGCATGCTCCTTCTGGGCCAACTGTCACCAAGCTAGCATCTTATCCACGTGAACTGATCATGATTTTGACATGTTCTACTCGGTCACTCAAATCGACTAAGTCCCGAACCTACTTTCGCACATCCTTAAACCTCTTCCTTAAACCTCTCTCTTGCGCTTTTGCCTTGCGTGCCATTCCATAACTAGGGTCCTCAGGCGTAAACACGCGCCTCATACTGGTCAATATTCCGGGGTCCAACAATCTTTAAAAAACTTCACTCTATTAATAAGTTGGCCTATATAATGATTATTTCAGTAAATATTGACATATTCCAGTGAATCTAGACTCCAATATTACAAATTTTGGTAGAAATTTATCACTTTTTTTTGTATAATGGATTCTATTTTTATTACTATTGGATTCCATTATTACTATTATTGGATTCCATTAGTAGTACTATTAGATTCTAATATTGTTGTTATTGGATGTAATGGAGTTCCAATATCACTATTTTTGGATTCCAATATTGTTGTTATTGGACGTAATGGAGTTCTAATTTCACTATTTTTGGATTCCAATTTCACTATTTTTGGATTCTAATTTCACTATTATTGGATTCCAATTTCATTATTTTTGGATTCCGATTTTACTATGTTACATAAGGGTAGTGGCTATTAACTTACATAAGGCTAGCGGTCATTAACTTACATAAGGCTAACAATCGATAACATACACAAGGCTAGTGGCTGCTAAGCTACATAAAGCTAGAGGTCGCTAAGTTACTTTTATCACTAACTAATTGAGATGGACCTCTAGAGAAGGTCATCTTCCTCTACCTAATCTAATGCTAAAACTACCCCTAAGGAAGGAAATGCAGCTAACTAATCCTAAACTAACAATTCTAAGGGACCAAGGAGAGAGAGAAGGGTTAGAAAGATGCATGGAAGGGAAATCCTAAGCTAAAATGTGGTGATAGCACCAAGAAAAAGGATGAGAGATCTCCACAAGGGGAAGGAAAGTGAGAAAACATGGGAGAGAGGACATACAAATGTGCCACAAATAAAAACCATGTAAGCTGGACCTTGATTCATATTTAAAACACAAGAAAAATGGAACCGTAAGTAGGAAATACACACAACATGTCAAAATATGAAAAGGACATGAAAGATTGCAAATAAAATGAGCTAGGGTAGAAAAAACATGCCAAAAAAAAAAAAATCTATTGCTTAAAATATACACAAACCATTACGGTCATGGCGAAGGAAAAAATACATTACGGAGACCAAATTAGAGGTTTGGAACTCGCAGGAGTTTACCACCATTTTTACGTAGTGTCGTTCTGACAAAAAATCCATCCCTTTCATATGAGATATTTTACAATATATAGCACAAGGAATAAAGAGAAGAGAGAAAAGAGAGATAAGCACGCATTTTTGTACTTTCAACCACCAAAAATTCACATTGAAGTCTTTTCAAAGCACCTATGCATTCTACAAGGCCATTACTATGTTTATTCTATCATACGAGAAGAAAATGAAGCCGAGACTTCATCAATTCTAGTGGTTGAGTTGTCGATTTGATCATTTGCATGCTCGGGACTATTATTTCCTCCCTCTAAAGCCATGCTTTCCATTTTGAACCACCAAACACCATCAAAATTAAATATGATTGCATCAAATTGAAGGGCTTGAGGAGAGCTTTCTAACGATATAAATTTTTCTTCTCGATTTGGATCTTTGGATCAAAATATATGGTCATTTGAATATTTGTATGTGGGAAGCACAAAATGTGACA
>CM031243.1:495711936-495788403 GCA_018340775.1 Taxus wallichiana var. yunnanensis | reverse complement strand
CTAAATACAAATTTCGTAAGTATAAACACTTGGGTAAATCAAACAGTTTAAACCTACTGCAGTTATATTTGCAAAGATGCTCATTATGCTAATCGGTCCACAGAGACATACGAGAAAAAGGCAAAGCTAAGGTTAATGCCTTAAGCGGTAAGAAAGGTATGTAAGAAGAAGAATATGCCTTTATTTCGACACTCGATAGTTTATCATCGATATATCTTATGTCTCCATCAAGGAGAAAATTGCAATAATATTCAAAGATGCTTCATCGAGAAGAAGATAGACTTGATAGTGGGTATAGTTCTGTTCCATCTTTTACTCACTTCAGTATTAATATGGTATCTAACTTTGTACATCCCATGATACCACCAAGTGCAGACTTGCTCGCCTGAAGGCAAGTTCAAAGTCTCCAGGTCATCTATTGATGCCGGCTTTGTCCCCCTTGGGATACAGCAAGAAAGATAGCCTCGCAAAAAGAACTTAGAAATGCAGGGACAAATATTTGAGATAATGAATTGGAGCAGAGCCGTGCACTGTGCAGAGTTGAAAGCAAACAGTAAAAGCCCTTTCAAGCATTCCCTATAAGGCCTCCATTCCAACAGAGAGTCAGGCAAAGACAGATTCCACCAGGGAAGGTTTGGAGCATGGCGTGGAAGAGGAAGAGGAACCAGTCCTCCTGTTTACTCCTCTTATGAGCCCGGACAATCTTCAGACAATCCAGCTTCAAGGCAGATGTACAAGACCTGGAGAAAATCCAGGATCGAGCTACTTGAGAAAGTGCTTGTTAAGGCAATCAAGAATATAAAGAAAGTTTAGTATCGAAGAAGAAAATGAAAAAGAAGATTCCTCGAGAATCTTGAAGAAGCATACCATAATTTGGCAAAGACAAGATGATCACCATCACGGCCCAAAGGACAGTATAAGGCTATTTGAACCTCCTGTTTCTATACCCAGGAGATATTCTTTCCAGAGCATAGTTCCTTTACCTCGAAGGTAAAGTCATCTATAATAACACTGGATTCATAAATCTATTTCTAACAACAATGTCACAATATCAAGAAATAGTATCCAGGATAAAGAAGAATGTCTGCAAGTGAAGATCCACATGCCTTCATCAAAAGAAAGAAGCACTATTGTTCTTTGGATCTACAGATGATCAAGGATGACAAGGGTAATGAAGTGCTACCAAAATTCAAAGCACATCATAAAGGCATGCCCCCGCAGAGAGAAAGGAATGCCAGGTGAAATTCAGAAATTAGTAAAGTTTGGATTCATTCAAGAATCCAATTCACCTTGGGCTTGTTCGGCCTTTTATGTAAATAAAAGGAGTGAATGCATAAGAGGCAAGAAAAGATTGGTAGTGGATTATAAGCCTCTTAACAAGTATATAACTGCTGTCCAGCATCCTATTCCAGCTAAAGATGACATTCTGAGAAGAATCAAAGGATCGCATGTGTATAGCAAGTTTGATCTAAAGAGCGGGTTTTGGCAGGTGTTTCTACAAGATAAGGATACGTACAAAACCGCTTTCGTACTGTGTGGTCAAGATGAATGGAAGGTTCTTCCATTTGGTCTCAAGACAGCTCCTTCTATATTCCAGAAGATCATGGACAAAATCTTCGGTGAGTTGTCTGATTTCCTAATTGTTTATATTGATGACATTCTCATATTTTCTAAATCACCTAAGGAGCATTTGACTCATTTAGAAAAGTTTTATGAGATTGTATATAAAAATGGGATCTGCTTGTCTCCCACTAAAATGGAAATCTTTAAAGAAGAAATAGACTTCCTTGGTATCCGTATCAGTTCAGGAACAATTTCTATGCAAAGAAGATGTGATATCAAATTTTCCCGACTGATCCTCGAGAAACAAGAATTGCAGCGTTTTCAGGATGTATCAACTATATTCTTGGGTTTTACGAACATAGCGAAATGATCGTGTCTTCGCTAAATAGTAGGCTCAAGAAGAATGCTCCTGGATGGACTCAGGACATGACCAGAGCAGTACAAAGAATTAAAAAACAAGCACAGGAACTCCCAGCAATGTCTCTTCCAGGACCTGGCAAGAAGATCATCGAATGTGACGCCAGCGAGCAATTTTGGGGAGCCGTGCTCAAGGAAAAGGCCAAGAATGATAAGGAGAAGGTATGTAGGTTTGCCTCAGGAGCTTTCCAAGGCTCTGAGTTAAATTATCATTCCTCGCATAAGGAATTATTAGCTGCTAAGAAAGCCATAAAAGCTTTCTTGTTCTTCGTCCAGAATGAAGAATTTATTTTAAGATCTGACCTCAAAGATTTCAGAAAAAGGTTAGATGGAGGAGATCCAAAGCTAAAAGGTGGCCTTGTGAGACTCCAAAGATGGGGTCTTTGGTTTGACAACTTTGAGTTCCAGGTAGAGCATATACCAGGGAAACAAAATGCTCTTGCAGATTTTGTCAGCAGGGAACTCAACACTTCAAGAAATATCAGTGTTACACAGGTTATCCATGAATCCCATGGCACTATATGGGATCATCGACATGCAAAGGCACAAATTGATGCATTAGTCCTTTGTGACAACAGGATGTCACAAGAAGCTCAAACGCTTCTGGTTTCTAGAGATCTCATAACTACACAAGAGTTCGCAATGTCTGAACTTGAATGTAAACTTTATGATCCTGATATACCAGGACATGAGTTTCATACTTTGCAAGAACCCTTGATCAAATGTTGCCTACATTGGCAATGGCGATCTCTTTATGCAGTCGAGCAACCGGATTTCCTACCTGTCGAAGGTCTCAGACTCAGGCAGCTGATACCGAGAAAGGACACATTGTGGCGGTTCGAGTTTTCAAGGATGTGGCCTGAAGAACATCCTCTGCAATCAGATATATGGAACCGACCTCCTTCCCCGGGAGACAGAAGTACATCTCTTCTCACTTCAAGTACTTTCTTTCAAAATTTCTCCCTACTATGTTATCTAACTCTCCTCTATTAAATGTGCATCCTAGGATACAGCCTAGAAATGTTATCATTCAATGTAAGATCCCATGGTTTGTAAAAGCACATTATTATATTAAGATCAATCACAGGAATTTGGTTGAAAGGCCAAATGCCACACTTTGAGGAGAATTCTTCGCATCACACCATGGTCGTGCGACCTCGCTCCCCGATCAAGACTCAAGATCCTCGATCACTACCTCTTTCCTACCAGCGCCATCTACAACTCCGACAACGATGGAACAAATAGAATATCTCGTATATGGTCGGAGGAGCAACATGAGAGGTTACTTCGAGAGCACCGACGAGAAATGATTCCACATCATCTTTCGACGATGATGACCCCGACACCCAGACCCTCTGTCCTCTTTGAATGATTTAGTGCGCTCCGCACTATCTCGTCATGATGATAGGCATGTTATCATCTTTTCTTTCCAGATTCCTTCTTATCTCGCTTTTAATAAAGTCATCCGGCTGTGCTTGTTGTCGGTAGTTATCCTTTCAGGTGCGTGGTGGACCCATAAGCATCTTTTGTTGCTTTTTCGGCCCGCTGGTCGTGGTCTTCTTGCTTTTGTGTGGGGTCGTGTCTTTTTGGTGAGTGGGTCAGTACTCACTTTGGAATCTAACCGATTACCTCGGCTTCGGTTTCTGGCCTTCCCGTATCCGGTGAAAAGCTTTGAGTTGCCTATATAATAGCGCAATCTCATTTCATTCACTACGCCGGATTTGGGAGATACATCCTGAGTAAGAAAGGAAGGATTTCGTAATTCGAGTCTATAGATATAGCTCTTCATGTTTGTAAGTAAATAATGGTTCACTGCTCATGTACTCGCCAGAGTTAATGGAAGTTTGAAATTATTAAATATAGATCATTTCGATGAGTTTGAGAATGTCTTTGATTCAGACGATGTGTTTGATGTTGTAGTAATGATATTAGTAGATTTGTTCGGAGAAGATGCAGAGATAGATATTTTATTAATATTTGGTCAAGATTAGAAATGGTTGATATTGTCATTTTACATATGTATGGTTGGTAGCTAAGAGTGGCAAGTGTATGCAGAAGAAAGTGTGAAGTGTTCTTGTTTTTAATCTTGTTTGTGTTTAGAATGGTTTGAGCCTTTTTACTGATTGGTATCGATGTTTTTATAGTTGTATCGAGCCGTATTAAAGTTGGTATCGAGTCGCTTGTTTTAAAGTTGGTATCCATTAATTCTTTAGTAAGGGACACCTGGGTAGTTTGGAAGTTTGAAGTTATTAAATATAGATCATTTTGATGAGTTTGAGAACGTCTTTGATTGCGATGTGTTTGATGTTGTGGTAATGATATTAGTAGATTTGTTTGGAGAAGATGCAGAGATTGATATCTTATTAATATTTGGTCAAGATTAGAAATGGTTGATATTGTCATTTTACATATGTATGGTTGGTAGTTAAGAGTGGCAGTGTATGCGAGAAGAAAGTGTGAAGTGTTCTTTGTTTTTAAGCATCTTTTGTGTTTAGAATGGTTTCGAGAGCCTTTTTACTACGGTTGGTATTGGATGTTTTTATAGTTGGTATCAGAGTGTATTAAAGTTGGTATCGAGTTGTTTTAAAGTTGGTATCGAGCTAAGAAAAGAGAATCGGACAGAGTACAATTTTTCAGAGTTTCTTGAATCTTCATGTTTGATCGTGTTCGTGATACTTCCGGCCTTTGTGTAAACGCAAGTTCATATAAAGCACCCATTCGATCTACAGTGTGTGGCTATCGCAACCGTAAGACGCCGTGTGTCAAAGCGCAACAAGAAGACGAGTTTTTCCCGAGGAGTGTCGTAGATCTTTGCTTTGCTTGTAAGTCCCACAATGGCCGATCGGCCCCTGAACCTCTACAGAGATTCAAGATACTCCATTAATCAGCTTTGTCTCGATATTTTCCGTTAATGAAGAGATTAGTATTCATGATGAGTCTAGTCCCACTCGAGTGGCGACTTCAGAAAGCATATAATGAAGTTTATTCCCATTTGAATAGATTCCAGATTATTAGCCTCATGATGTCTTTAAGACTAGAGAGTCAGTAATCCAAGTATCACAGAGTAATAATTGTGAATATAATATCCCTTTAATTGATAGAGCGAGATGTTAAATCCTTAAAGCGTCAAACCACATATAAATTTGCCCATGTCGGCTGTGTACAAATAGGGATTACCCCTTTATTTCGCCGAGGTTTGAATGCTAGTATTTTATGTTGTCTTATGGATTTACGTTTTGATAACTTTAAAGATAGTTTGTTAATTTGCAAATTCAAACCGGCCTTCATAACGGCCCCGTCTCTTTCGAAGTTTATCCAAACTACCCAAAGTTGTCCCTTACTAAAGAAGACCTTCTACAAGATGTGTTAAAACTCCATCTAGCCTACCACAAAGCTTGAATATGCGCATAGGTTCTTGTCCGCTTGCCATTCATTATAAAATCATTTACCGCTTGTCAACACCATGAACCTATTGTTAAACACGGCACGTCCAAAGGCAGTAGCGTGGTGACACACGTGAACTTAGAAACCCAAAAGATAGTAACCCGAGTTAATTTCTGTCGACATCAAAGTCCCCAGAGAATGGACTCTTGCAAAGAAATTTGTGCAGTCAGCTCAGCCAAAGCTTGAAAATGCAACTGCGGTAACAGAAGGTAAAAACAATGTGACACTTAGCTTCAGAAGGAATTCAGATGTTGGCAGAACATCTGACAGTGACAGAACAAGAAAGATTCTGAATAGAAGCAATTCAGTAGCTTCTACATCTTCTTATTTTACAGTTGGTGAACCATCTAAGCCACAAGAGACTAGTAAAGAAGATGAAAAGATATTTTTATGTAGCCATAGATCATTAACCCATGATCCTTCTACTGACTTTTTATGGTGTTCAGATTGCGAAAAACTAGTCAGTCAGAAGTACGCCCCTGTCAACGGGCCTACAATTAACATGGCTTCAACAAGTACGAGGACTCAATTTCCTCCTACAGATCAGCATGAGCTGATTTCTCCTGATGAAACTCAAAAAGCAGTATTCTGGTATCAAAGAGCAGTCAACAAGGAAATAGAGCCATCTGAAAGCTCTAAAATGCTCAACTGGACCAACAAGGCTCTTCTAGCTACACATGAAGAGGTAAGCTCTCATTCTGAAAAGCTTTCAAGTTTGGAAAGAACACTTAAAGCTATAGAATTGAGAAAGAAAGGAGACACTGCTGGTGCTCTTAAGTTATTAAATGCTAGATTTGATTCAGTTGAAGAATCAGTAAAGAACATAGAAAAAACAGCACAAAGTCTAGCTACAAGCTTACCAGAGGTAGTCACACATAGAGTTACAGATATCATACAGCCTCTTGTTGATCATACAGTTGGTCTCAAAAGTACAATCATAGCCAGAACCACACAAACCAATGAGCTAATAGAGTCTGGTTTGTCACAAGTTCAGGATGAAAATGAAAAGACACACAAGTAGAATAGATGATATCCAAAAGTGTCTAACTCAAGAGCTTCCTAAGATCTTTCCAAAGATCAATGAGTTGAATAGTAGGCTAACACCTAGGAAAGAAGGTGATTGGTCTCAAGCCGTCTCATGGACAGAAGTCCAAAATCTTGCCAATCCAACTCCAAAGAAGTCATACAAGGAAGTCTTAGAAGAGTATAAACCTTTGTTCTTCAAGGACAAAGAAGTAAATATGCTAAGCATTGAGGGTACTGAATCTCACATTGAGAATCCAGAATTTCAACCACCTGTATTTGATGAACATATGGGTGAGAGTAAGACTCGAAGCTTTCGGGACCAACCACTAAGGTGCAAACCCTTCAGCCAAATTTCTACAGAGTAGAATGTAAGTCTCGTGGTGAAATAAAGGAATTAATCCATGCAATGATTGGATGGGGCAATACCCAAAAGGAAACCTATGGCAGTAACACCTCAAAATATAATTTGCCACTATACCAATGGCTTTCAGAGGCATTCTTAAAGAATGGTGGGATGTTCTTCCCAACAAAGCGAAATCTTAGACACAGTTTCATCGCCTCACAAAGAGCCTCTTATCGAGAATTCATCGGCAATATTGACGATGACAAAATGATGAACACTGCCATGTTCCTGCGTGCCCGTTTATGTGATATGACTCGCGTGAAGGAATATCAATGCTTCATGCAGAAGCTATATTACAGCTTCGTAATATAAACGATGAGACTATGCGTCTCCGTTATATTGAGTCATTTCCGCCTTTTCAACTACACAATACGAAAGGCTATGCATGGAATGAAGACCGCCGAATTAAGTTTCGGGCACATCAACCGACATTATAGATCGGTCAATGCCAAGTTGTGCAAAGACAAGTGGGAGCGCAAGCAAGCGCTTAAACACCAAAAGCTCTTCAAGAATATTTTCTCGTAATCGTATGCTTTAGAACCCTTTCGATGTTCGCAATTAGAAGTCCAATCTTCTCGCAAGAAATCTTCAGAAAGATTGTCTTTTTCAAAAAGGGTGAGTGGCGGCGAGAAAAGAAAAAGAAAAATACAGAGAGATTGTAAAAGGAAAATATAAAGAGCAGTTCGTAAAGGTAAGCCTGAACGAAATACAAATTTCGTAAGTATAAACACATGGGTAAATCAAACAAAGTTTAAACCTGTTATATTTGCAAAGATGCACATTATGCTAATCGGTGTCCACAGAGACATACGAAAAAAGGCAAAGCCAAGGTTAATGCCTTAAGCAAGTAAAGGTATAGAAGAAGAAGAATATGCCTTTATTTCTATCTGAGATCGATAGTTTATCATCCGATATATCTTATGTCTCCATCAAGGAGAAAATTGCAATAATATTCAAAGATGCTTCATCGTAAGAAGATAAGATCGATAAGTGGGTATAGTTCTATTGTAAAAGGAAAATATAAAGAGCAGCCTTAGAAGGTAAGCCCGAACGAAATATAAATTTCGTAAGTATAAACACTTGGGTAAATCAAACAGTTTAAACCTACTCGTTATATTTGTAAAGATGCTCATTATGCTAATCGGTGTCCACAGAGACATACGAAAAAAAAAGGCAAAGCTAAGGTTAATGCCTTAAGCAAAGAAAGGTATAAGAAGAAGAATATGCCTTTATTTCGACATCGATAGTTTATCATCTCGATATATCTTATGTCTCCATCAAGGAGAAAATTGTAATAATATTCAGCAAGCTTCATCGTGAGAAGAAGATAAGATCGATAAGTGGGTATAGTTCTATTCCCTCCTTTACTCATTTCAAGATTAATATGGTATCTAACTTTGTTCATCCCATGATACCACCAAGTGCAGACTTGCTCAGAAGGCAAGTTGAAAGTCTCCAGTCAGTCTATGACAGTTGTCCCCCTTGGGATACAACAAGAAAGATAGCCCTGCAAAAAGAACTTAGAAATCTGCAGGACAAATATCTGAGACAGAATGAATTGGAGCAGAGCCAGGCACAAAGCAGAGCTGAAGCTGAAACTGAAGAGCCCTTTGAAGCATTTCCGATAAGGCCTCCAACTTTAAAAACATCCAATACCAACTGTAAAAAGGCTCTGAAACCATTCTAAACATAATACAGCTCTAAAAAACAACAACACTTCACACTTTCTTCTGCATACACTGCCACTCTTAACTACCAACCATATATGTGAATTATAGTAACATAACTCCAAGGTGGATATATTTCCTTTACACAACCTAGTACGATAGTAAACACATCTTCTGTCTCAAAATAATCTTCAAATATACTGAAATCATTAATGATCATTAACTTATATTCCAGTTCGACCATTAATACGACATATACAGTATCAACCATATTAATTCTGACCAAATACTAGGAGAATATCTATTTTCGCATCTACTCCAAAAGATCTACTAATATCATTACTACAACATCAAACACATCGTCTGAATCAAAGACGTTCTCAAACTCATCAAAATGATCTATATTTAATAACTTCAAACTTCCATTAATTCATGCAAGTACATGAGCAGATCGAACCATTATTTACTTACAAACATGAAGAGCTATATCTATAGACTCAATTTAAATCCTTCCTTTCTTCT
Organism: Taxus wallichiana var. yunnanensis; assembly: GCA_018340775.1. Lineage (NCBI taxonomy): Eukaryota > Viridiplantae > Streptophyta > Pinopsida > Cupressales > Taxaceae > Taxus > Taxus wallichiana. Next base: position 495,779,361 of record CM031243.1, on the reverse strand, counting down.
ACTCCGCATGTATCTCCCAAATCCAACAGAGTGAATGAAATGAGATGCGCTATTATATAGGCAACTCAAAGCTTTTCACTGGATACGGGAAGACCGGAAACCGGCCGCAGGTAATCGGTTAGATTCCAAAGTGAGTACACCCCCACTCACCAAAAGCAAGACAAGACCAAGAATGATGATGACCTCTAACAAGAAAAGTAGAGGAAGATGCTTATGGGTCCACCACGCACCACAAAAGATAACTACCGACAACAAGCTCTGTTTGATAACTTTATTAAAAGCAAGATAAGAAGGAATCAAATGACAACATGCCACTGTCATGATGGCACATAGTGCGGAACGACCGAATTATTCAAGAGGACAGAGGGCCTGTGTTGGTCCGGATCATCATCGAGGATGATGTGGAATCATTTCTCGTCGGTGCTCCGAAGTAGACGCCATGTCGCTGTTTCTAGCCATATACGAGATATTCTAGCTGTTCCATCGTTGTCAGGTTGTAGATGGCGCCTGGTAGGAAATAGGTAGTGATCAAGGATCTTCAGGTCTTGATCAGGAGCAGGAGGTTGCACGACCATGGTGTGATGCGTAAGAATTCTCCTCCAAAGTGTGGCATTTGGTCTTTCAACCAAATTCCTGTGATTGATCTTAATATAATAATGTGCTTTTACAAACCATGGGATCTTACATGAATGATAACATTTCTAGTTTGTATCCGGATGCACATTTAACAGAGGAGAGTTAGATAACTTAGTAGGGAGAAATTTTGAAAGAAAGTACTGAAGTGAGAAGAGATGTACTTCCTGCCTCCTGAGAGAAGGAGGTCGGTTCCATATATCCGATCGCAGAGGATGTTCTTCAGCCACATCCTCAAAACTCGAACCGCCACAATGTGTCCTTTCTGTGTATCACCGCCGAGTCCGAGACCTTCGACAGTGCAGGGAAATCCGGTTGCTCACCGCATAAAGAGATCGCCATCGCCAATGTAGGCAACATTTGATCAAGGGTTTTGCAAAGTATGAAACTCATGTCTGGTATATCGGGATCATAAAGTTTACATTCAAGTTCGATATCATTGCGAACTCTTGTGTAGATATGAGATCTCTAGAAACCGAAGCGTTTGAGCTTCGTGACATCTGTTGTCACAAAGGACTAATGCATCAATTTGTGCCTTCGCATGTCGATGATCCCATATAGTGCCATGGGATTCATGGATAACCCGTGTAACACCGATATTTCTCAAGTGTTGAGTTCCTCACGACAAAATCTGCAAGAGCATTTTGTTTCCCCGGTATATGCTCTACCTGAACTCAAAGTTGTCAAACCACAGACCCCATCTTTGGAGTCAAGGCCACCTTATTAGTTGGATCTCCTCCATCTAACCTTTTTTCGAAATCTTTGAGGTCGATCTTAAAATAAATTCTTCATTCGAACGAAGAACAAGAAAGCTTTTATGGCTTTCTTAAAAGCCTAATAATTCCTTATGCGAGGAATGATAATTTAACTCGAGAGCCTCGAAAGCTCCCGAGGCAAACCTACATACCTTCTCCTTATCATTCTTGGCCTTTTCCTTGAGCACGGCTCCCCAAAATTGCTCACTTGGCGTCACATTCGATGATCTTCTTGCAGTCCTGGAAGAGACATCAGCTGGGAGTTCCTGTGCTTGTTTTTAATTCTTTTCAGATCGCCTCTGGTCATGTCCCGAGTCCATCCAGAGCATTCTTCTTGAGCCTACTATTTAGAAGAAGACACGATCACCGCTATGTTCGGTAAAAACCAAGAACATAGTTGATACATCCTAAGAAACGCCGTAATTCTTTGTTTCTCAAGGATCCGGTCAGAAAATTTGATATCACATCCGCCGCATAGAGATTGTTCCGAACTTATACGGATACCAAGGAAGTCTATTTCTTCTTTAAAGATTTCCATTTTGGTGGGAGACAAGCGAGATCCCATTCTTATATACAGCCTCATAAAACTTTTCTAAATGAGTCAAATGCTCCTTAGGTGATTTAGAAAATATGAGAATGTCATCAATATAAACAATTAGGAAATCGAAACTCACCAGAAGATTTTGTCCATGATCTTCGGAATATAGAAGGAGTCTTGAGACCAAATGGAAGAACCTTCCATTCATACTCACCACCTGGTACAATGAAAGCGGTTTGTACATATCCTTATCTTGCAGAAACACTGCCAAAACCCGCTCTTTAGATCAAACTTCTGCTATACACACGCGATCCTTTGATTCTTCTCGAATGTCATCTTTATTTGGAATAGGATCTTTGGGACAATGATTATATACTTGTTAAGAGGCTTATAATCCACTACCAATCTTTTCTTGCCTCTTATCTGTTCACTCCTTTTATTTACATAAAAGGCCGAACAAGCCAAAGGTGAATTGGATTCTTGAATGAATCCAGCTTTTACTAATTTCGAATTTCACCCGGCATTCCTTTCTCTCTCGGGGGCATGCCTTTATGATGTGCTTTGAATTTTGGCAAGACTTCATTACCCTTGTCATCCTTGATCATCGTAGATCCAAAGAACAATAGTGCTTCTTTCTTTTGATGAAGGCATGTGGATCTTCACTGCAGACATTCTTCTTTATCCTGGATACTATTTCTTCAATATTGACAGCATTGTTAGAAATAGATTTATGAATCCAAGTGTTATTAACAGACTTTACCTTCTGAGGTAAAGGAACTATGCTCTGGAAAGAATATCTCCTGGGTATAGAAACAGGAGGTTCAAATAGCCTTATACTGTCCTGGGAGATGCTGAATGTATTACATTGCTGAAGAAAATCAACTCCAAGAAGACAGTCATAATTCTCCATATTATGTTGATAGAATTCTATGTCAATAGAATGTCCTTCAACATCTAATTTAACCTTAGCCATTGATTTACAGACAACTTCCTTTTATCAAACTTAATTTTAGTATGGGTGTTAACCTCAATGATCATCAGGAGAGTATATTGCTATGCGATTAGGCTAATCTCAAGCACCGTGTCAATCATAAGATCAATACATAAGGCTTTATATTCGGAATGCATATAGTAATTATAAAAGGATTAAGGTGCTGACTTAACGTACATACCTTTGGTGTGATGGCCGATCATCTTGTCTTTGCCAAATTATGGTATGCTTCTTCAAGATTTCTCGAGAATCTTCTTTTCATTTTCTTCTTATTTCAGCTAGCTGCTTATATTCTTGATTGCCTTAGCAAGCACTTTCTTCAAGTAGCTCGATCCTGGATTTTCTCCGTGTCTCAGTACATCTGCGCTTGAAGTCGATTGTCGAAGATCAGGGCTCATAAGAGGAGTAAACAGAGGAGGGCTGGTTCCTCTTCCTCTTCCACGCCATGCTCCAAACCTTCCCCGTGGTGGGGAATCTTGTCCGACTCTCTGTGGAATGGAGGCCTTATCGGAAATGCTTCAAAGGGCTCTTGTTTCGACTTCAGCTGCACTTTGTGCACAGCTCGCTCCATTCATTTGTCTCGAGATATTTGTCTGCAGATTTCTAAGTTCTTTTTCAGGCTATCTTTCTTGTTGTATCCCAAGGGGGACAAGCGTCATAAGATCGACCGAGACTTTCAACTTGCCTTCTCGAAAGTCTGCAGCACTGGTGGTATCATGGGATGAACAAAGTTAGATACCATATTAATATCGAAATGAGTAAATGAGGGAATAGAACTATACCACTATCGACTATCTTCTTCCTCGATGAAGCATCGCTTGAATATTATGCAATTTTCTCCTTCAATGGAGACATAAGATATATCGATGATAAACTATCGAGCTGTCGAGAAATAAAGGCATATTCTTCTTTCTATGCTTTACTTCGCTTAAGGCATTAACCTGGCTTTGCCTTTTTCGTATGTCTCTGTGGACACCGACAAGATAATGTGCATTCGCAAATATAACAGTAGGTTTAAACTGCTTGATTTACCCATGTGTTTATACTTACGAAATTTGTATTTCGTTAAGGCTTACCTTTCAGGAATCGCTTTATATTTTCCTTTTCAACCGCTTCTCTCGTATTTTTTTTTTTTTTTCGCGCCACTCACCCTTTTGAAAAAAAAGACAATCTTTACAAGAAGATTTCTTGCGAGAAGATTGGACTTCTAATTCTAAACATCCAAAGGGTTCTAAAGCACATCGATTCAGAAAGTATCTTTGAGAGCTTTTTGGTGTTTCAACGTCATTTGCTTTGCTCCCATTTTTCTTGCACATCTTGGCATGCAGACCGATCTATAATCTGGTTGATGTGCCCGAAACTTAATTCTGCGGTCTTCATTCCACGCATGGTCTTGTCTTGCTTTTTGGTGCTATATGAATATAAATGCCACTATAAACAATGGCTTTGTAGGCATTCTTAAAGAATGGTGGGATGTTCTTCCCAACAAAGCAGAAATCTTAGACACAGGTTTCACTGGCCTCACAGCAGCTCTTATCAGAGAATTCATCGGCAATATTGACGATGACAAAATGATGAACACAGCTATGTTCCTCGAGCTCGCTTATGTGATATGACTCGCATAAAGGAATATCAATGCTTCATGCAGAAGCTATATTACGCTTCATGTAATATTAACGATGAGACAATGCGTCTCCGTTATATTGAGTCATTTCCGCCTTTCTTTGCTACACAATACAGAAAGGCTATGCATGGAATGAAGACCGCCGAATTAAGTTTCGGGCACATCAACCAGATTATAGATCAATGCAATGCCAAGATGTGCAAAGAAAAATGGGAACGCAAACAAGCGTTCAAACACCAAAAGCTCTCAGCAATACTTTCTGCAATCAGTATGCTTTAGAACCCTTTGGATGTTCAGAATTAGAAGTCCAATCTTCTCGCAAGAAATCTTCTTGTAAAGATTGTCTTTTTTCAAAAGGGGGTGAGTGGCGGCAGAAAAAGAAAAAGAAAAAATACAGAGAGCAGTTAAAAGGAAAATATAAAGAGCAGTTCCAGAAAGGTAAGCCCAGAACGAAATATAAATTTCGTAAGTATAAACACTTGGGTAAATCAAACAGGTTTAAACCTACCTGTTATATTTTTGAAAGATGCTCATTATGCTTATCGCTGTCCACAGAGACATACGTAAAAGGCAAAGCTAAGGTTAATGCCTTAAGCAAGAAAGGCAGTAAGAAGAAGAATATGCCTTTATTTCTCGACATCGATAGTTTATCATCTCGATATATCTTATGTCTCCATCAAGGAGAAAATTGTAATAATATTCAAGCAAGCTTCATCGAAGAAGATAAGATCGATAGTGGGTATAGTTCTGTTCCATCCTTTACTCACTTCAGTATTAATATGGTATCTAACTTTGTTCATCCTATGATACCACCAAGTGCAGACTTGCGTAAGGCAAGTTGAAAGTCTCCAAATCGGCTTATGACGATTGTCCCCCTTGGGATACAACAAGAAAGATAGCCCGCAAAAAGAACTTAGAAATCTGCAGACAAATATCCGAGAGCATGAATGAATCGAGCAGAGCTGTGCACAAAGCAGAGTGAAGTCTGAAATGTAAGAGCCCTCAAGCATTTCCGATAAGGCCTCCATTCCAAAGAAAGAGTCAGCAAAGACAGATTCCCACCTGGGGAAGGTTTGGAGCATGGCGTGGAAGAGGAAGAGGAACCAGCCTCTCTGCGTTTACTCCTCTTATGAGCCGGCTGGACGCCTTCTTGAGACAATCCAGCCTTCAAGGCAGATGTACAAGACACTGAGAAAATCCAGGATAGAGCTACTTGAGAAAGTGCTTGCATAAGGCAATCAAGAATATAAAGCAAGCTAAGAAATTCAAGAAGAAGAAAATGAAAAGAAGATTCCTCGAGAGAATCTTCAAGAAGCATACCATAATTTGGCAAAGACAAGATGATCACCATCACAAACAAAGGTATGTACATTAAGTCGCACCTGTAATCCCTTTATCGCAATCACTATATGCATTCCGAATATAAAGCCTTATGTATGGATGCTATGATCGACACGGTGCCGTAGATTAGCCTAATCAGACAATATGCTATTCCCAGTGATTGTTGGGTTAACACCCATACAAAGATTAAATTTGATAAAAGGGAAGTAGTCGTAAATCAATGGCTAAGGTTAAATTAGATGTCAAGGGCATTCTATCGACATAAAATTCTATCAACATAATATGGAGAACTATGACTGCCTTTCGAGTTGATTTTCTTCAAAGAATGTAATACATTCAAAGATCTCCCAGACAAAGATAAGGCTATTTTGAACCTCCCTGCTTTCTATACCTGTGAGATATTCTTTCCGAGCATAGTTCCTTTACCTCGTAAGGTAAAGTGTTAATAACACTGGATTCATAAATCTATTTCTAACAATGTCACAATATCAAGAAATAGTATCCGTGATAAAGCAGAATGTATGCAGTGAAGATCCACATGCCTTCATCAAAAGAAAGAAGCACTATTGTTCTTTGATCTACTGAGATGATCAAGGATGACAAGGGTAATGAAGCGCTACCAAAATTCAAAGCACATCATAAAGGCATGCCCCCGCAGAGAGAAAGGAATGCCAGGTGAAATTCGAAATTAGTAAAAGCTGGATTCATTCAAGAATCCAATTCGCCCTGGTCTTGCACCGCCTTTTATGTTAATAAAAGGAGTGAACATGATAAGAGGCAAGAAAAGATTGGTAGTGGATTATAAGCCTCTTAACAAGTATATAAGCTCGCCGCCCAAAGATCCTATTCCAACTAAAGATGACATTCGAGAAGAATCAAAGGATCGCATGTGTAAGCAAGTTTGATCTAAAGAGCGGGTTTTCAAAGGTGTGTTTCTACAAGATAAGGATACGTACAAAACCGCTTATCATTGTACTGTGTGGTCGTGTGATGAATGGAAGGTTCTTCCATTTGGTCTCAAGATGCGACTCCTTCTATATTCCGTAAGATCATGGACAAAATCTTCGGTGAGTCATTCGATTTCCTAATTGTTTATATGATGACATTCTCATATTTTCTAAATCACCTAAGGAGCATTTTAGAGCTTTCAGATGGCTCTATTTCCTTGCTGATCGCTTCTCTTTGATACTGAGAATCGCTTTTTGAGTTTCATCAGAGAAATCAGCTCATGCCGATCTCGTAGGAGGAAATTGAGTCCTCGTACTTGTTGAAGCCATGTTAATCAGAGGCCCGCTGATTGTGGGCGATTTCTGATCGACTAGTTTTTCGCAATCAACACCATAAAAGTCAGTAGATGGATCATGAGTTAATGACTTATGGCTACACAAGAATATCTTTTCTTCTTCTTTACTAGTCTCTTGTGGGCTTAGATGGTTCACCAACCGTAAAATAAGAAGATGTAGGCTTACCAACCGCTTCTATTCGTAATCTTTCTTGTTTCAGCCACCGTCGATGTGCCGCCAACATCTCAATTCCTTCAAGCTAAGTGTCACATTGTTTTTACCTTGCATTACCGCAGCTTGCATTTTCAAGCTTTTGAGCCAATGATCGCACAAATTTTTTCGCAAGAGTCCATTCTCTGGGACTTTGATGTCGCATCAGAAATTAACTCAGTTCTATCTTTTGTGTTTCTAAATTCACGTGTGTCACCACGCTATCGCTTTGGGACGTGCCATGTTTAATGTTGGTTCATGGTGTTGACAAGCAGTAAATGATTTTATAATGAATGGCAAATGACAAGAACCTATGCGCATATTCAAGCCTCGTGGTAGCTAGATGGAGTTTTAACACATCTCAGAAGGTCTTCTTTAAGTAAGGGACACCTGGGTAGTTTGGATAAACTTCAAAGAGACAGGGGGTCGTTATGAAGGCCAGTTTGGATCACAAGCTAACAAACTATCTTTAAAGTTATCAAAACGTAAATCCATAAGACAACACAAAATACTAAAGATTCAAACCTCGGCGAAATAAAGGGGTAATCCCTATTTGTACACGTACGACATGGGCAAATTTATATGTGGTTTCGACGCTTTTAAGGATTTAACATCTGCTTCTATCAATTAAAGGGATATTATATTCACAATTATTACTCGTGAGACTTGGATTATCGACTCTCTAGTCTTAAAGACTGTTGAGGCTAATAACTGGAATCTATTCAAATGGGAATAAACTTCATTATATGCTTTCTTAGGAAGTCGCCACTCAGGAGTGGGACTAGACTCATCATGAATACTAATTTCTTCATTAATCGAGAAAACATCGACAAATCGATTAATGGAGTATCTTCTGGAATCTACAGAGAGGTTCCGGGGACCGATCACCATGTGGGACTTACAAGCAAGGAAGCAAAGATCTACGACACTCTCTGGGCAAAACTCGTCTTATGCTGCTACCGACACACGGCGCCTTACGGTTGCTGATAGCCACACCCGTAGATCGAATGGGTGCTATATGAACTTGCGTTTACACAAAGGCCGGAAGTATCACGAGAACACGATCAAACATGAAGATTCAAGAAACTCAAAATTGTATCTGTCCGATTCTCTTTGCTAGCTCGATACCAACTTTAAAACAACTCGATACCAACTTTAAAAACATCCAATACCAACCGTAAAAAGGCTCAAACCATTCTAAACATAATACAGCCTCTAAAAACAACAACACTTCACACTTTCTTCTCGCATACACCGCCACTCTTAACTACCAACCATATATGTGAATTATAGTAACATAACTCCAAGGTGGATATATTTCCTTTACACAACCTAGTACGATAGTAAACACATCTTCTGTCTCAAAATAATCTTCAAATATACTGAAATCATTAATGATCATTAACTTATATTCCAAATTCGACCATTAATACGACATATACAAAGATCAACCATATTAATTCGACCAAATACTAGGAGAATATCTATTTCTGCATCTACTCCAAACAGATCTACTAATATCATTACTACAACATCAAACACATCGTCTGAATCAAAGACGTTCTCAAACTCATCAAAATGATCTATATTCAATAACTTCAAACTTCCATTAATTCTGGCGAGTACATGAACAGACTGAACCATATTTACTTACAAACATGAAGATCTATAACTATAGACTCTGAATTCTGAAATCCTTGCTTTTCTTCTTCTCCAGATGTATCTCCCAAATCCAAACAGAGTGAATGAAATGAGATGCGCTATTATATAGGCAACTCAAAGCTTTTCACCGGACACGGGGAAGACCGAAACCAAGCCGAGGTAATCGGTTAGATTCCAAAGTGAGTACTGACCCACTCACCAAAAGCAAGACACGACCCACACACAAAAGCAAGACACGACCCAACGGGCCGAAAAAGCAACAAAAGATGCATATGGGTCCACCACGCACCACAAAGGATAACTACCGACAACAAGCCTCGTCGGATGACTTTATTAAAAGCGAGGATAAGAAGGAATCCCGAAAGAAAAGATGATAACATGCCTATCATCATGATGCAGATAGTGCAAGGCGAGCGCACTAAATCATTCAAAGAGGACAGAGGGTCCCTTGATGTCGGGGTCATCATCGTCGAAGATGATGTGGAATCATTTCTCGTCGTGCTCCAGAAGTAACCTCTCATGTGCTCAAACCATATACGAGATATTCTAGCCTGCTCCATCGTTGTCGTCAGTTGTAGATGGCGCTCAGTAGGAAAGAGGTAGTGATCAAGGATCTTCAGGTCTTGATCAGGAGCAGGAGGTCGCACGACCATGGTGTGATGCAGAAGAATTCTCCTCCAAAGTGTGGCATTTGGCCTTTCAACCAAATTCCTGTGATTGATCTTAATATAATAATGTGCTTTTACAAACCATGGGATCTTACATGAATGATAACATTTCTAGCCGTATCAGGATGCACATTTAACGAGAGGAGAGTTAGATAACATAAGTAGGGAGAAATTTTGAAAGAAAGTACTTGAAGTGAGAAGAGATGTACTTCCTGTCTCCCGTGGGAAGGAGGTCGGTTCCATATATCCGATTGCAGAGGATGTTCTTCGTGCCACATCCTCAAAACTCGAACCGCCACAATGTGTCCTTTCTCTGATCACCGCCCGAGTCCGAGACCTTCGACAGTAGGAAACCGCCGCTCGACCGCATAAAGAGATCGCCATGCCAATGTAGGCAACATTTGATCAAGGGTTCTCGAAAGTATGAAACTCATGACCCGGTATATCAGATCATAAAGTTTACATTCAAGTTCGCATATCGAACTCTGTGTAGTTATGAGATCTCTGAAACCGTAAGCGTTGAGCTTCTTGTGACATCCTGTTGTCACAAAGGACTAATGTATCAATTTGTGCCTTTGCATGTCGATGATCCCATATAGTGCCATGGGATTCATGGATAACCTGTGTAACACTGATATTTCTTGAAGTGTTGAGTTCCCTGCTGACAAAATCTGCAAGAGCATTTTGTTTCCCTGGTATATGCTCTACCTGGAACTCAAAGTTGTCAAACCAAAGACCCCATCTTTGGAGTCTGTTGAAGGCCACCTTATTAGCTGGATCTCCTCCATCTAACCTTTTTCTGAAATCTTTGAGGTCAGATCTTAAAATAAATTCTTCATTCTGGACGAAGAACAAGAAAGCTTTTATGGCTTTCTTAGCAGCTAATAATTCCTTATGCGAGGAATGATAATTTAACTCAGAGCCTTGGAAAGCTCCTGAGTCAAACCTACATACCTTCTCCTTATCATTCTCGGCCTTTTCCTTGAGCACGGCTCCCCAAAATTGTTCGCTGGCGTCACATTCGATGATCTTCACAGTCCCGGAAGAGACATCACTGGGAGTTCCCGTGCTTGTTTTTAATTCTTTGACTTGCTCTGGTCATGTCCCGAGTCCATCCAAGAGCATTCTTCTTGAGCCTACTATTTAAGAAGACACGATCACCGCTATGTTCGGTAAAAACCAAAGCAACATAGTTGATACATCCTAAGAAACGCTGTAATTGCTGTTTCTCAAGGATCTGGTCAGGAAAATTCTGAATATTTGATATCACATGCCGCTGCATAGAGATTGTTCCTGAACTTATACGGATACCAAGGAAGTCTATTTCTTCTTTAAAGATTTCCATTTTGGTGGGAGACAAGCAGATCCCATTCTTATATACAGTCTCATAAAACTTTTCTAAATGAGTCAAATGCTCCTTAGGTGATTTAGAAAATATGAGAATGTCATCAATATAAACAATTAGGAAATCAGACAACTCACCGAAGATTTTGTCCATGATCTTCTCGGAATATAAATTTGCCCATGTTACTGTGGTACAAATAGGGATTACCCCTTTATTTCGCCGAGGTTTGAATGCTAGTATTTTATGTTGTCTTATGGATTTACGTTTTGATAACTTTAAAGATAGTTTGTTAGCCGCAGTCCAAACTGGCCTTCATAACGGCCCTGTCTCTTTCGAAGTTTATCCAAACTACCCAGTGTCCCTTACTAAAGAAGACCTTCTACAAGATGTGTTAAAACTCCATCTACCTACCACAAAGCTTCAATATGCGCATAGGTTCTTGTCCGCTTGCCATTCATTATAAAATCATTTACCGCTTGGTCAACACCATGAACCCAAGCTGTTAAACATGGCACGTCCAAAGGCAGTAGCGTGGTGACACACGTGAACTTAGAAACCCAAAAGATGTAACTGAGTTAATTTCTGGTCGACATCAAAGTCCCAGAGAATGGACTCTTGCAAAGAAATTTGTGCAAATCACTCAAATAAAGCTTGAAAATGCAATCTGCGGTAATGTAAGGTAAAAACAATGTGACACTTAGCTTGAAGGAATTCGGGATGTTGCGTAACATCCGATGATGATGAACAAGAAAGATTCGAATAGAAGCAATTCAAGAGTTTCTACATCTTCTTATTTTACAACAGAACCATCTAAGCCACAAGAGACTAGTAAAGAAGATGAAAAGATATTTTTATGTAGCCATAGATCATTAACCCATGATCCTTCTACCGACTCTTTATGGTGTTGATTACATAAAAACTAGTCAATCGTAAGCGCGCCTGTCAACGGGTCTACAATTAACATGGCTTCAACAAGTACGAGGACTCAATTTCTCCTACTGAGATCAAAGATGAGCTGATTTCTCCCGATGAAACTCAAAAAGCAAAGATTCTCGTATCAAAGAGCAAGCTAACAAGGAAATAGAGCCATCCAAAGCTCTAAAATGCTCAACTGGACTAACAAGGCTCTTCTAGCTACACATGAAGAGGTAAGCTCTCATTCGAAAAGCTTTCAAGTTTGGAAAGAACACTTAAAGCTATAGAATTGAGAAAGAAAGGAGACACTATTTGGTGCTCTTAAGTTATTAAATGCTAGATTTGATTCAAATTGAAGAATCAAGAAAGAACATAGAAAAAAAAAAGACAAAGTCTATTTCTACAAGCTTACCGTGAGGTAGTCACACATAGAGTTACGATATCATACATGACCTCTTGTTGATCATACGCTTGGTCTCAAAAGTACAATCATAAGCGTAACCACACAAACCAATGAGCTAATAGAGTCCGGTTTGTCACAAGTTCGGATGAAAATGAAAAGACACACAAGAGAATAGATGATATCCAAAAGTGTCTAACTCAAGAGCTTCCCAAGATCTTTCCAAAGATCAATGAGTTGAATAAGAGGCTAACACCTAGGAAAGAAGGTGATTGGTCTCAAGTCGTCTCATGGACAAGTCCAAAATCTCGCCAATCCAACTCCAAAGAAGTCATACAAGGAAGTCTTAAGAGTATAAACCTTTGTTCTTCAAGGACAAAGAAGTAAATATGCTAAGCATTGAGGGTACTGAATCTCACATTGAGAATCCAGAATTTCAACCACCTGTATTTGATGAACATATGGGTGAGAGTAGTACTCCAGGCTTTCAGTCAACCACTAAGGTGCAAACCCTTCAGCCAAATTTCTACAGAGTAGAATGTAAGTCTGTGGCTGAAATAAAGGAATTAATCCATGCAATGATTGGATGGGGCAATACCCAAAAGGAAACCTATGGCAGAACACCTCAAAATATAGCTGCCACTATAGTCAATGGCTTTGTAGGCATTCTTAAAGAATGGTGGGATGTTCTTCCCAACAAAGCAGAAATCTTAGACACATGTGTTTCACTGGCCTCACAAGCAGCTCTTATCAGAGAATTCATCGGCAATATTGACGATGACAAAATGATGAACACTGCTATGTTCCTCAGAGCTCGCTTATGTGATATGACTCGCATAAAGGAATATCAATGCTTCATGCAGAAGCTATATTACAGTTCAGGTAATATTAACGATGAGACAATGCGTCTCGTTATATTGAAGTCATTTCGCCTTTCTTTGCTACACAATACGTAAAGGCTATGCATGGAATGAAGACCGCCGAATTAAGTTTGGGCACATCAACCGATTATAGATCAAAGGCAATGCCAAGATGTGCAAAGAAAATGGGAACGCAAAGCAAGCGCTCAAACACCAAAAGCTCTCAAAGCAATACTTTCGCAATCGCATGCTTTGTAACCCTTTCGATGTTCAATTAGAAGTCCAATCTTCTCGCAAGAAATCTTCAGAAAGATTGTCTTTTTCAAAAGGGGGTGAGTGGCAGTAAAAGAAAAAGAAAAAATACAGAGAGCATTCGAGAAAGGAAAATATAAAGAGCAGCCTCCAAAGGTAAGCCTTAACGAAATATAAATTTCGTAAGTATAAACACTTGGGTAAATCAAACAGTTTAAACCTACCGTTATATTTGCAAAGATGCTCATTATGCTAATCGCTGTCCACAGAGACATACGTAAAAAGGCAAAGCTAAGGTTAATGCCTTAAGCAAAGAAAGGTATAAGAAGAAGAATATGCCTTTATTTTCGACATCGATAGTTTATCATCTCGATATATCTTATGTCTCCATCAAGGAGAAAATTGTAATAATATTCAAAGAAGCTTCATCGTAAGAAGATAAGATCGATAGTGGGTATAGTTCTATTCCCTCCTTTACTCATTTCAAAGATTAATATGGTATCTAACTTTGTTCATCCCATGATACCACCAAGTGCAGACTTGCTCAGAAGGCAAGTTGAAAGTCTCCAGTCAGTCTATGACAGTTGTCCCCCTTGGGATACAACAAGAAAGATAGCCCTGCAAAAAGAACTTAGAAATCTGCAGGACAAATATCCGAGACAGTAATGAATCGAGCAGAGCTGTGCAAACAGCAGCAAGCTAAGTCAAGCGAGAAGAGCCCTTTGAAGCATTTCCGATAAGGTCTCCATTCCAGCAGAGAGTCAGGCAAAGACAGATTCCCACCAGGGGAAGGTTTGGAGCATGGCGTGGAAGAGGAAGAGGAACCAGTCCTCCTGTTTACTCCTCTTATGAGCCCGGACAGTCTTCAGACAATCCAGCTTCAAGGCAGATGTACAAGACCTGGAGAAAATCCAGGATCGAGCTACTTGAGAAAGTGCTTGCTAAGGCAACTGAAGAATATAGCAAGCTGGTAGCTGAAGAAGAAAAAGAAAAAGAAGATTCCACAGAGAATCTTGAAGAAGCATACCATAATTTGGCAGCACAAGATGATCAGCCATCACAGCCAAAGGTATGTACATTAAGTTGCACCCAGAATCCCTTTATCGCAATCACTATATGCATTCCGAATATAAAGCCTTATGTATTGGATGCTATGATTGACACGGTGTCGAGATTAGCCTAATCGACAAGATGCTCTCCTAGTGATTGTTGGGTTAACACTCACACTAAGATCGAGATTTGATAAAAGAGAGGTAGTCTCAGTAAATCAATGGCTAAGGTTAAATTAGATGTTCAAGGACATTCTATCGACATAGAATTCTATCAACATAACATGGAGAACTATGATCTGCCTTTCGAGTTGATTTTCTACAAAGCAATGTAATACATTCAAGATCTCCCGCAACAAAGATAATGCTATTTCAACCTCCCGTTTCTATACCCGTGAGATATTCTTTCCGAGCATAGTTCCTTTACCTCGAAGGTAAAGTTCGTTAATAACACTGGATTCATAAATCTATTTCTAACAATGTCACAATATCAAGAAATAGTATCAGTGATAAAGAAGAATATCTGCATAAGATCCACATGCCTTCATCAAAAGAAAGAAGCACTATTGTTTTTGGATCTACTGGATGATCAAGGATGACAAGGGTAATGAAGTGCTACCAAAATTCAAAGCACATCATAAAGGCATGCCCCCTCGCAGAGAGAAAGGAATGCCAGGTGAAATTCGTAAATTAGTAAAAGTCGGATTCATTCAAGAATCCAATTCACTTGGCTTGTTCGGCCTTTTATGTAAATAAAAGGAGTGAAGCAGATAAGAGGCAAGAAAAGATTGGTAGTGGATTATAAGCCTCTTAACAAGTATATAATCACGCCCAAAGATCCTATTCCAAATTAAAGATGACATTCGAGAAGAATCAAAGGATCGCATGTGTATAGCAAGTTTGATCTAAAGAGCGGGTTTTGGCGGTGTTTCTACAAGATAAGGATACGTAAAACCGCTTTCATTGTACCAGGTGGACAGTATGAATGGAAGGTTCTTCCATTCGGTCTAAAGACAGCCTCCATCCATATTCCAGAAGATTATGGATAAAATCTTTGGTGAGTTATTTGATTTCCTAATTGTTTATATTGATGACATTCTCATCTTTTCTAAATCTCCCAAAGAACATTTGATTCATCTTGAAAAGTTTTATGAGACTCGTATATAAGAATGGGATCTCGCTTGTCTCCCACCAAGATAGAAGTCTTTAAAGAAGAAATAGACTTCCTTGGTATCCGTATAAGTTCAGAACAATCTCTACGCAAAGCAAAGATGTGATATCAAATATTGAATTTTTTCTGACAGATCCTCGAGAAACAGCAATTACAGGCTGCGTTTCTTAGATGTATCAACTATGTTCTTGGTTTTTACCGTAACATAAAGAAATGATCGTGTATCGCTAAATAGTAGGCTCAAGAAGAATGCTCTGGATGGACTCGAGGACATGACCAGAAAGCAAAGACAAAGAATTAAAAACAAGCACAGAACTCCCAAAGAATGTCTCTTCCAGACTCGGCAAGAAGATCATCGAATGTGACGCCTTGGCCGAACAATTTTGGGGAGCCGTGCTCAAGGAAAAGGCCGAGAATGATAAGGAGAAGGTATGTAGGTTTGCCTCGGGAGCTTTTCAAGGCTCGAGTTAAATTATCATTCCTCGCATAAGGAATTATTAGCCGCTAAGAAAGCCATAAAAGCTTTCTTGTTCTTCATCGTAATGAAGAATTTATTTTAAGATCTCGACCTCAAAGATTTCGTAAAAGGTTAGATGGAGGAGATCCAACTAATAAGGTGGCCTTCAATGACTCCAAAGATGGGGTCTTTGGTTTGACAACTTTGAGTTCGGTAGTAGAGCATATACTGTGGAAACAAAATGCTCTTGCAGATTTTTGTCAAACAGGGAACTCAACACTTCAAGAAATATCGCAGTGTTACACAAAGTTATCCATGAATCCCATGGCACTATATGGGATCATCGACACGCAAAGGCACAAATTGATGCATTGGTCCTTTGTGACAACAGATGTCACAAGAAGCTCAAACGCTCGGTTTCTAGAGATCTCATAACTACACAAGAGTTCGCAATGTCTCGAACTTGAATGTAAACTTTATGATCCCGATATACTGTGTCATGAGTTTCATACTTTGCAAGAACCCTTGATCAAATGTTGCCTACATCGGGCAATGGCGATCTCTTTATGCAATGAGCAACCGGATTTCCTACTGTCGAAGGTCTCGGACTCAGCAAATTGATCCAGAGAAAGGACACATTGTGGCGGTTCGAGTTTTCAAGGATGTGGCTCAAGAACATCCTCTCGCAATCGATATATGGAACCGACCTCCTTCCCCGGGAGACGGGAAGTACATCTCTTCTCACTTCAAGTACTTTCTTTCAAAATTTCTCCTACTAAGTTATCTAACTCTCTCTCGTTAAATGTGCATCCAGGATACAAAACTAGAAATGTTATCATTCAATGTAAGATCCCATGGTTTGTAAAAGCACATTATTATATTAAGATCAATCACAGAATTTGGTTGAAAGGCCAAATGCCACACTTTGGAGGAGAATTCTTCGCATCACACCATGGTCGTGCGACCTCCGCTCTCCCGATCAAGACTCGAAGATCCTTCGATCACTACCTCTTTCCTACAGGCGCCATCTACAACCCGACAACGATGGAACAGCCTAGAATATCTCGTATATGGTTGAGAGCAACATGAGAGGTTACTTCGGAGCACCGACGAGAAATGATTCCACATCATCTTCGACGATGATGACCGATACGGTGACCTCTCGTCCTCTTTGAATGATTTAGTGCGCTCCGCACTATCTCGTCATGATGATAGGCATGTTATCATCTTTTCTTTCGTGATTCCTTCTTATCCTCGCTTTTAATAAAGTCATCCGGACAAAGCTTGTTGTCGGTAGTTATCCCTTTGTGGTGCGTGGTGGACCCATAAGCATCTTTTGTTGCTTTTCGGCCCGTGGGTCGGTCTTGCTTTTAGTGTGGGGTCGTGTCTTGCTTTTGGTGAGTGGGCTGTACTCACTTTGGAATCTAACCGATTACCTCTGGCTTCGGTTTCCGGTCTTCCCGTATCCGGTGAAAAGCTTTGAGTTGCCTATATAATAGCGCAATCTCATTTCATTCACTACGCTGGATTTGGGAGATACATCTGGAGTAGAAGAAAGGAAGGATTTCAGAATTCAGAGTCTATAGATATAGCTCTTCATGTTTGTAAGTAAATAATGGTTCAGTCTGTTCATGTACTTGCCAGAATTAATGGAAGTTTGAAGTTATTAAATATAGATCATTTTGATGAGTTTGAGAACGTCTTTGATTCAGACGATGTGTTTGATGTTGTGGTAATGATATTAGTAGATTTGTTTGGAGAAGATGCAGAGATTGATATCTTATTAATATTTGGTCAAGATTAGAAATGGTTGATATTGTCATTTTACATATGTATGGTTGGTAGTTAAGAGTGGCAGTGTATGCAGAAGAAAGTGTGAAGTGTTGCTGTTTTTAAGTACTGTTTGTGTTTAGAATGGTTTCAGAGCCTTTTTACAGTTGGTATTGGATGTTTTTATAGTTGGTATCAGAGCTGTATTATGTTTTTAAAGTTGGTATCAGAGCTAGCAAAAGAGAATCGGACAGAGTACAATTTTCAGAGTTTCTTGAATCTTCATGTTTGATCGTGTTCTGTGATACTTCCAGCCTTTGTGTAAACGCAAGTTCATATAGCACCCATTCGATCTACAGGTGTGGCTATCGCAACCGTAAGACGCCGTGTGTCAAGGCGCAAAAGTAAGACGAGTTTTTGCCCGAGGAGTGTCGTAGATCTTTGCTTCCTTGCTTGTAAGTCCCACAATGGCTGATCAGTCCCCCAGAACCTCTACTGTAGATTCCGAAGATACTCCATTAATCAGTTTGTCTGATGTTTTCTCAGTTAATGAAGAAATTAGTATTCATGATGAGTCTAGTCCCACTCCTGAGTGGCGACTTCCTAGGAAAGCATATAATGAAGTTTATTCCCATTTGAATAGATTCCAGTTATTAGCCTCAACAGTCTTTAAGACTAGAGAGTCAGTAATCCAAGTCTCACAGAGTAATAATTGTGAATATAATATCCCTTTAATTGATAGAGCAGATGTTAAATCCTTAAAGCGTCAAACCACATATAAATTTGCCCATGTCGGCTGTGTACAAATAGGGATTACCCCTTTATTTCGCCGAGGTTTGAATGCTAGTATTTTATGTTGTCTTATGGATTTACGTTTTGATAACTTTAAAGATAGTTTGTTAAATGCACTCAAACTGGCCTTCATAACGGCCCTGTCTCTTTCGAAGTTTATCCAAACTACCCAGTGTCCCTTACTAAAGAAGACCTTCTACAAGATGTGTTAAAACTCCATCTAGCTACCACAGGCTTGAATATGCGCATAGGTTCTTGTCCGCTTGCCATTCATTATAAAATCATTTACCGCTTGGTCAACACCATGAACCCAGCTGTTAAACATGGCACGTCCAAAGGCAGTAGCGTGGTGACACACGTGAACTTAGAAACCCAAAAGATAGAACCTGAGTTAATTTCCTGGTCTGACATCAAAGTCCCCAGAGAATGGACTCTTGCAAAGAAATTTGTGCAGTCAGCTCAGCCAAAGCTTGAAAATGCAACTGCGGTAACAGAAGGTAAAAACAATGTGACACTTAGCTTTGAAGGAATTCGATGTTGGCGCGTAACATCCGATGCTGATGTAACAAGAAAGATTTCGAATAAGCAATTCAGTAGCTTCTACATCTTCTTATTTTACAGTTGGTGAACCATCTAAGCCACAAGAGACTAGTAAAGAAGATGAAAAGATATTTTTATGTAGCCATAGATCATTAACCCATGATCCTTCTACTGACTTTTATGGTGTTGGGATTGCGAGAAACGGTCGGGCCGTAAGTACGCCCCTGTCAACGGGCCTACAATTAACATGGCTTCAGCAAGTACGAGGACTCAATTTCCTCCTACAGATCAGCATGAGCTGATTTCTCCTGATGAAACTCAAAAAGCGGTATTCTGGTATCAAAGAGCAGTCAACAAGGAAATAGAGCCATCAGAAAGCTCTAAAATGCTCAACTGGACCAACAAGGCTCTTCTAGCTACGCATGAAGAGGTAAGCTCTCATTCTGAAAAGCTTTCAAGTTTGGAAAGAACACTTAAAGCTATAGAATTGAGAAAGAAAGGAGATACTGCTGGTGCTTTACAATTATTAAATTCTAGATTTAATAAAGTTGAGGAATCTGTTCAAAGAATAGAAAGCACAGCACAAAGTATAGCTACAAGCTTACCGAGAGGTAGTCACACAGAGAGTCACGAGATATCATCCCTTTGGTTGATCATACACGGTTGGTCTCAAAAGTACAATCATAATATGTAACCACACAAACCAATGAGCTAATAGAGTCCTGGTTTTGTCACAAGTTCAGATGAAAATGAAAAGACACACAGTAGAATAGATGATATCCAAAAGTGTCTAACTCAAGAACTTCCCAGGATCTTTCCAAAGATCAATGAGTTGAATAGTAGGCTAACACCTAGGAAAGAAGGTGATTGGTCACAAGCCGTCTCATGGACAGAAGTCCAAAATCTTGCCAATCCAACTCCAAAGAAGTCATACAAGGAAGTCTTAGAAGAGTATAAACCTTTGTTCTTCAAGGACAAAGAAGTAAATATGCTAAGCATTGAGGGTACTGAATCTCACATTGAGAATCCAGAATTTCAACCACCTGTATTTGATGAACATATGGGTGAGAGCAGACTCCGGCCTCGGTCTACCACTAAGGTTCGAGACCACTTTCACCAAATTTCTACAGAGTAGAATGTAAGTCGTGGTGAGATAAAAGAATTAATCCATGCAATGATAGGATGGGGCAATACCCAAAAAGAAACCTATAGTAACACCTCAAAATATACCGCCACTATAGTCAATGGCTTTCAGTAGGCATTCTTAAAGAATGGTGGGATGTCCTTCCCAACAAAGCGTAAATCTTAGATACGAGTTTCATTTGGCCTCACAAAGCAGCTCTTATCGAGAATTCATCGGCAATATTGACGATGACAAAATGATGAACACTGCTATGTTCCTCTGAGCTCGCTTATGTGATATGACTCGCATAAAGGAATATCAATGCTTCATGCAGAAGCTATATTACAGTTCAGGTAATATTAACGATGAGACAATGCGTCTCCGTTATATTGAGTCATTTCCGCCTTTCTTTGCTACACAATACAGAAAGGCTATGCATGGAATGAAGACCGCCGAATTAAGTTTCGGGCACATCAACCAGATTATAGATCGGTGCAATGCCAAGATGTGCAAAGAAAATGGGAACGCAAGCGTTGCTCAAACACCAAAAGCTCTCAAAGAATACTTTCGCAATCAAGTATGCTTTAGAACCCTTCGATGTTCGAATTAGAAGTCCAATCTTCTCGCAAGAAATCTTCAGTAAAGATTGTCTTTTTTTCAAAAGGGTGAGTGGCGGCGTACAGAGTAAAAGAAAAAGAAAAAACAGAGAGCAGCGATTAAAAGGAAAATATAAAGAGCAGCCCAGAAAGGTAAGCCCAGAACGAAATATAAATTTCGTAAGTATAAACACTTGGGTAAATCAAACAGGTTTAAACCTACCTGTTATATTTGCAAAGATGCTCATTATGCTAATCAGTGTCCACAGAGACATACAGAAAAAGGCAAAGCTAAGGTTAATGCCTTAAGCAGTAAAGGTATAGAAGAAGAAGAATATGCCTTTATTTCTGACACTGATAGTTTATCATCTGATATATCTTATGTCTCCATTGAAGGAGAAAATTGTAATAATATTCAGCAAGCTTCATCAGAAGAAGATAGTACTGATAGTGGGTATAGTTCTATTCCCTCCTTTACTCATTTCAGTATTAATATGGTATCTAACTTTGTTCATCCCATGATACCACCAAGTGCAGACTTGCTCAGAAGGCAAGTTGAAAGTCTCCAGTCAGTCTATGACAGTTGTCCCCCTTGGGATACAACAAGAAAGATAGCCCTGCAAAAAGAACTTAGAAATCTGCAGGACAAATATCTGAGACAGAATGAATTGGAGCAGAGCCAGGCACAAAGCAGAGCTGAAGCTGAAACAGAAGAGCCCTTTGAAGCATTTCCGATAAGGTCTCCATTCCAGCAGAGAGTCAGGCAAAGACAGATTCCCACCAGGGGAAGGTTTGGAGCATGGCGTGGAAGAGGAAGAGGAACCAGTCCTCCTGTTTACTCCTCTTATGAGCCCGGACAGTCTTCAGACAATCCAGCTTCAAGGCAGATGTACAAGACCTGGAGAAAATCCAGGATCGAGCTACTTGAGAAAGTGCTTGCTAAGGCAACTGAAGAATATAGCAAGCTGGTAGCTGAAGAAGAAAAAGAAAAAGAAGATTCCACAGAGAATCTTGAAGAAGCATACCATAATTTGGCAGCACAAGATGATCAGCCATCACAGCCAAAGGTATGTACATTAAGTTGCACCCAGAATCCCTTTATCGCAATCACTATATGCATTCCGAATATAAAGCCTTATGTATTGATGCTATGATTGACACGGGTGCTGAGATTAGCCTAATCAGACAGTATGCTCTCCCTAGTGATTGTTGGGTTAACACTCACACTAAGATCAGATTTGATAAAAGAGAGGTAGTCTGTAAATCAATGGCTAAGGTTAAATTAGATGTTGAAGGACATTCTATTGACATAGAATTCTATCAACATAACATGGAGAACTATGACTGTCTTCTTGGAGTTGATTTTCTACAACAATGTAATACATTCAAAGATCTCCCGCAATGTATAATGCTATTTGAACCTCCTGTTTCTATACCCAGGAGATATTCTTTCCAGAGCATAGTTCCTTTACCTCAGAAGGTAAAGACAGTAAACAATACCTGGATCCATAAATCTATTTCTAACAATGCTGTCAATATTGAAGAAATAGTATCCAGGATAAAGAAGAATATCTGCAGCGAAGATCCACATGCCTTCATCAAAAGAAAGAAGCACTATTGTTCTTTGGATCTACAGATGATCAAGGATGACAAGGGTAATGAAGTGCTACCAAAATTCAAAGCACATCATAAAGGCATGCCCCCTGCAGAGAGAAAAGAATGCCAAGGTGAAATACAGAAGTTGATCAAAGCCGGACTCATTCAGGAATCCAATTCACCCTGGGCATGTTCAGCCTTTTATGTAAATAAAAGGAGTGAACAGATAAGAGGCAAGAAAAGATTGGTAGTAGATTATAAGCCTCTTAACAAGTATATAACTGCTGTCCAGCATCCTATTCCAGCTAAAGATGACATACTGAGAAGAATCAAAGGATCGCATGTCTACAGCAAGTTTGATCTAAAGAGCGGGTTTTGGCAGGTGTTTCTACAAGACAAGGATATGTACAAAACCGCTTTCATTGTACCAGGTGGTCAGTATGAATGGAAGGTTCTTCCATTTGGTCTCAAGACAGCTCCTTCTATATTTCAGAAGATCGTGGACAAAATCTTCGGTGAGTTGTCTGATTTCCTAATTGTTTACATTGATGACATTCTCATATTTTCTAAGTCACCTAAGGAGCATTTGACTCACTTAGAAAAGTTTTATGAGACTGTATATAAGAATGGGATCTGCTTGTCTCCCACCAAAATGGAAATCTTTAAAGAAGAAATAGACTTCCTTGGTATCCGTATCAGTTCAGAACAATCTCTCATGCAAAGAAAGATGTGATATCAAATATTCAGAATTTTCTCGACTGAGATCCTCGAGAAACAAAGAATGCGGCGTTGCTTAGATGTATCAACTATGTTGCTTGGTTTTACGTAACATAGCGGTGATCGTGATCATCGCTAAATAGTAGGCTCAAGAAGAATGCTCTCCCGGATGGACTCGGGACATGACCAGAGCAAGACGTCTGAGAATTAAAAACAAGCACAGAGCTCCCAAAGAATGTCTCTTCCAGGACTCGGCAAGAAGATCATCGAATGTGACGCAATGGCGAGCAATTTTGGGGAGCCGTGCTCAAGAAAAGGCCGAGAATGATGTTTTGGACGTTTTGATAACTTTAAAGATAGTTTGTTACCGCACCAAATTCAAACCGGCCTTCATAACGGCCCCTGTCTCTTTCGAAGTTTATCCAAACTACCCAAAGTGTCCCTTACTAAAGAAGACCTTCTACAAGATGTGTTAAAACTCCATCTAGCTACCACAAAGCTTGAATATGCGCATAGGTTCTTGTCCACTTGCCATTCATTATAAAATCATTTACCGCTTGGTCAACACCATGAACCCAGTGCAAAAACATGGCACGTCCAAAGGCAGTAGCGTGGTGACACACGTGAACTTAGAAACCCAAAAGATAGAACCTGAGTTAATTTCTGATGTCGACATCAAAGTCCCCAGAGAATGGACTCTTGCAAAGAAATTTGTGCAGTCAGCTCAGCCAAAGCTTGAAAATGCAACTGCGGTAACAGAAGGTAAAAACAATGTGACACTTAGCTTCAGAAGGAATTCAGATGTTGGCGGGAACATCCGACAAAGCGATGTAACAAGAAAGATTTCGAATAGAAGCAATTCAAGAGCTTCTACATCTTCTTATTTCTGATTGGTGAACCATCTAAGCCACAAAGAAGCTAGTAAAGAAGATGAAAAGATATTTTTATGTAGCCATAGATCATTAACCCATGATCCTTCTACTGACTTTTATGGTGCTCAGATTGCGAGAAACCGGTGGTCAAGTACGCCCCTGTCAACGGGCCTACAATCAACATGGCTTCTACAAGCACAAGAACTGATTTCCCTCCTACAGATCAGCATGAGCTAATTTCTCCAGATGAAACCCAGAAGGCAGTCTTCTGGTATCAAAGAGCAGTGAACAAGGAAATAGAGCCATCTGAAAGCTCTAAAATGCTCAATCTGGACCAACAAGGCTCTTCTAGCTACACATGAAGAGAGGTAAGCTCTCATTCTGAAAAGCTTTCAAGTTTGGAAAGAACACTTAAAGCTATAGAGTTGAGAAAGAAAGGAGACACTGCTGGTGCTCTTAAGTTATTAAATGCTAGATTTGATTCAGTTGAAGAATCAGTAAAGAACATAGAAAAAAAGCACAAAGTCTAGCTACAAGCTTACCAGAGGTAGTCACACATAGAGTTACAGATATCATACAGCCTCTTGTTGATCATACAGTTGGTCTCAAAAGTACAATCATAGCCAGAACCACACAAACCAATGAGCTAATAGAGTCTGGTTTGTCACAAGTTCAGGATGAAAATGAAAAGACACACAAGTAGAATAGATGATATCCAAAAGTGTCTAACTCAAGAGCTTCCTAAGATCTTTCCAAAGATCAATGAGTTGAATAGTAGGCTAACACCTAGGAAAGAAGGTGATTGGTCTCAAGTTGTCTCATGGACAGAAGTCCAAAATCTTGCCAATCCAACTCCAAAGAAGTCATACAAGGAAGTCTTAGAAGAGTATAAACCTTTGTTCTTCAAGGACAAAGAAGTAAATATGCTAAGCATTGAGGTATGAATCTCACATTGAGAATCCGAATTTCAACCACCGTATTTGATGAACATATGGGTGAGAGTAGACTCTGTGCTTTCAAACCAACCACTAAGGTGCAAACCCTTCACCAAATTTCTGGGGTAGAATGTAAGTCTGTGGCTGAAATAAAAGAATTAATCCATGCAATGATTGGATGGGGCAATACCCAAAAGGAAACCTATGGCAGAACACCTCAAAATATAGCTGCCACTATAGTCAATGGCTTTGTAGGCATTCTTAAAGAATGGTGGGATGTCCTTCCCAACAAAGCAGAAATCTTAGATACAGGTTTCACTGGCCTCACAGCAGCTCTTATCAGAGAATTCATCGGCAATATTGACGATGACAAAATGATGAACACTGCTATGTTCCTCAGAGCTCGCTTATGTGATATGACTCGCATAAAGGAATATCAATGCTTCACGCAGAAGTTATATTACGATTCTGTAATATTAACGATGAGACAATGCATCTCCGTTATATTGAGTCATTTCCGCCTTTCTTTGCTACACAATACAGAAAGGCCATGCATGGAATGAAGACCGCCGAATTAAGTTTCGGGCACATCAACCAGATTATAGATCAGTGCAATGCCAAGATGTGCAAAGAAAAATGGGAACGCAAGCAAGCGTTCAAACACCAAAAAGCTCTCAGCAATACTTTCTGCAATCAGTATGCTTTAGAACCCTTTGGATGTTCAGAATTAGAAGTCCAATCTTCTCGCAAGAAATCTTCTTGTAAAGATTGTCTTTTTTCAAAAGGGGGTGAGTGGCGGCAGAAAAAGAAAAAGAAAAAATACAGAGAGCAGTTCAGAAAAGGAAAATATAAAGAGCAGTTCCAGAAAGGTAAGCCCAGAACGAAATATAAATTTCGTAAGTATAAACACATGGGTAAATCAAACAGGTTTAAACCTACCTGTTATATTTGCAAAGATGCACATTATGCTAATCAAGTGTCCACAGAGACATACGTAAAAGGCAAAGCCAAGGTTAATGCCTTAAGCAAAGAAAGGTATAAGAAGAAGAATATGCCTTTATTTTCGACATCGATAGTTTATCATCTCGATATATCTTATGTCTCCATCAAGGAGAAAATTGCAATAATATTCAAGATGCTTCATCAAGAAGATAGTACTGATAGTGGGTATAGTTCTATTCCCTCATTTACTCATTTCAGTATTAATATGGTATCTAACTTTGTTCATCCCATGATACCACCAAGTGCGAGACTTGCTCGAAGGCAAGTTGAAAGTCTCCAGTCGGGCTTACGATGCTTGTCCCCCTGGGATACAACAAGAAAGATAGCCCCGCAAAAAGAACTTAGAAATCTGCAGGACAAATATCTCGAGACAGTAATGAATTGAGCAGAGCTGTGCACAAAGCAGAGTGAAGTCGAAATGAAGAGCCCTCAAGCATTTCCGATAAGGCCTCCATTCCAAAGCAGAGAGTCAGCAAAGATGATTCCCACCAGGGAAGGTTTGGAGCATGGCGTGGAAGAGGAAGAGGAACCAATCCTCCTGTTTACTCCTCTTATGAGCCCGGGACAGCCTTTTAGACAATCCAGCTTCAAGGCAGATGTACAAGACCTGGAGAAAATCCAGGATTGAGCTACTTGAGAAAGTGCTTGCTAATGCAACTGAAGAATATAGCAAGCTAGTAGCTGAAGAAGAAAATGAAAAAGAAGATTCCTCAGAGAATCTTGAAGAAGCATACCATAATTTGGCAGCACAAGATGATCAGCCATCACAGCCAAAGGTATGTACATTAAGTTGCACCCAGAATCCGTTTATTGCAATCACAATATGCATCCCGCATATAAAGCCTTATGTTCTGGATGCTATGATTGACACGGGTGCCGAAATTAGCCTAATCAGACAATATGCTTCCCAGTGATTGTTGGGTTAACACCCATACAAAGATCAGATTTGATAAAAGGAAGTAGTCGTAAATCAATGGCTAAGGTTAAGGTAGATGTTGAAGGAAATTCTATAGACATAGAATTCTATCAACATAACATGGAGAACTATGACTGCCTTCGAGTTGATTTTCTACAAAGAATGTAATACATTCAAGATCTCCCGCAAAAGATAATGCTATTTGAACCTCCCTGTTTCTATACCCAGGAGATATTCTTTCCAGAGCATAGTTCCTTTACCTCAGAAGGTAAAGTCTGTTAATAACACCTGGATTCATAAATCTATTTCTAACAATGCTGTCAATATTGAAGAAATAGTATCCAGGATAAAGAAGAATATCTGCAGTGAAGATCCACATGCCTTCATCAAAAGAAAGAAGCACTATTGTTCTTTGGATCTACAGATGATCAAGGATGACAAGGGTAATGAAGTGCTACCAAAATTCAAAGCACATCATAAAGGCATGCCCCCTGCAGAGAGAAAGGAATGCCAGGGTGAAATTCAGAAATTAGTAAAAGCTGGATTCATTCAAGAATCCAATTCACCTTGGGCTTGTTCGGCCTTTTATGTAAATAAAAGGAGTGAACAGATAAGAGGCAAGAAAAGATTGGTAGTGGATTATAAGCCTCTTAACAAGTATATAACTGCTGTCCAGCATCCTATTCCAGCTAAAGATGACATTCTGAGAAGAATCAAAGGATCGCATGTGTATAGCAAGTTTGATCTAAAGAGCGGGTTTTGGCAGGTGTTTCTGCAAGATAAGGATATGTACAAAACCGCTTTCATTGTACCAGGTGGTCAGTATGAATGGAAGGTTCTTCCATTTGGTCTCAAGACAGCTCCTTCTATATTTCAGAAGATCATGGACAAAATCTTCGGTGAGTTGTCTGATTTCCTAATTGTTTACATTGATGACATTCTCATATTTTCTAAGTCACCTAAGGAGCATTTGACTCACTTAGAAAAGTTTTATGAGACTGTATATAAGAATGGGATCTGCTTGTCTCCCACCAAAATGGAAATCTTTAAAGAAGAAATAGACTTCCTTGGTATCCGTATAAGTTCAGGAACAATCTCTATGCAGCAGCATGTGATATCAAATATTCAGAATTTTCCTGACCAGATCCTTGAGAAACAGCAATTGCAGCGTTTCTTAGGATGTATCAACTATGTTGCTGGTTTTTACCAGAACATAGCAGCTGATCGTGTACTGCTAAATAGTAGGCTCAAGAAGAATGCTCCTGGATGGACTCAGGACATGACCAGAGCAGTACAGAGAATTAAAAAACAAGCACAGGAGCTCCCAGCAATGTCTCTTCCAGGACCTGGCAAGAAGATCATCGAATGTGACGCCAGCGAGCAATTTTGGGGAGCCGTGCTCAAGGAAAAGGCCGAGAATGATAAGGAGAAGGTATGTAGGTTTGCCTCAGGAGCTTTCCAAGGCTCTGAGTTAAATTATCATTCTTCGCATAAGGAATTATTGGCTGCAAAGAAAGCAATCAAAGCTTTCTTGTTCTTCATCGTAATGAAGAATTTATTTTAAGATCTCGACCTCAAAGATTTCGTAAAAGGTTAGATGGTGGAGATCCACTAATAAGGTGGCCTTCAAATGCACTCCAAAGATGGGGTCTTTGGTTTGACAACTTTGAGTTCCAGTGTAGAGCATATACTGTGGAAACAAAATGCTCTTGCAGATTTTGTCAAGCAGGAACTCAACACTTCAAGAAATATCGTTGTTACACAAAGTTATCCATGAATCCCATGGCACTATATGGGATCATCGATACGCAAAGGCACAAATTGATGCATTCGTCCTTTGTGACAACAGGATGTCACAAGAAGCTCAAACGCTTCTGGTTTCTAGAGATCTCATAACCACACAAGAGTTCGCAATGTCTGAACTTGAATGTAAACTTTATGATCCTGATATACCAGGTCATGAGTTTCATACTTTGCAAGAACCCTTGATCAAATGTTGCCTACATTGGCAATGGCGATCTCTTTATGCAATGAGCAACCGGATTTCCTACTCGTCAAGGTCTCGACTCTGTGCACTGACAATGAGAAAGGACACATTGTGGCGGTTCGAGTTTTCAAGGATGTGGCCTGAAGAACATCCTCTGCAATCAGATATATGGAACCGACCTCCTTCCCTGGGAGACAGGAAGTACATCTCTTCTCACTTCAAGTACTTTCTTTCAAAATTTCTCCCTACTAAGTTATCTAACTCTCCTCTGTTAAATGTGCATCCGGATACAGCTAGAAATGTTATCATTCAATGTAAGATCCCATGGTTTGTAAAAGCACATTATTATATTAAGATCAATCACAGGAATTTGGTTGAAAGGCCAAATGCCACACTTTGGAGGAGAATTCTTCTGCATCACACCATGGTCGTGCGACCTCCTGCTCCTGATCAAGACCTGAAGATCCTTGATCACTACCTCTTTCCTACCAGGCGCCATCTACAACCTGACAACGATGGAACAACTAGAATATCTCGTATATGGCTGGAGCAACATGAGAGGTTACTTCCTGGAGCACCGACGAGAAATGATTCCACATCATCTTCTGACGATGATGACCCCGACAGTCCAGGACCCTCTGTCCTCTTTGAATGATTTAGTGCGCTCCGCACTATCTGCCATGATGATAGGCATGTTATCATCTTTTCTTTCCTGATTCCTTCTTATCTCGCTTTTAATAAAGTCATCCGGACAGTGCTTGTTGTTCGGTAGTTATCTTGTGGTGCGTGGTGGACCCATAAGCATCTTTTGTTGCTTTTGCCCGTTGGGTCGTGTCTTGCTTTTAGTGTGGGGTGTCTTGCTTTTGGTGAGTGGGTGACTCACTTTGGAATCTAACCGATTACCTGCGGCTTCTGGTTTCCGGTCTTCCCGTATCCAGGTGAAAAGCTTTGAGTTGCTTATATAATAAGCGCAATCTCATTTCATTCACTCTGTTGGATTTGGGAGATACATCCTGGGAGAAGAAAGGAAGGATTTTAATTCGAGTCTATAGATATAGCTCTTCATGTTTGTAAGTAAATAATGGTTCGATCTGTTCATGTACTTGCTAATTAATGGAAGTTTGAAGTTATTAAATATAGATCATTTTGATGAGTTTGAGAACGTCTTTGATTCTGAGATGATGTGTTTGATGTCAGAGTAATGATATTATGATTTTAGTAGATCTTATTAATATTTGGAGTAGATGGCGAAATAGATATTCTCCTAGTATTTGAGTCGAATTAATATGATGATCATAGAAGATTTTGTATATGTCGATTAATGGTAGTGTTTGACATAAGTGGAATATAAGTTAATGATCATTAATGATTTCATATGTATATTTGAAGATTATTTTGAGACATTGAGTTTAAGATGTGTTTACTATCGATGTTTTTAGGTCATCAGTAAAGAAATATATCCCCACTTCGTAGTTTCGAATCTTCATGTTTGGAGTTATGTTACTATAATTCACATATATGGTTGGGTAGTTAAGAGTGGCCGTGTTGTAGTTAAGAAAGTGTGAAGTGTTGTTTTTTTTGAAGAGATTAGTATTATGTTTAGAATGGTTCGAGAGCCTTTTACTAGGTTGGTATTGAAGATGTTTTTAAAGTTGGTATAGCCGTGAGTGTTTTAAGTTGGTATCGAAATCCAAGTTTTATAGTAATAATTGTGAATATAATATCCCTTTAATTGATAGAGCAGATGTTAAATCCTTAAAGCGCCAAACCACATATAATTTGCCATGTCATGTCTACTGTGGTACAAATAGGGATTACCCCTTTATTTCGCCGAGGTTTGAATGCTAGTATTTTATGTTGTCTCTTATGGATTTACGTTTTGATAACTTCAAAGATAGTTTGTTAGCCGCTGTCCAAACTGGCCTTCATAACGGCCCTGTCTCTTTTGAAGTTTATCCAAACTACCCAGTGTCCCTTACTAAAGAAGACCTTCTACAAGATGTGTTAAAACTGCATCTAGCTACAACAGGTTTGAATATGCGCGTAGGTTCTTGTCCCCTAGCCATTCATTATAAAATCATTTACAGACTGGTCAATACCATGAACCATTTAACCCAGCTGTCAAACATGGCGTGTCCAAGGGCAGTAGCGTGGTGACACACGTGAACTTAGAAACACAAAAGATAGAACCAGAGTTAATTTTCGGTCTCGACATCAAAGTCCCAGAGAATGGACTCTCGTAAAGAAATTTGTGCAATACCACCAAAGCTTGAAAATGCAAATCATGTAATGAAGGTAAAAACAATGTGACACTTAGCTTCAGTAAGGAATTCGATGTTGGCGTAACATCCGACAAAGCTGATGTAACAAGAAAGATTCTCGAATAAGCAATTGAAGAGCTTCTACATCTTCTTATTTTACAAACATTGGTGAACCATCTAAGCCACAAGAGACTAGTAAAGAAGAAGAAAAGATATTCTTGTGTAGCCATAGATCATTAACCCATGATCCTTCTACCGACTTTTTATGGTGTTCGGGATTGCGAGAAACCGGTCGGTCGATCTGTAAGTACGCCCGTCAACGGGCCTACAATTAACATGGCTTCAAAGTACGAGGACTCAATTTCTCCTACAGATCAAAGCATGAGCTGATTTCTCCCGATGAAACTCAAAAAGCGTGTATTCTCGTATCAAAGAGCAATCAACAAGGAAATAGAGCCATCGAAAGCTCTAAAATGCTCAATCTGGACAACAAGGCTCTTCTAGCTACGCATTTAAGAGGTAAGCTCTCATTCGAAAAGCTTTCAAGTTTGGAAAGAACACTTAAAGCTATAGAATTGAGAAAGAAAGGAGATATCTTTGGTGCTTTACAATTATTAAATTCTAGATTTAATAAAGTTGAGGAATCTGTTCAAAGAATAGAAAGCACAGCACAAAGTATAGCTACAAGCTTACCAGAGGTAGTCACACAGAGAGTCACAGATATCATCCAGCCTTTGGTTGATCATACAGTTGGTCTCAAAAGTACAATCATAGCCAGAACCACACAAACCAATGAGCTAATAGAGTCCGGTTTGTCACAAGTTCGGATGAAAATGAAAAGACACACAAAGAGAATAGATGATATCCAAAAGTGTCTAACTCAAGAACTTCCCGTGATCTTTCCAAAGATCAATGAGTTGAATAGTAGGCTAACACCTAGGAGAGAAGGTGATTGGTCACAAGTCGTCTCATGGACAAGTCCAAAATCTTGCCAATCCAACTCCAAAGAAGTCATACAAGGAAGTCTTAAGAGTATAAACCTTTGTTCTTCAAGGACAAAGAAGTAAATATGCTAAGATTGAGGGTATCGAATCTCACATTGAGAATCCAGAATTTCAACCACCTGTATTTGATGAACATATGGGTGAGAGTAGTACTCCAGGCTTTCAGCCAACCACTAAGGTGCAAACCCTTCAGCCAAATTTCTACAGGGTAGAATGTAAGTCTCATGGGCTGAAATAAAAGAATTAATCCATGCAATGATTGGATGGGGCAATACCAAAAGGAAACCTATGGCGTAACACCTCAAAATATAGCCGCCACTATAGTCAATGGCTTTGTAGGCATTCTTAAAGAATGGTGGGATGTTCTTCCCAACAAAGCAGAAATCTTAGACACAGGTTTCACTGGCCTCACAGCAGCCCTTATCAGAGAATTCATCGGCAATATTGACGATGACAAAATGATGAACACAGCAATGTTCCTCGAGCTCGCTTATGTGATATGACTCGCATAAAGGAATATCAATGCTTCACGCAGGTTATATTACGCTGATTGTAATATTAACGATGAGACAATGCGTCTCGTTATATTGAGTCATTTCCGCCTTTCTTTGCTACACAATACAGAAAGGCCATGCATGGAATGAAGACCGCCGAATTAAGTTTGGGCACATCAACCAGATTATAGATCAAAGGCAATGCCAAGATGTGCAAAGAAAATGGGAACGCATAGTTGCTCAAACACCAAAAAGCTCTCAAAGAATACTTCTCGCAATCGATGCTTTTAACCCTTTGGATGTTGAGAATTAGAAGTCCAATCTTCTCGCAAGAAATCTTCAGAAAGATTGTCTTTTTTCAAAAGGGGGAGTGGCGGAAAAGAAAAAGAAAAATACAGAGAGCATTCGTAAAAGGAAAATATAAAGAGAGTTCCGTAAAGGTAAGCCTGTAACGAAATATAAATTTCGTAAGTATAAACACTTGGGTAAATCAAACAGTTTAAACCTACTGCTATATTTGCAAAGATGCTCATTATGCTAATCAAGTGTCCAGAGAGACATACGAAAAAAGGCAAAGCTAAGGTTAATGCCTTAAGCAAGAAAGGTATAAGAAGAAGAATATGCCTTTATTTCGACAATCGATAGTTTATCATCTCGATATATCTTATGTCTCCATCAAGGAGAAAATTGTAATAATATTCAAAGAGCTTCATCGAAGAAGATAAGACCGATAGTGGGTATAGTTCTATTCCCTCATTTACTCATTTCAAGATTAATATGGTATCTAACTTTGTTCATCCCATGATACCACTAGTGCAGACTTGCTCGAAGGCAAGTTAAGGCAAGTCAAAGTCTCTAAATAAGACGGTTGTCCCGACAGATACAACAAGTCCCCGCAAACAACAAGAAAGATAGACCCCGCAAAAAGAACTTAGAAATCTGGCAGGACAAATATTTGAGACATTTAATGAAGGCCTCCATTGAGCAGAGTGTGCACAGCAGTGAGGGAAGTGGAGCATGGCGTGGAAGAGGAAAGGAACCCCTCAAGCATTCCTATAAGGCCTCCATTCCAACAGAGTCGAGAGTAAAGACGGAGAAATTCCCACCACTTGGAAGGTAAGGCTCAAGAGCATGAAGCGCTGAGAAGAGAAGAAGAAGAAAAGAAGATTCCACGAGCTAGAATCTTGAAGAAGCATATACATCCTCTTATGAGCCAAGATGACAATCTTCACAAATACCAACCTTCAAGGCAGATGTACAAGATCCCTTTATCGGATCACTATATGCATTCGAATATAAAGCCTTATGATTCGAGCTATGATTGACAGAAAGTGCTTGAGATTAGCTAATCAGACAAGATATGCTCTCCCTAGTGATTGTTGGGTTAACACTCACACTAAGAAAATGATAAAAAGAGGTAAGATAAATCAATGGCTAAGGTTAAATTAGATGTTGAAGGACATTCTATACATAATTCTATCAACATAACATGGAGAACTATGACTGTCTTCTTGGGGTTGATTTTCTACAAAAATGTCATACATTCAAAGAAGGACAAAGATAATGCTATTTCAACCTCCTGTTTCTATACCTGTGAGATATTCTTTCCAGAGCATAGTTCCTTTACCTCGTAAGGTAAAGACAAGAACAATACACGGATCCATAAATCTATTTCTAACAATGTCACAATATCAAGAAATAGTATCCAGGATAAAGAAGAATATCTCAGCAATGAAGATCCACATGCTTTCATCAGCAGAAAGAAGCACTATTGTTCTTTGGATCTACAGATGATCAAGGATGACAAGGGTAATGAAGTGCTACCAAAATTCAAAGCACATCATAAAGGCATGCCCCTGCAGAGAGAAAAGAATGCCAGGTGAAATCACGAATTGATAAAAGCCGGACTCATTCAGAATCCAATTCAATTGGCATGTTCGGCCTTTTATGTAAATAAAAGGAGGAATGATAAGAGGCAAGAAAAGATGGTAGTAGATTATAAGCCTCTTAACAAGTATATAATCGCTGTCCAAAGATCCTATTCCAGCCTAAAGATGACATCCGAGAAGAATCAAAGGATCGCATGTGTATGCACAAAGAAGTTTGATCTAAAGAGCGGGTTTTGGCAGTGTTTCTACAAGACAAGGATATGTACAAAACCGCTTTCATTGTACTGTGGTCGCAGTATGAATGGAAGGTTCTTCCATTCGTCTCAAGACAAACTCCTTCTATATTTCGTAAGATCGTGGACAAAATCTTGGTGAGTTGTCGATTTCCTAATTGTTTACATTGATGACATTCTCATATTTTCTAAGTCACCTAAGGAGCATTTGACTCACTTAGAAAAGTTTTATGAGATCGTATATAAGAATGGGATCTCGCTTGTCTCCCACCAAAATGGAAATCTTTAAAGAAGAAATAGACTTCCTCGTATCCGTATAAGTTCGTGAACAATCTCTACGCAAAGAAGCATGTGATATCAAATATCAAATTTTCCGACTGCAGATCCTCGAGAAACAAAGAATCGCAGCTGCTTTCTTAGATGTATCAACTATGTCAGCTGGTTTTTACCGTAACATAAGAATGATCGTATCGCTAAATAGTAGGCTCAAGAAGAATGCTCCTGGATGGACTCAGGACATGACCAGAGCAGTACAGAGAATTAAAAAACAAGCACAGGAGCTCCCAGCAATGTCTCTTCCAGGACCTGGCAAGAAGATCATCGAATGTGACGCCAGCGAGCAATTTTGGGGAGCCGTGCTCAAGGAAAAGGCCGAGAATGATAAGGAGAAGGTATGTAGGTTTGCCTCAGGAGCTTTTCAAGGCTCTGAACTAAATTATCATTCCTCGCATAAGGAATTATTAGCTGCTAAGAAAGCCATAAAAGCTTTCTTGTTCTTCGTCCAGAATGAAGAATTTATTTTAAGATCTGACCTCAAAGATTTCGAAAAAGGTTAGATGGAGGAGATCCACTAATAAGGTGGCCTTCAACAGACTCCAAAGATGGGGTCTTTGGTTTGATAATTTTGAGTTCCGTAGAGCATATACTGTGGAAACAAAATGCTCTTGCAGATTTTGTCAATAGGAACTCAACACTTCAAGAAATATCAAGAGTTGTTACAAAGTTATCCATGAATCCCATGGCACTATATGGGATCATCGACATGCAAAGGCACAAATTGATGCATTAGTCCTTTCAGGACAACAGGATGTCACAAGAAGCTCAAACGCTTCTGGTTTCTAGAGATCTCATAACTACACAAGAGTTCGCAATGTCTGAACTTGAATGTAAACTTTATGATCCTGATATACCAGGTCATGAGTTTCATACTTTGCAAGAACCCTTGATCAAATGTTGCCTACATTGGCAATGGCGATCTCTTTATGCAGTCGAGCAACCGGATTTCCTACCTGTCGAAGGTCTCAGACTCAGGCAGCTGATACCGAGAAAGGACACATTGTGGCGGTTCGAGTTTTCAAGGATGTGGCCTGAAGAACATCCTCTGCAATCAGATATATGGAACCGACCTCCTTCCCTGGGAGACAGGAAGTACATCTCTTCTCACTTCAAGTACTTTCTTTCAAAATTTCTCCCTACTATGTTATCTAACTCTCCTCTGTTAAATGTGCATCCGGATACAAACTAGAAATGTTATCATTCAATGTAAGATCCCATGGTTTTAAAAGCACATTATTATATTAAGATCAATCACAGAATTTGGTGAAAGGCCAAATGCCACACTTTGAGGAGAATTCTTTCAGATCACACCATGGTCGTGGCGACCTCCTCGCTCCCGATCAAGACTCAAGATCCTCGATCACTACCTCTTTCCTACCAGCGCCATCTACAACCCGACAACGATGGAACAGCCTAGAATATCTCGTATATGGCCGAGAGCAACATGAGAGGTTACTTCTCGGAGCACCGACGAGAAATGATTCCACATCATCTTCGACGATGATGACCCCGATACCCAGACCCTCTCGTCCTCTTTCAATGATTTAGTGCGCTCCGCACTATCTCGCAAGTGATGATAGGCATGTTATCATCTTTTCTTTCCGTGATTCCTTCTTATCCTCGCTTTTAATAAAGTCATCCGGCTGAGCTTGGCTTCGGTAGTTATCCTTTCAGTGGTGCGTGGTGGACCCATAAGCATCTTTGTTGCTTTTCGCCCGCTGGGTCGTGGTCTTGCTTTTAGTGTGGGGTCGTGGTCTTCGCTTTTGGTGAGTGGGTCTGACTACTTTGGAATCTAACCGATTACCTCGGCTTTGGTTTCCGGCCTTCCCGTATCCGGTGAAAAGCTTTGAGTTGCTTATATAATAACAAGCAATCTCATTTCATTCACTACGCCGGATTTGGGAGATACATCTCGGAGTAGTAAGAAAGGAAGGATTTGTAATTCGAGTCTATAGATATAGCTCTTCATGTTTGTAAGTAAATAATGGTTCACTGCTCATGTACTCGCTGTAATTAATGGAAGTTCAAGTTATTAAATATAGATCATTTTGATGAGTTTGAGAACGCCTTTGATTGTGACGATGTGTTTGATGTGTAGTAATGATATTAGTAGATCTGTTTGGAGTAGATGCAGTAAATAGATATTCTCCTAGTATTTGGTCAAATTAATATGGTTGATATTGTCATATATGTCGTATTAATGGTCGAATCGAATATAAGTTAATGATCATTAATGAAAGATATTTGAAGATTATTTTGAGACAAGATGTGTTTACTATCGCATTAGGTGTGTAAAGGAAATATATCCACCTTGGAGTTATGTTACTATAATTCACATATATGGTCAGGTAGTTAAGAGTGGCGCAAAGCTAAGAAAGTGTGAAGTGTTGTTGTTTTTTAGAGTACATACATTATGTTTATAATGGTTTAGAGCCTTTTTATGGTATTGGATGTTTTTAGAGCTAAGAAAAGAGAATCGGACAGAGTACAATTTTCAGAGTTTCTTGAATCTTCATGTTTGATCGTGTTCTCAGGATACTTCCAGCCTTTGTGTAAACGCAAGTTCATATAAAGACCCATTCGATCTACAGTGTGGCTATCGCAACCGTAGAAGACGCCGTGTGTGTCAAAGCGCAACAAGAAGACGAAGTTTTTGCCCGAGGAGTGTCGTAGATCTTTGCTTCCTCGCTTGTAAGTCCCACAATGGGTCGATCACCCCCTGTAACCTCTACCGTAGATTCCGAAGATACTCCATTAATCACCTGTCTCGATGTTTTCTCGCTAATGAAGAGATTAGTATTCATGATGAGTCTAGTCCC
This sequence comes from Taxus wallichiana var. yunnanensis, assembly GCA_018340775.1. NCBI lineage: Eukaryota > Viridiplantae > Streptophyta > Pinopsida > Cupressales > Taxaceae > Taxus > Taxus wallichiana. The sequence goes on along the minus strand of CM031243.1, from coordinate 495,741,325 downwards.
ACACCCCGAGTGGCGACTCTCAGAAAGCATATAATGAAGTTTATTCCCATTTCAATAGATTCCAGTTATTAGCCTCAACAGTTTTTAAGACTAGAGAGTCAAGAATCCAAGTCTCACAGAGTAATAATTGTGAATATAATATCCCTTTAATCGATAGAGCAGATGTTAAATCCTTAAAGCGCCAAACCACATATAATTTGCCCATGCGGCCGTGTGTACAAATAGGATTACCCCTTTATTTCGCCGAGGTTCAATGCTAGTATTTTATGTTGTCTTATGGATTTACGTTTTGATAACTTTAAAGATAGTTTGTTACCGCAAACCAAACTCGGCCTTCATAACGGCCCTGTCTCTTTCGAAGTTTATCCAAACTACCCAGTTGTCCCTTACTAAAGAAGACCTTCTACAAGATGTGTTAAAACTCCATCTAGCTACCACAAAGCTTCAATATGCGCATAGGTTCTTCGTCATTCGCCATTCATTATAAAATCATTTACCGCTGTCAACACCACGAACTCCACTGTTAAACATGGCACGTCCAAAGGCAAGAAGTGGTGACACACGTGAACTTAGAAACCCAAAAGATGTAACCCGAGTTAATTTCTGGTCGACATCAAAGTCCCCAGAGAATGGACTCTTACAAAGAAATTTGTGCAAATCATTTCACCAAAGCTTCAAAATGCAAATCATGTAAATGTAAGGTAAAAACAATGTGACACTTAGCTTCGTAAGGAATTCGGGATGTCAAGTAACATCCGATAAATGCTGATGTAACAAGAAAGATTCTAATAATAAGCAATTCAAGAAGCTTCTACATCTTCTTATTTTACAAGCTTGGTGAACCATCTAAGCCACAAGAGACTAAGAAAGAAGATGAAAAGATATTTTTATGTAGCCATAGATCATTAACCCATGATCCTTCTACCGACTTTTTATGGTGTTCTGGGATTGCGAAAAACTAGTCGGGCCGTAAGTACGCCCTGCACAACGGCCTACAATTAACATGGCTTCAACAAGTACGAGGACTCAATTTCCTCCTACAGATCAAAGCATGAGCTGATTTCTCCGATGAAACTCAAAAAGCAAGATTCTCGTATCAAAGAGCAATAACAAGGAAATAGAGCCATCCAAAGCTCTAAAATGCTCAATCGACAACAAGGCTCTTCTAGCCTACACATGAAGAGGTAAGCTCTCATTCTCGAAAAGCTTTCAAGTTTGGAAAGAACACTTAAAGCTATAGAATTGAGAAAGAAAGGAGACACTCGCTGGGTGCTCTTAAGTTATTAAAAGTTATTAAATGCTAGATTTGATTCAAGACAAAGAATCAAGCTACTAAAGAACATAGAAAAATCAGCACAAAGTCTAGTACTACAAGCTTACACGCAGGTAGTCACACATGAGTTACGTATATCATAATTAAATGCCTCTTGTTGATCATACAAGCATAAATTTGGTCTCAAAAGAAAGGAGATACATTGGTGTTTTTACAATTATTAAATCATAAAGTAACCACACAAACCAATGAGCTAAGGTAGTCACACAGAGAGTCACGATATCAACCTTTTGGTTGATCATACAAGTTCAAAAGTACAATCATGATGTAACCACACAAAAATGAAAAGACACAAAGTGAAAATGAAAAGACACATAGAATAGATGATATCCAAAAGTGTCTAACTCAAGAGCTTCCCTAAGATCTTTCCAAAGATCAATGAGTCAATAAGAGGCTAACACCTAGAAAGAAGGTGATTGGTCTCAAGTTGCCTCATGGACAAGTCCAAAATCTTCGCCAATCCAACTCCAAAGAAGTCATACAAGGAAGTCTTAAGAGTATAAACCTTTGTTCTTCAAGGACAAAGAAGTAAATATGCTAAGATTGAGGGTATCGAATCTCACATCGAGAATCCGTAATTTCAACCACCGTATTTGATGAACATATGGGTGAGAGTAAGACTGTGCTTTCACCAACCACTAAGGTCTTCAAACCCTTCACCAAATTTCTACAGTAGTAATGTAAGTCTCGTGGGTCGAAATAAAGGAATTAATCCATGCAATGATAGGATGGGGCAATACCCAAAAGAAACCTATGGCGTAACACCTCAAAATATGGTCGCCACTATAGTAATGGCTTTGTTGGCATTCTGAAAGAATGGTGGGATCTTCTTCCCAACAAAGCAGTAAATCTTAGACACAGTTTCATCGGCCTCACAGCAGCTCTCTTATCGAGAATTCATCGGCAATATTGACGATGACAAAATGATGAACACAGCAATGTTCCTCCGTGCCCGCTTATGTGATATGACTCGCATCAAAGAATATCAATGCTTCATGCAGAAGCTATTTATATTACGCTCGTAATATAAACGATGAGACAATGCGTCTCCGTTATATTGAGTCATTTCCGCCTTTCATACACAATACGAAAGGCTACGATGGAATGAAGACCGCCGAATTAAGTTTCGGGCACATCAACCAGATTATAGATCGTCTGCAATGCCAAGATGCAAAGAAAATGGGAGCGCAAGCAAGCGCTCAAACACCAAAAAGCTCTCAAAGAATACTTTCGCAATCAAGATGCTTTAACCCTTTCGATGTTCAATTAGAAGTCCAATCTTCTCGCAAGAAATCTTCAGAAAGATTGTCTTTTTCAAAGGGGGTGAGTGGCGCGTAAAAGAAAAAAAAAAATACAGAGAGAGCTTCGTAAAAGGAAAATATAAAGAGTAGGCCCGAAAGGTAAGCCGTAACGAAATATAAATTTCGTAAGTATAAACACTTGGGTAAATCAAACAGTTTAAACCTACCGTTATATTTCAGTAAAGATGCTCATTATGCTAATCAAGCTGTCCACAGAGACATACGTAAAAAGGCAAAGCTAAGGTTAATGCCTTAAGCAGTAAAGGTATAGAAGAAGAAGAATATGCCTTTATTTTTCGATAATCGATAGTTTATCATCTCGATATATCTTATGTCTCCATCAAGGAGAAAATTGTAATAATATTTAAGCAAGCTTCATCAAGAAGATAGATCGATAGTGGGTATAGTTCTATTCCCTCCTTTACTCATTTCAAGATTAATATGGTATCTAACTTTGTTCATCCCACGATACCACAAGTGCAGACTTGCCGTAAGGCAAGTCAAAGTCTCCAAATCGATTTACGACACGCTTGTCCCCCTTGGGATACAACAAGAAAGATAGCCCCGCAAAAAGAACTTAGAAATCTGCAGGAGAAATATCTCGAGATGTAATGAATCGAGCAGAGCTGTGCACAAAGCAGAAATAAGTCAAACAAGAGCCCTTTCAAGCATTTCCGATAAGGCCTCCATTCCAAAGAAAGAGTCAAAGCAAAGACAGATTCCCACCCGGGGAAGGTTTGGAGCATGGCGTGGAAGAGGAAGAGGAACCAGCCCTCCCGTTTACTCCTCTTATGAGCCTGGACAGCTTTCGACAATCCAGCCTTCAAGGCAGATGTACAAGACACGGAGAAAATCCAGATCGAGCTACTTGAAGAAAGTGCTTCGCTAAGGCAATCAAGAATATAAGAAGTTTGGGTAGAAATCAAGAAGAAAATGAAAAAGAAGATTCCTCAGAGAATCTTCAAGAAGCATACCATAATTGGGCAAAGACAAGATGATCACCATCACACCAAAGGTATGTACATTAAGTCGCACCTGTAATCCCTTTATCGCAATCACTATATGCATTCCGAATATAAAGCCTTATGTATTTGATGCTATGATTGATACGGGTGCTGAGATTAGCTTAATCAGACAATATGCCATTCCTAGTGATTGTTGGGTTAACACCCACACTAAGATTAAGTTTGATAAACGGGAAGTTGTCTGTAAATACATGGCTAAGGTTAAATTAGATGTTGAAGGCATTCTATCGACATAAAATTTTATCAACATAATATGGAGAACTATGACTGCCTTCTCGAGTTGATTTTCTTCAAAGAATGTAATACATTCAAGATCTCCCGCAGACAAGATAATGCTATTTCAACCTCCTGCTTCTATACCAGAGATATTCTTTCCAGAGCATAGTTCCTTTACCTCGTAAGGTAAAGACAATAACATACACTGATTCATAAATCTATTTCTAACAATGTCACAATATCAAGAAATAGTATCCGTGATAAAGAAGAATATCCGCAAGTGAAGATCCACATGCCTTCATCAAAAGAAAGAAGCACTATTGTTCTTTCGATCTACAGATGATCAAGGATGACAAGGGTAATGAAGTGGTGCCAAAATTCAAGGCACATCACAGAGGTATGCCCCCTGCAGAAAGGAAAGAATGCCAAGGTGAAATTCGTAAATTAGTCAAAGCCGGATTCATTCAGAATCCAATTCACCTTGGCATGTTCGGCCTTTTATGTAAATAAAAGGAGTGAAATGATAAGAGGCAAGAAAAGATTGGTAGTGGATTACAAGCCTCTTAACAAATATAATCGCTGTCAAAGATCCTATTCCAAACTAAAGATGACATTACTCGAGAAGAATCAAAGGATCGCATGTGTAAAGCAAGTTTGATCTAAAGAGCGGTTTTTGGCGTGTGTTTCTACAAGATAAGGATACGTACAAAACCGCTTATCATTACTGTGGTCGTGATGAATGGAAGGTTCTTCCATTGGTCTCAAGACATGCCTCCTTCTATATTTCGTAAGATCATGGACAAAATCTTCGGTGAGTTGTTCGATTTCCTAATTGTTTACATATCGATGACATTCTCATATTTTCTAAATCACCTAAGGAGCATTTGACTCACTTAGAAAAGTTTTATGAGATCGTATATAAGAATGGGATCTCCGCTTGTCTCCCACCAAAATGGAAATCTTTAAAGAAGAAATAGACTTCCTCGTATCCGTATAAGTTCAGAACAATCTCTACGCAAAGCAAAGATGTGATATCAAATATTCGTAATTTTCCGACTGATCCTCGAGAAACAAAGAATTACGCAGCTGCTTTAGATGTATCAACTATGTCACGGTTTTTACCGTAACATAAGAACCGATCGTGTAATCGCTAAATAGTAGGCTCAAGAAGAATGCTCCCGGATGGACTCAGACATGACCAGAGCAAGACAAAGAATTAAAAACAAGCACAGAACTCCCAAAGAATGTCTCTTCCAGACCGGCAAGAAGATCATCGAATGTGACGCCAAACAACAATTTTGGGGAGCCGTGCTCAAGGAAAAGGCCGAGAATGATAAGGAGAAGGTATGTAGGTTTGCCTCGTGAGCTTTTCAAGGCTCAACTAAATTATCATTCCTCGCATAAGGAATTATTACCGCTAAGAAAGCCATAAAAGCTTTCTTGTTCTTCGCCCGTAATGAAGAATTTATTTTAAGATCTCGACCTCAAAGATTTCGTAAAAGGTTAGATGGAGGAGATCCAACTAATAAGGTGGCCTTCAAATGCACTCCAAAGATGGGGTCTTTGTTTGACAACTTTGAGTTCCGTAGAGCATATACTGTGGAAACAAAATGCTCTCGCAGATTTTGTAAGTAGAGAACTCAACACTTCAAAAAATATCAGTGTTACACAGGTAATCCATGAATCCCATGGAACTGTATGGGATCATCGATACGCAAAGGCACAAATTGATACATTAGTCCTTTCAGGACAACAGATGTCCCAAGAAGCTCAAACGCTTTCGGTTTCTAGAGATCTCATAACTACACAAGAGTTCGCAATGTCCGAACTTGAATGTAAACTTTATGATCCCGATATACCTGTGTCATGAGTTTCATACTTCGCAAGAACCTCGATCAAATGTTGCCTACACATCGCAATGGCGATCTCTTTATGCAATGAGCAACCGGATTTCCTACCGTCAAGGTCTCTGACTCAGCAATGATACCGAGAAAGGACACATTGTGGCGGTTCGAAGTTTTCAAGGATGTGGCCTCAAGAACATCCTCTCGCAATCGATATATGGAACCGACCTCTTTCCTCGGGAGACAGAAGTACATCTCTTCTCACTTCAAGTACTTTCTTTCAAAATTTCTCCCTACTATGTTATCTAACTCTCCTCTCGTTAAATGTGCATCCTGGGATACACTTAGAAATGTTATCATTCAATGTAAGATCCCATGGTTTGTAAAAGCACATTATTATATTAAGATCAATCACAGAATTTGGTTGAAAGGCCAAATGCCACACTTTGGAGGAGAATTCTTTCAGATCACACCATGGTCGTGCGACCTCTCGCTCCCGATCAAGACTCAAGATCTCGATCACTACCTCTTTCCTACCAGCGCCATCTACAACCCGACAACGATGGAACAGCCTAGAATATCTCGTATATGGTCGGAGCAACATGAGAGGTTACTTCCTCGGAGCACCGACGAGAAATGATTCCACATCATCTTCTCGACGATGATGACCCCGATACCCCAGACCCTCTCGTCCTCTTTCAATGATTTAGTGCGCTCCGCACTATCTGCATGATGATAGCATGTTATCATCTTTTCTTTCCGTGATTCCTTCTTATCCTCGCTTTTAATAAAGTCATCCGACAAAGCTTTTTCGTAGTTATCTATTTGTGGTGCGTGGTGGACCCATAAGCATCTTTGTTGCTTTTTTCGCCCGTTGGGTCGTGGTCTTGCTTTTTACAGGTGTGGGGTCGTGTCTCGCTGGTGAGTGGGTCAGACTCACTTTGGAATCTAACCGATTACCTCGGCTTCGGCTTTCCTGGGCCTTCCCGTATCCGGTGAAAAGCTTTGAGTTGCTTATATAATAGCAAGCAATCTCATTTCATTCACTACGCCGGATTTGGGAGATACATCCGGGAGTAGTAAGAAAGGAAGGATTTTAATTCTGAGTCTATAGATATAGCTCTTCATGTTTGTAAGTAAATATGGTTCACCTGCTCATGTACTTGCTTTAATTAATGGAAGTTTCAAGTTATTAAATATAGATCATTTTGATGAGTTTGAGAACGCCTTTGATCTCATTTACGATGTGTTTCGATGTTGTGGTAATGATATTAGTAGATTTGTTTGGAGAAGATGCAGAGATTGATATCTTATTAATATTTGGTCAAGATTAGAAATGGTTGATATTGTTATTTTACATATGTATGGTCAGTAGTTAAGAGTGCAGCAGTGTATGCGTAAGAAAGTGTGAAGTGTTGTTGTTTTTAAGTCACCGTTGTGTGTTAGAATGGTTTGAGCCTTTTTACAGCTTGGTATCGATGTTTTTATAGTTGGTATCGTGAGTCGTATTATGTTTTTAAAGTCGGGTATGTCAGTTGTGTTTTGTAGAGTCAGTACAAATAGGATTACCCCTTTATTTCGAATGGTTTCAAGCTAGTATTTTATGTTGTCTTGATGGATTTACGTTTTGATAGCTTTAAAGATAGAGAATTACCGACAGAGTACAATTTTCGTAAGAGCCTTCATAACGGCCCGTGTCTCTTTCGAAGTTTATCCAAACTACCCATATGTCCCATACTAAAGAAGACCTTCTACAAGATGTGTTAAAACTCCATCTAGCCTACCACAAAGCTTCGAATATGCGACAGATAGGTTCTTTTCGCCTCGCCATTCATTATAAAATCATTTACCGCTGTCAACAGTCCCACAACTCGATGCCTCCCGTAAACATGGCACGATCCAAAGGATAGAAGGCATGGTAACACGTGAACTTATGAAACCCAAAAGATAATTCATGAGTTAATTTCTGGTCCGACATCAAAGTCCTCAGAGAATGGATATAAAGAAATTTATTCCCATTTCAATAGACCTAAAGCTATTAAAATGCAAATCTGGTAAAGTAAAAACAATGTGACACTTAGTCTCACGAAGAATTAATGTGGAATGTAATATCCTTTAATCGACAGAGCAGATGTTAAACAAGAAAGATTCCGAATAACCACATTATAAATTTGCCTTCTACATCTTCTTATTTTACAAATTGGATGAACCATCTAATTTCCACAAGAGACTAGTAAAGAAGATGAAAAGATATTTTATGTGCCATAGATCATTAACCCATGATCCTTCTAACTTTTTTATGGTGTTGGGATTGCGAAATTAAAACTCGGCCTTCATAACGGCCCCTGCCTCTTTCAAGTTTATCCAAACTACCCAAAGGTCCCTTACTAAAGAAGGCCTACTATTAACATGGCTTCAACAACCCATCGAGGACTCAATTTCCTCCTACAGATGCGCATGAGCTGATTTCTCCGATGAAACTCATTAAAAGCATTTACCGCTGTATCAAAGAACCCAACAAGGAAATAGAGCCACGTCCAAAGCTCTAAAATGCTCAACTCGGACTAACAAGGCTCTTAGAAACCGCAAAAGAGGTAAGCTCTCATTCCGAAAAGCTTTCTCGAGTTTGGAAAGAACACTTAAAGCTATAGAATGGAGAAAGAAAGGAGATTTGTGCATATTGGTGCTTTACAAATTATTAAATTCTAGATTTAATAAAGTTGAGGAAACTTTAAAGAATCCAAACACAAAGACAAAGTATCAAACCATTCTAAGCTTACAGGTAATCACACTCTAGAGTCACAATATCATCCACCTTTTTTCGATCATACACTTGGTCTCAAAAGTACAATCATAGCCTTTATGATATAGTAACATATACCAAGGTGGTCATGAGTTTCATACTTTAAGAACCTCGATCAAATGTTGCCTACATCAAGCAATGGCGATCTTTATGCGCAAAATAATCTTCGGATTTCCAAATCATTAAGGTCTAAGACTCATATTCCAAGCTCACCATTAATACGACATAAAGGACACATTGTGGCGGTTCGAGTTTCCAAGGATGTACTCAGAGAACATCCTCTCGCAATCTATATATGGAACCGACCTCCTTCCTACAGACAGGAAGTACATCTCTTCTCACTTCAAGTACTTTCTTTCAAAATTTCTCCTCTAAGTTATCTAATCTCCTCTGTTAAATGTGCATCCGGATACATTCACTAGAAATGTTATCATTCAATGTAAGACCCATGGTTACTTACAAACATGAAAAGCACATTATTATATTATCCTCTTCTCCTTCAGATCAATCACAGAATTTGGTGAAAGGCCAAATGCCACACTTTGAGGAGAATTCTTCGCAATCACACCATGGTCGTTTCCTCGCTCCCGATCAAGACCAAGATCCGATCACTACCTCTTTCCTACCAAAGCGCCATCTACAACCCACAACGATGGAACAAGCTAGAATATCTCGTATACCCCACACGGGAGCAAGAGAGGTTACTTCCTGGGGAAAAGCAACAAAAGATGATTCCACATCATCCACGATGATGACAAAGGATAACCACTGACCTCAAGCCCTTGGATGAATAATTTAGTGCGATAAGCAGGAATCTCGAAAGAAAAGATGATAGGCATGTTATCATCTTTTCTTTCCGTGATTCCTTCTTATCCTAAATTTTCAAAAAGTCAGAGGGTCCTGATGCTTCATCATTGTCAAGATGAGTTATCATTTTCAGGGTGCGTGGTGGACCCATAACATCTTTGTTGCCTACCATATACGTAGTGTCTTGCTTTTAGTGTGGGTCGTCGTTGCTTTTAGTGAGGGGTCAGACTCAGAGGAATCTAACCGATTATCAAGGATCTTCTGTCTCGATCAGAGCAGGAGGTCCCGTATCCATGGTGAAAAGCTTTGAGTCCTTTATATAATGTGGCAATCTCATTTCATTCACTACCCTGGATTTGGGAGATACATCTGAGTATAGAAAGGAAGATTTTTACAAACCATGAGTCTATAGATATAGCTCTTCATCCTGGATAAGTAAATAATGGTTCACTGAGGAGAGTTAGATAACTTAATGGAAGTTGAAGTTATTAAATATAGATCATTTTGATGAGTTTGAGAATGTACTTTGCCTTGGAAGGATTTTTCCATATATCCGATGTCAGAGTAATGATATTAGCCAGATCTGTTTCGGGAGTAGATGCAAATAGATGTGTCCTAGTATTTGGTCAATTAATATGGTCTGAGACACTTCGATATGTCGTATTAATGGTCGCTCGACCGAATATAAGTTAATGATCATTAATGATTTAGCAAGATATTTCAAGATTATTTTGAGATTTAAGATGTGTTTACTATCGTATCAGGTGTGGTAAAGGAAATATATCCACTTTGGAGTTATGTTACTATAATTCCATATATGGTCGGTAGTTAAGAGTGGCAAGACTGCAGTAAGAAAGTGTGAAGTGTTGTTGTTTTTTAGAGTTCAGATTATGTTTAGAATGGTTTCGAGCCTTTCTATTATTGGGTATCGATGTTTTTAAAGTCAGTTCTCAACTTTTTAAAGTTAGAATTTTAAGCTTGTGAAAGACCGCACAAATTCCTTTCAAGAGTCCATTCTCTGGGACTTTGATGTCTTTCCAGAAATTAACTTGTTCTATCTTTGGGTTTCTAAGTTCACGTGTGTCACCACGCTATCGCATTTTGAGCGTGCCATGTTGGCTCATTGGGTTCATCGGTGTACTGTGTTACCAGCTTTAAATGATTTTATAATGAATGGCAAATGACAAGAACCTATGCGCATATTCAAGCTCGTGGTAACTAGATGGAGTTTTAACACATCTGTAGGTCTTCTTTAAGTAAGGGGACACCGGGTAGTTTGGATAAACTTCGAAAGAGACACCATAAAAAGTTATGAAGGCATGGGTTAATGATCTATGGCTAACAAACTATCTTTAAAGTTATCAAAACGTAAATCCATAAGACAACATAAAATACTCATTCAAAACCTCGCGAAATAAAGGGGTAATCCCTATTTGTACACACCGCTTCGACATGGGCAAATTTATATGTGGTTCGACGCTTTAAGGATTTAACATCCGAATTCTATCAATTAAAGGGATATTATATTCACAATTATTACTCGTGAGACTTGGATTGCATTTTCTAGTCTTAAAGGCCGCTGAGGCTAATAACTCGGAATCTATTCAAATGGGAATAAACTTCATTATATGCTTTCTAGGAAGTCGCCACTCAGAGTGGGACTAGACTCATCATGAATACTAATCTTCTTCATTAATCGAGAAAACATCGACGTGTGTCACCACGATTAATGGAGTATCTTGATCTACAGAGGTTTAACGGGGACCGATCACCATGTGGGACTTACAAGCAATGAAGCAAAGATCTACGACACTCCTGAGCAAAACTCGCGCATATTCAAGACACACTGGCTCTACTTGGCCATGCGATTTTAACACATCGTAGATCGAATGGGTGCTATATGAACTTGCGGTTTACTGATAAAGGCCGGAAGTATCACGACACGATCAAACATGAAGATTCAAGAAACTCAAAATTGTACTGTCCGATTCTTTAAAGCTTATACCAACGTAAATTTAAAAACATCCAATACCAATAAAAAAGGCTCAAACCATTCTAAAATAAATAATCCCTACAGACTCTAAAAAAACAACAACACTTCACAACTTTAAAAACATAATACAAACGATACCAACTATAAAAACATCCAATACCAACCGTAAAAAGGCTCAAACCATTCTAAACACAAACAAGATTTAAAAACAACAACACTTCACACTTTCTTCTCGCATACACCGCCACTCTTAACTACCAACCATACATATGTAAAATAACAATATCAACCATTTCTAATCTTGACCAAATATTAATAAGATATCAATCTCTGCATCTTCTCCAAACAAATCTACTAATATCATTACCACAACATCAAACACATCGTCTGAATCAAAGACGTTCTCAAACTCATCAAAATGATCTATATTTAATAACTTCAAACTTCCATTAATTCTGGCAAGTACATGAACAGACTGAACCAATATTTACTTACAAACATGAAGAGCTATATCTATAGACTCGATTCTCAAATCCTTCCTTTCTTCTACTCCGTATGTATCTCCCAAATCCAAACAGAGTGAATGAAATGAGATGCGCTATTATATAGGCAACTCAAAGCTTTTCACCGGATACGGAAGACCGGAAACCGGCCGAGGTAATCGGTTAGATTCCAAAGTGAGTACACCCACTCACCAAAAGCAAGACACGACCCCACACAAAGCAAGACACGACCCAACGGGCCGAAAAGCAACAAAAGATGCTTATGGGTCCACCACGCACCACAAAGGATAACTACCGACAACAAGCTCGCTGTTTGATGACTTTATTAAAAGCAGGATAAGAAGGAATCCCGAAAGAAAAGATGATAACATGCCTATCATCATGATGATAAAGTGAGCGCACTAAATCATTCAAAGAGGACAGAGGGTCCTGGATCGTCAGTGGTCATCATCGCCAAGATGATGTGGAATCATTTCTCGTGCTGCTCCAGAAGTAACCTCTCATGTCGCTCCACCATATACGAGATATTCTAGCTGCTCCATCGTCTGTCGTTCAGTAGATGGCGCCTGGTAGAGAAAGAGGTAGTGATCAAGGATCTTCGTGTCTTGATCGGGGAGCAGGAGGTCGCACGACCATGGTGTGATGCGTAAGAATTCTCCTCCAAAGTGTGGCATTTGGCCTTTCAACCAAATTCCCGTGATTGATCTTAATATAATAATGTGCTTTTACAAACCATGGGATCTTACATCAATGATAACATTTCTACCAGTATCCTGGATGCACATTTAACAGAGGAGAGTTAGATAACTTAAGAGGGAGAAATTTTCAAAGAAAGTACTTCAAGTGAGAAGAGATGTACTTCCCGCCTCCCTGTGGAAGGAGGTCGGTTCCATATATCGATTGGCAGAGGATGTTCTTCGTGCCACATCCTCAAAACTCGAACCGCCACAATGTGTCCTTTCTCAGATCACCGCCCGAGTCCGAGACCTTCGATGTAGGAAATCCGGCCGCTTCGACCGCATAAAGAGATCGCCATTGCAATGTAGGCAACATTTCGATCAAGGGTTCTCGCAAAGTATGAAACTCATGATCCGGTATATCAGATCATAAAGTTTACATTCAAGTTCGTATATCGAATAACTCGTGTAGTTATGAGATCTCTGTAAACCGTAAGCGCTTGAGCTTCTTGTGACATCCTCGTTGTCACAAAGGACCAATGCATCAATTTCAGGTTTTCGCATGTCGATGATCCCATATAAAGCCATGGGATTCATGGATAACCCGTAACACCGATATTTTCAAGTGTTGAGTTCCTCGCCGACAAAATCTCGCAAGAGCATTTTGTTTCCCGGTATATGCTCTACCCGAACTCAAAGTTGTCAAACCAAAGACCCCATCTGGAGTCTGTCAAGGCCACCTTATTAATGGATCTCTCCATCTAACCTTTTTCTCAAATCTTTGAGGTCGATCTTAAAATAAATTCTTCATTCTCGACGAAGAACAAGAAAGCTTTTATGGCTTTCTTTAAGAATTTAATAATTCCCATGCGAGGAATGATAATTTAACTCGAGCCTCGAAAAGCTCCCCGAGGCAAACCTACATACCTTCTCCTTATCATTCTCATTTTTTTCTTGAGCACGGCTCCCAAAATTGTTTCGCCGCGCCACATTCGATGATCTTCTCGCAGTCCCGAAGAGACATCACGGAGCTCCCGTGCTTGTTTTTAATTCTTCAGATCGCTCCGGTCATGTCCCGAGTCCATCCAGAGCATTCTTCTTGAGCCTACTATTTAAGAAGACACGATCACCGCTATGTTCTCGTAAAACCAAAGAACATAGTTGATACATCCTAAGAAACGCACGTGCAATTGCTGCTTTCTCAAGGATCTCGTCAGAAAATTCAATATTTGATATCACATGCCGCCGCATGTAGATTGTTCTCGAACTTATACTTGATACCAAGGAAGTCTATTTCTTCTTTAAAGATTTCCATTTTCGTGGGAGACAAGCAGATCCCATTCTTATATACAGCCTCATAAAACTTTTCTAAATGAGTCAAATGCTCCTTAGGTGACTTAGAAAATATGAGAATGTCATCAATGTAAACAATTAGGAAATCGACAACTCACCGAAGATTTTGTCCATGATCTTCAAATATGTATGAGCTGTTTGAGACCAAATGGAAGAACCTTCCATTCATACCGACCACTCAGTACAATGAAAGCGGTTTTGTACATATCCTTGTCTTCAGAAACACCGCCAAAACCCGCTCTTTAGATCAAACTTGCTATACACATGCGATCCTTCGATTCTTCTTAATGTCATCTTTAGTCGAATAGATGTTGACAAGACAGCTTATATACTTGTTAAGAGGCTTATAATCCACTACCAATCTTTTTTTCGCTCTTATTCTGCTCACTCCTTTTATTAACATAAAAGGCCGAACATGCCTAAGGTGAATTGGATTCTCGAATGAGTCCAGCTTTTACTAACTTCTCGAATTTCACCTCGCATTCTTTTCTCTCGCAGGGGCATGCCTTTATGATGTGCTTTGAATTTTGGTAAAGACTTCATTACCCTTGTCATCCTTGATCATCCGTAGATCCAAAGAACAATAGTGCTTCTTTCTTTTCATGAAGGCATGTGGATCTTCACCGCAGATATTCTTCTTTATCCCGGATACTATTTCTTCAATATCGACAAAGATTGTTAGAAATAGATTTATGGATCCTGTGTATTACATAATGCCTTTACCTTCTCGAGGTAAAGGAACTATGCTCTGGAAAGAATATCTCCCGGGTATAGAAACAGGAGGTTCAAATAGCATTATATCTGTTTCCGGGAGATGCCGAATGTATTACATCATTCAAGAAAATCAACTCCAAGAAGACACATATAATTCTCATGTTATGTTGATAGAATTTATGTCAATAATGTCCTTCAACATCTAATTTAACCTTAGCCACGATTATACGCACTACTTCTTTATCAAATTTCGATCTTAGTGTGAGTGTTAACCCAACAATCACTAGGAGAGCATACTGTCTCGATTAGGCTAATCTCAAGACTCCGTGTCAATCATAAAGATCCAATACATAAGGCTTTATACTCTAATGCATATAGTGATTGCGATAAAGGGATTCAGGTGCAACTTAATGTACATACCTTGGGTGGGCCGTGATGGCCGATCATCTTGTGGCCGCCAAATTATGGTATGTTTCTTCAAGATTCTCTCGTGGAATCTTCTTTTTCTTTTTCTTCTTCGCCTACATCACTTGCTATATTCTTTCGCCTTGCCTTTAGCAAGCACTTTCTCAAGTAGCTCAATCCTGGATTTTCTCCAGTCTTGACATCCGCCTTGCCGGGATTGTCTCAAGACTGTCCGGCTCATAAGAGGAGTAAACAGAGGATCGGTTCCTCTTCCTCTTCCACGCCATGCTCCAAACCTTCCCCGGTGGGAATCTGCTTTCGCTCGACTCTCACTGGAATGGAGACCTTATCGGAAATGCTTCAAAGGGCTCTTCGCTTCAGCTTCACTTCTGCTGCACAGGCTCGGCTCGCTCCAATTCATTCTGTCTCGTATATTTGTCCGCAGATTTCTAAGTTCTTTTCAGCAGGCTATCTTTCTTGTTGTATCCCAAGGGGGACAATCACATAGATCGATCGAGACTTTCAACTGCCTTCGAGCAAGTCCGCACTGGTGGTATCATGGGATGAACAAAGTTAGATACCATATTAATATCGAAATGAGTAAAGGAGGGAATAGAACTATACCCACTATCGCATTTATCTTCTTCTCGATGAAGCTTCTAAATATTATTACAATTTTCTCCTTCAATGGAGACATAAGATATATCGATGATAAACTATCAAAGGTTTCGTAAATAAAGGCATATTCTTCTTCTTCTATACCTTTACCGCTTAAGGCATTAACCTTAGCTTTGCCTTTTCTCGTATGTCTCTGGACACCGACAAGCATAATGAGCATCTTTCGCAAATATAATGTAGGTTTAAACCTGTTTGATTTACCCAAGTGTTTATACTTACGAAATTTATATTTCGCTCGGGCTTACCTTTCTCGAATCGCTTCTTTATATTTTCCTTTTTCGAATCAAGCTCTCTCGTATTTTTTTCTTTTTTTTTTCTCGCCGCCACTCACCCCTCAAAAAGACAATCTTTACAAGAAGATTTCTCGCGAGAAGATCGACTTCTAATTTCGAACATCCAAAGGGTTCTAAAGCATACCGATTGCAGAAAGTATTGCCGAGAGCTTTTTGTGTTTCAACGTCACTTGCTCCCATTTTTTTCGCACATCTTGGCATCGACCGATCTATAATCTGCCGATGTGCCCAAACTTAATTCGCGGTCTTCATTCCACGATAGCCTTTTCAGACAGGTAAAGAAAGAAAGGCGGAAATGACTCAATATAACGAGACGATTGCCTCATCGTTAATATTACTCGAATCGTAATATAGCTTCTCGCATTTAAGCATCGATATTCCTTTACGCGAGTCATATCACATAAGCGAGCTCGAGGAACATAAAGCAGTTGTTCATCATTTTGTCATCGCCAATATGCCGATGAATTCTCTCGATAAGAGTCGCTTTGTGAGGCCGCAAGTGAAACTCGTGTCTAAGATTTCGCTTGTTGGGAAGGACATCCCACCATTCTTTAAGAATGCCTACAAAGCCATCACTATAGTGGTAAGCCTATATTTTGAGGTGTTCTCGCCATAGGTTTCTTTTGGGTATTGCCCATCCAATCATCGCATGGATTAATTCTTTTATCTCACCACGAGACTTACATTCTACTCAGTAGAAATTTGGTCAAGGGTCTCGAACCTTAGTGGTAGATCTGAAGCCTGAGTACTACTCTCACCCATATGTTCATCAAATACAGTGGTCAAATTCGGATTCTCAATGTGAGATTCAAGACCCTCAATGCTTAAGATATTTACTTTTTGTCCTCAAGAACAAAGGTTTATACTCTTCTAAGACTTCCTCGTATGACTTCTTTGGAGTCGATCGCAAGATTTTGGACTTCGTCCACGAGACAACTTGAGACCAATCACCTTCTTTCCTAGGTGTTAGCCTACTATTCAACTCATCGATCTTTGGAAAGATCTGGGAAGTTCTTGAGTTAGACACTTTTGGATATCATCTATTCTACTCGTGTGTCTTTTCATTTTCATCCTCGAATCTTGTGACAAACCGACTCTATTAGCTCATTGGTTTGTGTGGTTAGCTATGATTGTACTTTTGAGTTTGATGTCGGATGATATCCTGTGACTCTCGCGGTGACTACCTCTGGTAAGCTTGTCAGGCTATATGATGTGCTTTCTATTCTTTGATTCCTCAACTTTATTAAATCTAGAATAATTGTAAAACCGTATGATCAATTCTACAAGCTTTAAGTGTTCTTTAGATTGGTTTGTGTGGTTATCGCTATGAACTTTTGAGACCAATGTGTGATGGATGATATCGTGACTCTCCTGTGACTACCTCAGTAAGCTTCAGCCTATACTTCAGTGCCGTGCTTTCTATGTTCTTTACTCGATTCTTCAACCGAATCAAATCTAGCATTTAATAACTTAAGAGCACCAAATAGTTGTCTCCTTTCTTTCTCAATTCTATAGCTTTAAGTGTTCTTTCCAAACTGAAAGCTTTTCGTAATGAGAGCTTACCTCTTCATGTGTACTAAGAGCCTTGTTGGTCCAGCTTGAGCATTTTAGAGCTTTGATGGCTCTATTTCCTCGCTGATCGCTTTCGATACTGTAATCGCTTTTTGAGTTTCATCAGAGAAATCAGCTCATGCCGATCTCGTAGGAGGAAATTGAGTCCTCGTATTATGCAAGCCATGTTAATTGTAGGCCCGCTGACAGGGGCGCATTTCGATCGACAGTTTTTCGCAATCCAACACCATAAAAAGTCAAGTAGAAGGATCATGGGTTAATGATCTATGGCTACATAAAAATATCTTTTCATCTTCTTTACTAGTCTCTCGTGGCTTAGATGGTTCACCAATCGTAAAATAAGAAGATGTAGAAGTTACCAACCGCTTCTATTCGTAATCTTTCGTTTCGCCACCGCGATGTTCTCGCCAACATCCAATTCCTTCAAGCTAAGTGTCACATTGTTTTTACCTTTCTACCGCAGCTTGCATTTTCAAGCTGGGCCGAGAAATGATCGCACAAATTTCTTTCGCAAGAGTCCATTCTCTGGGACTTTGATGTCGCATCAGAAATTAACTCGAGGTTCTATCTTTTGGGTTTCTAAGTTCACGTGTGTCACCACGCCATCGCTTTGACGACGTGCCATGTTTAACAAATTGGGTTCATGGTGTCAATGACTGTGCAAATGATTTTATAATGAATGGCAAATGGACAAGAACCTATGCGCATATTCAAGCCTGTGGTAGCTAGATGGAGTTTTAACACATCTTGTAGAAGGTCTTCTTTAGTAAGGGACACTGGGTAGTTTGATAAACTTCGAAAGAGACAGGCTAAGCATGAAGGCGCATTGGATCAACAAGCTAACAAACTATCTTTAAAGTTATCAAAACGTAAATCCATAAGACAACATAAAATACTAAAGATTCAAACCTCTACGAAATAAAGGGGTAATCCCTATTCAGTACACAATGACATGGGCAAATTTATATGTGGTTCGACGCTTTAAGGATTTAACATCCGCTTCTATCAATTAAAGGGATATTATATTCACAATTATTACTCGTGAGACTTGGATTATCGACTTCTAGTCTTAAAGACTGCTGAGGCTAATAACTCGGAATCTATTCAAATGGGAATAAACTTCATTATATGCTTTCCTAGAAGTCGCCACTCAGAGTGGGACTAGACTCATCATGAATACTAATTTCTTCATTAATCGAGAAAACATCGACAAATCGATTAATGGAGTATCTTCTAATCTACAGAGAGGTTCGGGGGACCGATCACCATTGTGGGACTTACAAGCAAGGAAGCAAAGATCTACGACACTCCTGCAAAAACTCGCCTTATCTGTTGCGCTCGACACACGGCGTCTTACGGTTGCGATAAGCCACACCGTAGATCGAATGGGTGCTATATGAACTGCGTTTACACAAAGGCCGGAAGTATCACGTAACACGATCAAACATGAAGATTCAAGAAACTCAAAATTGTACTCTGTCCGATTCTCATAGCTCTAAAAACATCCAATACCAACTTTAAAAACATACCATTCTAAACACAATATAAAGCCTTCATTCTAAAAAAACAACAACACTTCACATTCTCTTTTCTTCGCATACACCGCCACTCTTAACTACCAACCATACATATGAAAATAAAAACATCCAATACCCAAGGTGGATAAACCATTCTACAACACAAAGACGACTTAAAAAACACAAGAACACTTCACACTTTCTTCTTCAAATATACCAAATCATTAATGATCATTAACTATTCCAACCATACATATGACATATACAATATCAACCATTTTAATCTTGACCAAATATTAATAAGATATCAATTCTCGCATCTTCTCCGAACAAATCTACTAATATCATTACTACAACATCAAACACATCGTCTGAATCAAAGACGTTCTCAAATTCATCAAAATGATCTATATTCAATAACTTCAAACTTCCATTAATTCCGCAAGTACATGAACAGATCGAACCATTATTTACTTACAAACATGAAGAGCTATATCTATAGACTCGAACTCAAATCCTTCCTTTCTTCTACTCCAGATGTATCTCCCAAATCCAACAGAGTGAATGAAATGAGATCGCGCTTATTATATAGGCAACTCAAAGCTTTTCACCTGGGATACGGAAGACCGAAACCGGCCGCAGGTAATCGGTTAGATTCCAAAGTGAGTACAGCCCACTCACCAAAAGCAAGACACGACCCCACACTAAAAGCAAGACACGACCCAACGGGCCGAAAAGCAACAAAAGATGCTTATGGGTCCACCACGCACCACAAAGGATAACTACCGACAACAAGCCTGTCGGATGACTTTATTAAAAGCAGGATAAGAAGGAATCCTGGAAAGAAAAGATGATAACATGCCTATCATCATGACAGATAGTGCGGAGCGCACTAAATCATTCAAAGAGGACAGAGGGTCCTGGACTGTCAGGGTCATCATCGTCAGAAGATGATGTGGAATCATTTCTCGTCGGTGCTCCAGGAAGTAACCTCTCATGTTGCTCCAGCCATATACGAGATATTCTAGTTGCTCCATCGTTGTCGTCAGAGATGGCGCCTGGTAGAAAGAGGTAGTGATCAAGGATCTTCAGGTCTTGATCAGGAGCAGGAGGTCGCACGACCATGGTGTGATGCAGAAGAATTCTCCTCCAAAGTGTGGCATTTGGCCTTTCAACCAAATTCCCGTGATTGATCTTAATATAATAATGTGCTTTTACAAACCATGGGATCTTACATCAATGATAACATTTCTAGTCGTATCCGGATGCACATTTAACAGAGGAGAGTTAGATAACATAAGAGGGAGAAATTTCAAAGAAAGTACTTCAAGTGAGAAGAGATGTACTTCCCGTCTCCAGTGGAAGGAGGTCGGTTCCATATATCCGATCAGCAGAGGATGTTCTTCGTGCCACATCCTCAAAACTCGAACCGCCACAATGTGTCCTTTTCTGCATCACCGCCCGAGTCCGAGACCTTCGGACTGTAGGAAATCCCAGGTTGCTCGACCGCATAAAGAGATCGCCATCGCAATGTAGGCAACATTTGATCAAGGGTTCTTGCAAAGTATGAAACTCATGACCTCGGTATATCGTGATCATAAAGTTTACATTCAAGTTCGTATATCATAACTCTTGTGTAGTTATGAGATCTCTAAACCGTAAGCTGCATTTGAGCTTCAGTGACATCCTCGTTGTCACAAAGGACTAATGCATCAATTTGTGTTTCGCATGTCGATGATCCCATATAAGGCCATGGGATTCATGGATAACCCGTGTAACACCGATATTTCAAGTGTTGAGTTCCTCGCCGACAAAATCTGCAAGAGCATTTTGTTTCCCCGGTATATGCTCTACCCGAACTCAAAGTTGTCAAACCAAAGACCCCATCTTTGGAGTCTCTGTCAAGGCCACCTTATTAGCCGGATCTCCTCCATCTAACCTTTTTCTCAAATCTTGAGGTCGATCTTAAAATAAATTCTTCATTCTCGATTTAAGAACAAGAAAGCTTTTATGGCTTTCTTAAAGCAGCCTAATAATTCCCCATGCGAGGAATGATAATTTAAGTTCGAGCCTCAAAAGCTCCCGAGGCAAACCTACATACCTTCTCCTTATCATTCTCGGCCTTTTTCTTGAGCACGGCTCCCCAAAATTGCTTCGGCCAAGGCCACATTCGATGATCTTCGCAGTCCCTGGAAGAGACATCTTTGGGAGCTCCCGTGCTTGTTTTTTTAATTCTCAGATCAGCTGCTCCGGTCATGTCCCGAGTCCATCCAGAGCATTCTTCGAGCCTACTATTTAAGAAGACACGATCACCGCTATGTTCGTAAAAACCAAAGAACATAGTTGATACATCCTAAGAAACGCCGCAATTGCTGCTTTCTCAAGGATCCGGTCAGAAAAAAATATTTGATATCACATGCCGCCGCATGAGATTGTTCTCGAACTTATACTGATACCAAGGAAGTCTATTTCTTCTTTAAAGATTTCCATTTTGGTGGGAGACAAGCAGATCCCATTCTTATATACAGCCTCATAAAACTTTTCTAAATGAGTCAAATGCTCCTTAGGTGACTTAGAAAATATGAGAATGTCATCAATATAAACAATTAGGAAATCGCATAACTCACCGAAGATTTTGTCCATGATCTTCGAAATATGAAGGAGCTGTTTGAGACCAAATGGAAGAACCTTCCATTCATACTCGACCACCTGCATACAATGAAAGCGGTTTTGTACATATCCTCATCTTGTAGAAACACCGCCAAAACCCGCTCTTTAGATCAAACTTGCTATACACATGCGATCCTTCGATTCTTCTCGTAATGTCATCTTTAATTTGGAATAGATGCTTCGGAAATAGCTTATATACTTGTTAAGAGGCTTATAATCCACTACCAATCTTTTTCGCTCTTATTCTGCTCACTCCTTTTATTTACATAAAAGGCCGAACATGCCTAAGGTGAATTGGATTCGAATGAGTCCAGCCTTTTACTAATTTCAATTTCACCTCTGGCATTCTTTCTCTCTCGCAGGGGCATGCCTTTATGATGTGCTTTGAATTTTGGTAAAGACTTCATTACCCTTGTCATCCTTGATCATCCGTAGATCCAAAGAACAATAGTGCTTCTTTCTTTTCATGAAGGCATGTGGATCTTCACGCAGATATTCTTCTTTATCCGGATACTATTTCTTCAATATGACAAAGATTGCTAGAAATAGATTTATGGATCCGTGTAAGATTAATGTACTTTACCTTCGAGGTAAAGGAACTATGCTCTCGAAAGAATATCTCCGGGTATAGAAACAGGAGGTTCAAATAGCATTATACTGTTCTCGGGAGATCTTTGAATGTATTACATATCTTTGTAGAAAATCAACTCCGAGAAGACAATATAGTTCTTCCATGTTATGTTGATAGAATTCTATGTCAATAGAATGTCCTTCAACATCTAATTTAACCTTAGCTTATTGATTTACTGACTACTACTCTCTTTTATCAAATCGATCTTAGTGTGAGTGTTAACCCAACAATCACTAGGGAGAGCATCTTGTCGATTAGGCTAATCTCAAGACTCAGTGTCAATCATAAGATCCAATACATAAGGCTTTATATTCGGAATGCATATAGTGATTGCGATAAAGGGATTCTCAGGTGCAACTTAATGTACATACCTTTTTGTGATGGCCGATCATCTGCACGCCAAATTATGGTATGCTTCTTCAAGATTCTCTCGTGGAATCTTCTTTTCTTTTTCTTCTTCAAACTACTAAACTGCTTATATTCTTCAATCGCTTTAAGAAGCACTTTCTCAAGTAGCTCGATCCTCGGATTTTCTCCAGTGTCTGTACATCCGCCTTGAAGCTGGATTGTCTCAAGATTGTCCGGCTCATAAGAGGAGTAAACAGAGGATCGGTTCCTCTTCCTCTTCCACGCCATGCTCCAAACCTTCCCCGGTGGGAATCTGTCGCTCGACTCTCTGCTGGAATGGAGGCCTTATCGGAAATGCTTCAAAGGGCTCTTCTGCTTTGCCTTCACTTCTGCAGGCTCGGCTCGCTCCAATTCATTCTGTCTCGTATATTTGTCCCGCAGATTTCTAAGTTCTTTTCAGTAGGCTATCTTTCTTGTTGTATCCCAAGGGGGACAATCACATAGATCGACGAGACTTTCAACTTGCTTTCGAGCAAGTCTCGCACTGGTGGTATCATGGGATGAACAAAGTTAGATACCATATTAATATCGAAATGAGTAAATGAGGGAATAGAACTATACCCACTATCGCATTATCTTCTTCTCGATGAAGCATGCTGAATATTATTGCAATTTTCTCCTTCAATGGAGACATAAGATATATCAGATGATAAACTATCAGTGTCAGAAATAAAGGCATATTCTTCTTCTTCTATACCTTTACTGCTTAAGGCATTAACCTTAGCTTTGCCTTTTTCTGTATGTCTCTGTGGACACTGATTAGCATAATGAGCATCTTTGCAAATATAACAGGTAGGTTTAAACCTGTTTGATTTACCCAAGTGTTTATACTTACGAAATTTATATTTCGTTCTGGGCTTACCTTTCTGGAACTGCTCTTTATATTTTCCTTTTCTGAACTGCTCTCTGTATTTTTTCTTTTTCTTTTTCTGCCGCCACTCACCCCCTTTTGAAAAAAGACAATCTTTACAAGAAGATTTCTCGCGAGAAGATCGACTTCTAATTCTCGAACATCCAAAGGGTTCTAAAGCATACCGATTGCAGAAAGTATTCAGTTGAGAGCTTTTTGGTGTTTCAACGCACATTGCGCTCCCATTTTTTTCGCACATCTCTTGGCATTGACCGATCTATAATCTGCCGATGTGCCCGAAACTTAATTCGCGGTCTTCATTCCATGCATGGCCTTTTCAGTATTGTGTAGCAAAGAAAGGCGGAAATGACTCAATATAACGGAGACGATTGTCTCATCGTTAATATTACTCGAATCCGTAATATAGCTTTCGCATTTAAGCATCGATATTCCTTTATGCGAGTCATATCACATAAGCGAAGCTCGAGGAACATAAAGCAGTTGTTCATCATTTTGTCATCGCCAATATGCCGATGAATTCTCTCGATAAGAGCAGCCGCGTGAGGCCAGTGAAACTCGTATCTAAGATTTCGCTTTGTTGGGAAGGACATCCCACCATTCTTTAAGAATGCCTACAAAGCCATCACTATAGTGGCAGCCTATATTTTGAGGTGTTCTCGCCATAGGTTTCTTTTTGGGTATTGCCTCATCCTATCATTGCATGGATTAATTCTTTTATCTCACCATTGAGACTTACATTCTACTCATGTAGAAATTGGTCAAGGGTCGAACCTTAGTGGTAGACTGGAAGTCTGAGTACTGCTCTCACCCATATGTTCATCAAATACAGTGGTCAAATTTGGATTCTCAATGTGAGATTCAAGACTTCAATGCTTAAGATATTTACTTCTTTGTCCTCAAGAACAAAGGTTTATACTCTTCTAAGACTTCCTCGTATGACTTCTTTGGAGTGGATTGGCAAGATTTTGGACTTCGTCCACGAGACACCTGTGACCAATCACCTTCTTTCCTAGGTGTTAGCCTACTATTCAACTCATTGATCTTTGGAAAGATCCTGGGAAGTTCTTGAGTTAGACACTTTTGGATATCATCTATTCTACTGTGTGTCTTTTCATTTTCATCCTGAACTTGTGACAAACCAGACTCTATTAGCTCATTGGTTTGTGTGGTTCTGGCTATGATTGTACTTTTGAGACCAACTGTATGATCAACCAAAGGCTGGATGATATCGTGACTCTGTGTGACTACCTCTCAGTAAGCTTCAGATTTATACTTTGTCTTTGTGCTTTCTATTCTTTGAACAGATTCCTCAACTTTATTAAATCTAGAATTTAATAATGTAAAAGCACCAAGAAGATCTCCTTTCTTTCTCAATTCTATAGCTTTAAGTGTTCTTTCCAAACTTGAAAGCTTTTCGTAATGAGAGCTTACCTCTTCATGCGTGTTATAAGAGCCTTGTTGGTCCAGCTTGAGCATTTTAGAGCTTTCGATGGCTCTATTTCCTTGCTGATCGCTCTTTGATACCGTAATACCGCTTTTTGAGTTTCATCAGAGAAATCAGCTCATGCCGATCTCGTAGGAGGAAATTGAGTCCTCGTATTGGCCAAGCCATGTTAATTGAGGCCCGCTGACAGGGGCGTACCGACTCGACCGCCGTTTCAATCCCAACACCATAAAAGTCGTAGTAGAAGGATCATGGGTTAATGATCTATGGCTACATAAAAATATCTTTTCATCTTCTTTACTAGTCTCTTGTGGCTTAGATGGTTCACCAACCGTAAAATAAGAAGATGTGGTTTCTCAATTGCTTGCTTCTATTCGTAATCTTTCTTGTTTCACATCCTTTGTCGCGATGTTCCGCCAACATCTCGAATTCCTTCAAGCTAAGTGTCACATTGTTTTTACCTTCATACCAATAGCTTGCATTTTCAAGCTTGGCCGAATGACCGCACAAATTTTTCGCAAGAGTCCATTCTCTCTGGGACTTTGATGTCGAGATCAGAAATTAACTCAGTTCTATCTTTTGGGTTTCTAAGTTCACGTGTGTCACCACGCCATCGCTTTGGACGTGCCATGTTTAACAAACCTGTTCATGGTGTCAATTGAAGCCAGTAAATGATTTTATAATGAATGGCAAATGACAAGAACCATGCGCATATTCAAGCCTGTGGTAGCTTAGATGGAGTTTTAACACATCTTGTAGAAGGTCTTCTTTAAGTAAGGGACACTGGGTAGTTTGATAAACTTCGAAAGAGACAGGCAGCATGGGCGCATTGGGGATCAGCCTAACAAACTATCTTTAAAGTTATCAAAACGTAAATCCATAGAGACAACACAAAATACTAAGATTCAAACCTCTACGAAATAAAGGGTAATCCCTATTTGCATACCAAAATTGACATGGGCAAATTTATATGTGGTTCGACGCTTTAAGGATTTAACATCTCGCTCTATCAATTAAAGGGATATTATATTCACAATTATTACTCGTGAGACTTGGATTACTCGACTCTCTAGTCTTAAAGATCATTGAGGCTAATAATCGGAATCTATTCAAATGGGAATAAACTTCATTATATGCTTTCTAGAAGTCGCCACTCGGGAGTGGGACTAGACTCATCATGAATACTAATCTCTTCATTAATCGAGAAAACATCGACAAACTCGATTAATGGAGTATCTTCTAATCTACGGTAGAGGTTCTCGGGGACCGATCACCATGTGGGACTTACAAGCAAGGAAGCAAAGATCTACGACACTCCTCGGGCAAAAACTCGTCTTACTGTTGCGCCTGACACACGGCGTCTTACGGTTGCGATAGCCACACCTGTAGATCGAATGGGTGCTATATGAACTTGCGTTTACACAAAGGCCGGGAAGTATCTGCGAACACGATCAAACATGAAGATTCAAGAAACTCAAAATGTACTCTGTCCGATTCTCTTTTCTTGGCTCGATACCAACTTTAAAGCAGGCTCCTGGCGAGGAGGATAACTGAAATTAAACTACTCCTGCAATCTATAGAAATGATCAATCCTTCCTTGAGTTTTGCTAATTCAAGTGAATGGACAATCAATCAAGTTAAGGTTACGATATAAAAGGGAACAAGCAAGAATAAGCTCTTGTTTGTTAATTTGTGTTGCTTACTATAGTCGCGAAAACCATCTGCTAGATTTTCTGCACAACTAAAAACTTAGGGAGTCATGAGATAAATCTCTCTCATTTACCGGTGAGGCTCCCGTGTAAAATGTTTATCAATTTGGTGGGTATGAATCCTAATAACTATTTGTGGGGTTTTACTTTAATTACAAAGCTCATGAACCATAACTAAGAAATTCTGCAGCAAGTAAGCAGTTGTTATGAAGTATTTTCAAAAGGGGGAAATAATGGAATTTGGGAAAGAAGAAAGGAAGATATGTAATTCAACCAATAGTTTTCAGAGTTGGTCTCATACACTGATAAAATAAACAAATAGATCTCACAATAATCACAAGTAAAGGAAAGGAATAGCTTCTAACCTAAATCTTAGATAACACAAAGTTTATCTAAAAATTAAAATAGAAGAAAGAAGCAAAGCACCGTAGACTCAAAGTTCTTCAAATCCACCTTTTATTCAATTCCCAACTTTCATATAAATATCACAGCACAAAGTCTGAAAACTCAAGAATGCTCTAGCAAAATTGTGATATTTAACCCGTAGGCTCTTCCTCTATTTATAGTGCATAGAGGGCAAAATACAAATAGGAAGCTTTTAATGAATTGTCACATGTGGAAGCTATAAAGGAAACAACTGGCAATCTTTCTCCTAGAATTCCTCTTTACATGACATGCATTTGAAGACTAATTCAAGTTCTGCATGTCTGCCACCAATTCTTAATTAAAGGACCTTTTCAAATAACTTAAAGTGATGGCTTTTAACCAATTACTTTAGTTTTAAAATTTTGTCTGAAAAAATAAGAAATTAAAAAAAAAAAGTAACAATTTCGCCACAACACTTAATAATTATCTTTTGTTCGATACCAAATGTATTTGTCCAACATGTAATTCATTGTCTTTTCATCTGTCTTCCCTGATGCATCCCAAATTGTTCTAGATAAAGAATGGTAGAACTTTGCACACTCTAGAACAAATTCTTGTGACTGGGTTGTAGCCGAAAATGCAACTGCTTTGATAATTTCACTCTTTCTCATAGCACGCACGAGAGGTGTCCTATCGGTTGTTCTAGATTTGTCAATTAAATCACCGATAGCTTCGTGGCCCATGTCTGTATCATTAATCTCAGAATCTTGGACACTATGAATGATTCTCATTTGGATCATCTCTATTGTTATAACTCTTCATCGTGTCTACAATCACTTTATGTTTGAGATCTTGTTATATCCTCTTTTGGGATATTAATTAAAATTTACTAAACTACTTGGAAAGAAGCAAACTTAGAAGAGAAACCCTTCTAGGTTCGTTCAACTAACTAATACAATGTCTGGCCTAGAAAATACAATCCAAATGGGGTTGGAGTGAGCCAAAGTAAGGGTTTAGATAGGCTAGTTAGTCGGAGAAAAAAATATTTTTTAACCAATTTAATTGCAACAGTAGTAAATAAATAAAAATGCCTGAAATCAGCTGAAAACTTTAAAAATTTATATCTCATGCAATACTTGGAATTTTTCTAGTGAAACGAATTGTAGATGAAAAATAAAATTATACACTTTCCAACCAACTTTAAATTAGAATTTTCCGAGCTTTGAAACCCTTCCAAAACAGTCCCCAAAAACAAAAAAACCAAACTTAGTTAAGGAAAAATATTTAAATAATTTCCAACCTATCAAGCACCACCAAACCTTTGTCAAATCAATGTAAAAATTTAACATACTGATCACGGCAATTGTTTATCCGAATCACGCTAGAAAACCTTCTCAAAATAATATATTCAATGCTCAACTAAGTTGATTTGCTCTAAATAAATTCCAGCAGTAAAAGCAAACCAAAATATCATGGGAATGGGCACAATATACTTCAAATATCATGCAGAAATGGATCAGATTAAAACCCTCATTAAAACATCATTAAATCATACCCAAACTCCACATAACTAGTCGATTTAGCTTAATTAAAAATCTGGAATTTACAGCAGTCACTTGAGCACTCAAATCATCACCAAATGTGCCCAAACAAGCTCCCAACAAGTCGATTTCCTCAAGGAATAATCAACAACATATAATAGAATTGCATACACTATAAATCATTCTCAAACTCTCACAACTCAAGCTTAGAATACTCTCAATAATGACAACTTCACATAGGCAAGTAAATTAAAGCAAAACTCATCAATTCATAGCTCAAGAAAGAACACACACTTCACAATGGGTGGTATTAATGAACACTTTTTGTTTTTGATCACTAATAGGCATTCATCCCTCTTCAAACATGAATATAAGTTATAATAATCATCAACATGCAAAAATAGGTGTCCATCATCTTCTTTTATAAAAACAATTTACTTCAATATCCAAAGTTTTCTCCCTTTTTGGCGTCATCTCCTAGAGAATAGTCTTTTAATTTAAAAATAGCTTAAAAGTCAAACTTCATTCCAAATGTTAATTAAAAATTAGAATGTGTGGGAGAATTAAATATTAATAAATGATGCCCAAAGGAATCGACCTATGCCAAATAAAGTCGATTTGTTTAAATAAAAATAATTAATTAATTCGAGGAACTCAACTTGTCTTTATTTAATTCATTTTTTCTCTAAATAAAAAATTGATTTTCTCCTAACCA